>BMAV01010990.1:264842-582240 GCA_019973955.1 Trichonephila inaurata madagascariensis
TATTGTTCATTTAATTATTTTAGAATTTTAACATTTTAATGTTACATCTTTCAAAATGCGATTTTCGAATAGTTTAATTTTTAATTATTAAATTTTAAATTTTTGAGAATTGGATATTTCCCGATTAACTTACCAAGTTGCAACAGGGGGAAGATTGGCGCCATCAAACTAGTTTAACCCCACTTATCGGTACTAAGTCCGAGGTTGCACTTGGATATTTTATACATTTTTAATTTTATAAAATTTTTATTTTACAAAAATTTTAATTTTTGTGTGTAAACGCTGGTAATTTACTTTCTATATTCGCCATTGATATTTTGAAATGAGATTGAGATTTAGTGTTAGAAAATTCATATAATTTCAATTGTTTAATTGATTTATATATATTTAAATATACATATACAGGTTGATCCATAAAACATTGCTTAACACTAAATCACTGGCCAAATTCAGCGACAGCTCTAAAAATCATAATAAGCATATTAGTTCAAAGACTCTTTGTATCTACATTTGTTGTGTCTCTTAAACTCCAATTTCTTTCTTCCTTGGCAGTGCAAGTTTTACAACTTTGTCACTTGGTATCTTATTTTATTTTATTATTATGTATATATATATATATATATAATCTGAATACAAAATCTATAAAGAATACTGTTGATTATAAATAAAGGCTTTGTGAAAATTATAGGAAGCCTTATAATTGAAAGGACATATAAATTTAAATCATTGTTTTTTTTTACTATTATATTATGCAATGATTCGTTTCGACTCAAATTTTTATAAATATAAATACTAAAATGAATAACTATTACAATTCCAGTATTCTTCTTATTTTAGTTTTTTAACAACCTTTTTTAAATCAAAATGATGTCATCTGTGCTTCTTTTATTTACTCATTTCAATCTTTAAACCCATCTAGTACCATATGAGGCTCCTGACAAAATAATAACTAAGCTTTAAAGAACTAAAAGATAACTCGATGATACAGCCGAAGTTACCTTTTGTATTTAACATAAAATACGAAAGAAATTTAAAACAAAATCACTCACACATTTTTAAAAAATTTTTTTAAAAATAAATATAGATATATATATTTCTTACTTATATACATTTTTACGTATCACACTTGGAATATGTTTCCATTTGTAAAAAATTTAACTTTCATTACTGAAAACTTTTCGTCTCGAACTCTTATTATATCTATGAAAAACGAGAATGAACTTAGAAAAGTTATTATTTCCGAACTTTTAAGTTATTCACTTTATTTAAGTCTTTAAATAATTGGGGAAAAAAGACAATTCTAAATTACCTTTGCCATATAATCAGCTTATTTTCTAGATTGCTATTCATTTTATCTGCTATTCGTGACTTTATACTACTTTATTATTGATTGTGAATAATAATTTCTATTGTAATAAATTATTATTCCATTACATTTGCTATAAAAAAAGGCGTTCAGAAATAATTCTATAAATTTGTTCTTTTTTGTATGTCGAATTCATTGTATACTAAGACAATTTCTGTAACTTCATTGTATAACTAAAATTTAAACTAAAAACTAAACTAAACTCAGTGGTCCAATGTCTCACGAAGGCCAAGGCATACTGTGCCCATTTCAATATACGTGGCAGTTGATCACTGAGGCACATAAGCAGATGTCCCGATCAGGTGGTCAATCTGAAGCGAGCCTCCTAGTTTTTAGTCCCCCAAGCAAGCTTGGTACTCCTTTATAGACTCACTGAATGTACGAAAGGCTATGTGGACCTTGCCCAGCCCGAGAATAGAGCCCAGAACCTGTGGTGCAAATGCGTGATGCGCTACTACTCAGAAACTGGACTTCCTAAAATTAAATAAATAACATAATATTTTATTATAGCATAGCTGTTTTATAGTGTTGTATACAATTTCAGTTATGTAAGGTAGTATTCAGTAATAAAAAGTAATGTACACAAACTTTTTAATTATGATTGTTTACGCATTTATACCCTGAGTTTAGTTAATTCCGTACTTTACTGCAGATGAACGAAATATTTAAAAATGAAAAATAAACAAATATTTCGGAAGGGCTACAATACAACTTTCAGAAAAACATACTCACTGGAAAAATCATTATTTTTTATTCAACTCATGTCTTCTTTGCATACAGGAAAGAATATACAAGAATTGAAGTTCCCTTTCATAGAAAACCGGAAAAGATGAATTTCGTTCCTAGCATTCCTACAACGAAACAGATTTATAACCACATCCCTTTTTGCCAATATGCTTCCCGAAAAAATATATACACGGTAAACCCCCACGTTTTTCTGATTTATCAGCTCGGAGGAAAATGGTGTAGCCAAAATGCCTCTTTCAACTCCAAGCACGAGCTCCAGAATGAATGCAAGACATTCAATCACGCCAGCATTCACTTCATAGAAAACTACTAGACAAAATAGTCTGTTCGGTCTATGTCCCTGATTCTTTTTCTTTTTTTTTTATCGTCCTCTTTTGTTATTGTTATTTCTCAAGGATATTTCTAGGCATTTCTTTTTTCTAAGATGCTGCCTTGGTACTTCCTTTTAAAGGTAATCCAATAAGGATAAAGGGGGCAAAGTAGAAAAATGCTTTTCGTGATCGTTGGAAATGCAATGTCAGGAACATTGAACTTGTTTGTCAACATGATTATAACATTACAGTTCATTTAAAGTTGACTTGAAAATGTTTATTTTATTGTATCCGGGGAAGGGGGCTTTACGTTCCTTTGAAATTCTAGAACTTGCAGATGGACTACAAGATCTTCTAAATGTAGAGATTACAGAGAAATACTGTAAGAGAACTTTGTATAAACTGTATCAAATAATTCAATATAAAATGTATCAGTTCATTGAAAACTGAAAAACACCTTTGATAAATAACTTTTTCGTGATAATGTTTTGAAGGTTAGTTGATACTTTGCATTTCGTTTATCTTTCTTTAGTAACATTAAAGAAACTTGTAACGGGTTCTATTCAGGTTTCTATTAATTCTTTTCGTAAAAATACTCTTTTTAACTGTGATTTTAGTTTAAAACCGATTTTTCTGTAGAGATGACTCGATTTTATGTAAATGAAAATTTCTATTTAATTGCTAGTCGTGGAGTTGGCAGTGTGATGGTTGAAAATTGATTCTAAGCGGAAAGCAGAGTTGGGACGACCGGCGGTCGCACTTCATAATATTAATTTCTTTAAGTGAAGGATTCAGAGAAAGGTGGTAGCCTTCCACCTTCCGGCTGACGACTAAGCAAGTTGGTAGCAAGAGCATACACGATAATTAGTAAGAAAAGTGCCAATATTTATCTTAAAGGTTTAATAAGCTTTATTGTCCTCGGATTTATTTATCAGAGTGCATTACCATTAAAGCTACAACACAGTACCCTAAAAATTTCATTTTTACTGAAAAATATATTTTTGCATTTCCTTTTGGCTCATATCATTGAGAAGCTTAGCACTAAGTATCATATAAGTTAACAAATTAGTGTTTAGATATTTGAAGCTTTCTGAGCTATGGCTGTAGTTTCAGTTTCATTTTAAGGCCTTTTTCCACTCTTAAATTTCCCTCAGGGGGCTCACCTCCTTTAGGTGAGTTCGGGTTTCACGCTCCCGAGGTACCCTAGTGATCTTTTCCTCTTCCTAAGAGGTTTACTGTCTTTGGTAAACATGGGTTTCACGAACCCAGGGTACGCTAGTGATCTTTCTCTATTTTCGGCCCTTCTTCTTGCCATTCAAATTTCTCTTTTCTTCTTTTCCCGTCTAGACCACAGACCTATACTACAAAATGATCCTTGTTCAAATTTTGTTTTTTCTAGTGAAAAAACATACGTTTTACTACTAACATATTATGGTTTACATTTAGTATTAGGTTAATTTAATTTCTTTTTTTCGTATATTTCTCTTACTACTTTGATTTTGTTACTTTATTTGTTTTCAAATAACAACGTTGGTTTTCCGCCCCGCATGTTTGCCGTGTGCGGCGTCCCGTAAGGAGGAAAATGGTGTTCTGGGGATCCTTTGCGTTCCCTTTGCCCACGCTTCTCCAGTATGGAGGAGGTTAGTGGCCTAGGGATACCTCTGCGTTCCCTTTGGCCCACGCTTCACTGTAGACGGGTGGCAGGAGTGAGCCCGCTCCTGTCAATCGGCTGGTAGTACCTCTCTTCGGTGTCCCCAAAGAGACACTGCTCTAGGGTTAGTGCTGAAGGTAAGGGGTGTCGGGTTTACCCGTTGGATCCTCGCCCTGGACTGTAGAATTATATTCTGGGTGTACTCTGGATAAGCGCCGTGCCTGGTTTTTGGCCAGATGACCGGCACACTGCCTCTGTTGTTGGACTCCGTGGTGGGTGGAGGCACGCCAGGATAAAGTTGTATACGCGTTCTTATGGATCCAATGCTGCTGTGCCAGGGTAAAGGCCTCGTATTGCCCACTCTCAACGTCGATGAAACTTCACAACATGCCAGATTTTTATTGATTTCTCTTCCAAACAATGAAATGTCTTCTAAATCGCCTTTCGCAATTCAAAAAGCCCTGATAGGAATAGGTGGAGAACCGAAGTCTGTAAAACGATTACGTTCCGGGGATCTACTCATTGAAACAAACTCAGCTGTTCAAACAAAATCGTTCCTCCTCGCTAAAACCTTTTTAAACTCGTCATTAAGTGTAACTCCGCACAAATCTATAAACTCTTCCAGAGGTGTTATTTCAGAACCTGACTTGTTGAATACTCCCGAGTCAGAGATACTCGACGGATTCTCTGATCAGGGTGTGATCCAAGTCAGAAGAATTACCATAAAAAAAGATTCACCAGTTCTTCCAACAAAACATTTAATTCTTACCTTTAATAACCCAAAACTTCCATCTACAATAAAAGCCGGATATCTCAACTGTAAAATACGCCCATACATACTGAATCCTCTGCGCTGTTTTAAGTGCCAGAGGTTCGGACATTCACAAACTTCCTGCAGCGGACAACTTACTTGCTCTAGATGTGCATCTGTTGGACATGCTTCCACAGATTGCAGTCTAGAGCCTAAATGTATTAACTGCTCTCAACCCCATACTGCTGATTCAAAACTATGCCCAAAGTGGAAAAACGAAAAGCAAATTCAGGAAATCAAATCTAATAAAAATATATCATATGTAGAAGCCCGAAAACTAATAGTGCCACAGTTAGTCCAAACCCATGCCCAGGCTACAAAACCCTCAATTGTAAACAATTCCACCCAAACAGATGAAAATATCACAAAAATAAAACGCCCACCATTAAAATTACTCCAGCCACTTTTATCCCTCCCTAAAACAAATACATTAATATCCACACCTACTATTTCTAAATCATCTTCCTCAACTCAAGCACAACTACTGCTTTCCACATCTTTAATTGCAGCAGCAGTGTCACGGCCTCAGCCACCAATTCATGTGTCTGATGCCGTGGTTACCGCAACCAATAAAACAATTACCCCTATTGAACCATCTTCATTCATAATATTCGCTTCCACATCCAACTCACTTTCCACTACAAATACATCTTTAGAAACTGAATTTCGCCCTCTTGCAACCTTTAATAAATTTGCGGCACTTTCAACTGAAATTCAACCATTAGTTCCCTTGACAGAGTCTGTCCCTACTACATCCAATAGTGAACCTTCGAATGCATCAGAAATCCCAAGGGGTGTAAAACGAAATTCAAGAAATAGAAGAAAACGCCCAAAAGTACAGAAACCTGAAATAGAAATAAAAATGGCTCCACATAAACCCAGAAAGCCAGCATCTCAAGAGTATACTACTGATGACGAAGACATGATTATGTATGACGTGGAGGAAGAACTTGAGCCAGATCCTACGGATAAATTCACTATTACTGAATATCATAGAAACAATCCTAACACATATGTACGCGCGTTAACTCCAACCCGATTCAGGAAAAGTAGAAGCTAATTTTATAACAACATGTATTGCCCGACTTTGTTTTAAACAAAATTGTTCCTTTCTTCTTTTTCAATTGTTTTTATTTTAATATATGTTCTGACTTGGTGGGGCAACTCCCACCAAATTTTCTCTTTAATTACTTGAAAACGGTTTTATGTGATTAGAAATTTTAACTTTTTAGAACTGTATTGTCATTATTTTTAAATATTTTATAAACATTTTAAATTTTATTTTAACAAATATTTGGCGCAGTATAGCCAAAATTGGCTCTTGCGCCATAAAACCCTACTCTCACTCACTCACTCACTCCACTCTTAAATTGAATTAATTAAAAATATTTTTGTGCACAATCAACTCTTTTAATATGAAATAGTTATTAATTCCAATTGTCATTAATAAATCATTTCTGCTTGATTATGTTTTGATTTTCTTGAATTCTCAAAATTAGTTAATTAAAATTCATTACAAGGCCAATTTTTTGCTTTAAAAAAATAGTTAATATAACTTAGAAGCTTTCACTAATTTTTTCACTTTGAGAAAATGTCATGATCAAAACATTCTCAGATTGCTGTGAAAAATAATATTCCGAAGAGATGGAATACTACTGAAAATGATGTATCTAAAAATCAGTCCTTAGCTGATACTGCAATTAGACTTCCAAATACAAGTATACTGAATTCAATTGTTGCAGATAAAACTAAATATTTCCTTGATGTACCAAACTAAATTATACTAAACATATCGTAATACTATAATTGGGTATTTTAAAGTCATACAACGAGATGTAATACTTCCTAAACTACCCGATTAAAAACTGGAAAAAATTAAATTTTATGAACAAATCTGGCTTTTTTTATTACTTAAATTAGACTTATTATTATTCTGTACATAAATGCTTTGTGTTTCAAAACTTTTGTAAGAATATTTTGTTAAGATTAGGCTGAATTATTGTTCATCGTAACAAATACTATAAATATTATGCAAAAATATTTTTGGAATTAAAACAAAATATTTTCAGTCATAATTAGTTAAAATAGAGTTTTAATGTAGAACATACATTGGAAAATAACGTATTAAAAATTAGAGCTTTACGGATATTATAAGTTTTGTTTTATGCCTTTACAAACTTTAAATGCGTTTTTCTCAGACATTCAATTTTGAAAGTATGAGTATTTTAAACTTTAAGGCTTTTTTTTTCTGTTCATCATAGAGCCTTAACATTTTTTGTATATACTCCCAAACGTATGTTCTATAAAATTTAGTATGAATTTAGGGCTCAGATTATACTAGTTATTTTTTGAAAAAATGCACGAGTGTATTTTAAAAATTTTCGTGTTTTTTCCAGGTTTTTCTAGAAAAATAATTATTAAAAATTAACAAGGAGATATGCTCTCAAATCCATACTAGCTCTTGTTTACAATAATCTAAGAAATATAAATAATTTAAAATGACTAAAAAATTGTAAAAAAGTTAGCATTTTTTAAAAATTTTAAAAAACTTAAAAAATTCTTAATTTTTTTTTTTTTTTTAATTATAAAAAATTGGCTCGTCAAACTGACTTTTAACTTTCAGAAACCCCTTTATATTATAATCTGAATATAAAACATAAATTGTTTTTACTGTTACTGTCTCCCAAATTTTTTTTTTTGAAAAATGGTATTGTGTAGCCTTAAATCTCATAAGAGTTAAAGGCTAAATAAAAGTTGTTAACTTTAAGTCCCATATAAATCTTCGTGAATCATTAAAATTTAAAATCTTTTTTTTTAAATGTAAAAAAAAAAAACAAGTAACAAAAATTAGTCAAAAATTGTCATAGTTACTTATTTTTTATAAATATAAGTACTTAGACAATTGTTTAATTTATCATGGTCAGCACAATATTCCTTAATTTTTTTTGTTATATTTACTTTTGTCTTTGTGTGTTACCATATTCATAAATATTTTAATAAATTCAGAGTACAGTCTCAACTGATAAGGAATTAGATACAAAACTGAAGAAATTTAAAAAATACGTTTCTTTAGTTATTGGAAAATAACTGCACATTCTTAATGCTACTTATCATTATTTAATATCCTTGAAAATAAAAAAGGTAAGTTTTCCGAGAGAAAACAACGTATTTCGCTAAAAAAACCAATTACTTTACAAGAAATATTCCATGCAATCTCAAATTACTTTAAATTCCTGAGCTTCAATTTCTTTTCTTCTTTCTAATGTAAGGAAGAGGGTGGTTAAGTCTGATAGTGCCATTTCATTTTTACTTTTTTGCTCAATTCATTTGTGCCTTTGATTAGAGTTTCTCCCAGTGTGTTAGTGGAGACACAGTCACAAAGCTAGAAATAAAAATAATAAAATGTATGAAAATGCTTTAAACACAGATATCATTTAATAAAAAGAGAAGTCAGGAATTTTTTACCGACATATTTAGTCTGTTTGGATCGTTGTTTGAACATTTTGTAAGAAATGGCAGTTATCAAAACCAAGGAATGAAGTTACATATTGTTTATTAAAAATTTATTTATAAATGCTCTGATATTTCTCTTCACTTTTTGAGTTTATCAGAATTTATAAATCTTGAGTTACATTTTTTTATTTTTTTCATGCTTAATAACTTGAAAATTCTCTTCTGAAAATATCAACAGCTATAAGAAACAATGTTTAACACACACACACACACACACACATATATTATATATATATATATATATATATATTTGTTTTCCAGATTTAACATTCTGAATATTTTTGAAGCTATAAAATATATCTGAAAATACAATAAGGTATCTTAAATAAAAATCACATTAATATTCACAAAAGAATAATTTCTTGATAATTATAACAACACAAAAAGTAACACCTTTGATTTTTCTCATCAAAAAAATGGAAATCACCTGACTTGTTTTATATTGTTGTACTTTTTTCATCAGATATTAGCTATTGTCATAAGGAATTTGTTTAAAATTTTCATCATATTGGTATTGGCTGTACTATGTGAATATATGTTTCTCGATGTATTAATATTTTGACCTCAGAAATTTCTTAATATATATATATAATGGTAAGAGTAACTAAAATGTTTAGAGGATATGCTCAATCATTTCAATTCCTGTGATGTTGTATAAATGTTTGAGCTAAGAAATGGAAATTTTATTTTTAAATACAAATATTTTTTGTGCCTCTTGCAACTAAAGTAATGTTTGTAAATCAATAAAATAAATCAGAGTTTATACAAATTAAATTTGTCAATAATTTTATTTGAAAAATATTTTAATAAAGGAATATTTATTTACTTGTACTCTGTATCCTTACATTGATGTGACTTTGAGATATTAAACAAATCTTATGCATAGAAAATAAAATATTAAACTGTTGGAACTATAAATCACATAACTTTCATAAATATCAATCCTTAATGATAGTGTATATTTTTGCATGCATGTGTATGTTTCATCTAAGTTACTTCAAAAGTTTTTTGTAGTACTTCCACGAATTACTTTGTTATATGTAAGAATTTATGAAATTTTTGAATATTTTTGTGCGTTTATTTTTATGCGGTCCGTATCTACCGCACAAAAACAGGTTCAACTGTATATTTTTATCAATTTATAAGTGATTTATTTTTATTCTTAATTATGTTTTATTACAGAATTTTTTAAAAAAAACGCGCCTATTTTTTACGCATAATTTTAATTTGTTGGCAGTCTCTTTATATACCCCCTAGAAACAATAACTTAAATTTTATGTAAACATCAGTAATTTGTATCCGAGGTACTACAATAACATCAATTACCCTTTTGAATTTAAAGCTAAAAATTAAGGGAGATGCTTGTAGAAATTTCTGATTAATTTTTTTTGGACCCAGGATAAATTTAACTTTAATGTTTGCAAGTCACTTGCAGACATTTCTTGCTGACTCTATTTAGCATTTGTGAAGGAAGTTAAAAGAATTTTGACTATAACAGTACAGATAAAGCATGAACTTAGCATTTGATTAAATAAATATTTGTCCTATTAATTCTTTAAGATTTCAGATGTTAGATATTAAATATAAAATGTATGACATTTTAGATGTTTAAATGTAATTTTCGTCAAAATCCATGATTCTTATAACTGAAAAAGTTACTTATGATTTTTTTATGTCACTTTCCTTTTGTAAAGTAATTAATTTTTTATAAATATAATTTTATCATATGTTTTATTCATCGTGGTTTTAACCCCTTAACTTCTCCTGGCGTGTATATCCGTCTGGCTCAACTGATGCTTTGTTTTCCTGGATGTATATATACTTCTTTCAGAAATACCATTTTTTCCTTTGCCCTGCTATCAGAAAAAAAATTTTCCGAAGGGCTTGGAATGCAATAAAATGACCTTGGAAGTATTTGGGAAGGATTTACTTATTTCAGAGAAAAAATTATTTCAAATGTACCGAGTGCGACATAGCCATCCTGTGATGACCATGTCGTGCCGGTTCCGCGTAAGCTAGAGGTGTGGGATTATCAAAATGATGAGACATAATAATTCTTAATACAACTTTTATTAAGAATAACTTATATTACTTAAATTCTAATTTGACAATTTTAATTTAAAGTGAGAGTCAACGCCCAAATTAAACCACGTATTCAAGTCAGATCACGCAACTAGATCCTTTATCTCAATTATCATTAATAATCCTATTCATCTAATTACTTATATCTAATATTACCTTTTTCAGTTCTCCTTCCTTTACCTAGAGAATGATATCTATAAACTTTGTATACGATGGTTCCAACTTCTTTATCTTAGGCTTCTATTCTTTCCAAAACTATCGGACTGCTAACTCTTGATCTGCAAGATTTCACACTAAGCTTTGTCACGCTATCGATCAGAATAATTCCACACTACTATCTCTAAGCTTGCCGCGCTATATCTTATCATCAAAGCTTCTATCCTTTTATAGTATATCTCATTTACATATTATGTTCGTTTATCTTCTTGGTATTGGGTTGGAAAAGTTTTTGCCATTAATCGTGGCCGTCAAAGAACATAGGAGTTATGTTAGCGGAAAGACGCGAGAGACGTCACACGAGGAGGTTCAAATGTATTTGAAATTAACAATTAACAATTGATTTCTAGAATACACGAGCCAGGCTGAAAGAGGCGAAGGTAAAATTAGTTGTTCAATCTCTTTCTCAGTTTATCATGGTCCGTCGACCGAAGGTGTGAGAGGTTTCAAGTAAGAAACAGACATTATTTAAGAGAGCACTTGGTAAACGAAATATTATTTCGTGTGAATGTCGTAACCTAACTGAGCAGGAAACATTTTATGTAAGAAACATACATGAAACAAGGAGCAAACAAAAAGCGAGATATTAACACTGAAGATTAGCATGACCTTCACAAAAGCATCCTCTGTTCGCTTCAGAAATCTCAACCTTTTATAGTTTTTTTTTTAATCGGAAGCTTTCAAAATATCCTATGATTTTCGGTGAAGGCTTTTCTGACTGGAATGAAAACACAGATGATGCAATGTAGCATCACCCTCACTTAAAAACGCTAACCTTTTAATTTTAGGAGGAATAAGGTTGTGTTTATATTTCAGACTCCACGAGTTAACTAGAAAGCAATTATTACGCGAATGTTTTGAAAGTCTCAAGATTATTACAAAATAAAATTATTTGAGAGAAAAATATTAAGTGAATTAGTACATAATTTTTTATATAAACTAAGACTTGCATTTAATAAAATTACATATATAAGGAGGCTGACTAAAAAGTTTCCGACCAAGCAATGAAAAACATTTTATTTTTTCGGATTATGGTTAGAAAATGTTGCCTTGTAAGTTTTTATACAATTCTTCCATCAACGTTCACTTCTTTTCAACCCGTTAAAAAATGTAAGAAATTCCACAGGATTATTAACAAAAATTATAACTTCAGAAGTTCCCGTAAGTGCTGAAAAATTATGTTTGCAAGAATTGTCACTATGACTTTCAAAAGATGAATGGTAGATAATGTGTTCCATCGTCGAGTGGGACAACTTGAAAAGGAAAATCAATCAGCGTTGCTTTCTCTTTTCTTCGACGTTCATCATGCTTTTACTACTCCCCTATTTTGAAAATAATTCCAAAGAAATAAATCACTTGTTCGAAACTATGTGGTCAGTCCCCCAAGGATTACAATTTCTTCGATTGAATCGATATATTGCTGTTGCAGCCAAACAGAATCCAAGAGCAAATTTTATCACGTGAAACATCTATGTGATTGCAGCGACCATTTATAAGACAATATCGGTCACTACTATGAATCGAAGCTAACTCACAAATTGATTAAACACCCAATGTCATGTGTCTCTATTATTCTATTTATCCAATCCTGAGGTGTACCATTAAATTGTTCTCAACCACTTCTTCTTTCGACTGCCTCTGATTACGTTGACGTTTTGTTCACGAATGAGTCAAGAATTAATTTGGAGTTCGTAAAGTTCTAGATTAAGCGTCGGCAACCTGTGGCACTCATACTAGATTTGGCACGTGGTACCATTCTCAGTGGCGATCCTATACATAAGTGTAATAAGTCGGTTGCTTATCCAGTATGGTTGTTAGTGATGCTGATTGCTGAGAAGTTAAAATCCCGGAAATAAGGTATGGATGTTTATAAATGCTTAGTGCCAGAGCGGCATGGAGGCACTCTGAATATTTATCTAGCCACAATTTCTCTAGAGAAGTAGGTAGACGAAGAAAAGCGTTGGGAGGCCCCTGACCATTTTCTAGGATGTTCTACCTCAAAATTGTGCTGGAACCTAGTCAAATCGTACTTTAACTCACATGGTGCTCAAATTTATGACTAACGACAGGCATAAAAACAAACTCCTTGCCGCTTTTAATTTCTTGAGCTGCGACCTGATACCGTCGATCAAGTGCATGCAGCAACAACAACAATATTTTAATAAGTTGTCAGATAAACTTAAATTGTCCTGTCTCTTTACTCTGCAATCAAGCTTTTTCTCTCCTTTCGTTCGGTTCTCTCTCTCGTCACACTAATACAATATTATCGCGTATGATTTCAGTCAAAGTAGAATTTAATTTAATGCATGTTATTCTTAGTTTGATTGTGAAAACTTGAATCTCAGTTTTTTAATTGTTGTGACAATGTTTAAATACAAATTTAATTACATTGTCACTGAAAAAAGAAAGCTTGGTGATCACGATATAAAAGACCCTTGAACATATAAATACGGATTCGTACAGAAAAAGGATGGTGCTGTATGTGTATTATACTGCGAAATCTTCAATTTTCAAACTGAACATCAGATCCTATTTTAAAATAACTAGGATATTCATTTTTCTTTTTGCAACTAAATGAACTCTCATGAAAATAAAATAAGAAAAATTAGTCGGAATGAAAATTAACTGTTATTAACTGTTGCATCCAGAATTATTCTCAGATCTTTCTAATATCAAAGGAATGAAGATGTTTAACCTATAATATACAAACAATTTCAGATGCAAAAATTCTTCGTAAAAGAACACTTATATGCATTCATCTTGATTGGTGATTCAGAAGTCTTTATTTATGCTGGGCAAGATAGCACATTACTAAGAGTAATAGCTTCAGTACTTTTCACAAATAAATCTCGGTTTGTGGTGGAAAATTATTCAGTTCGCATAGCGAACTGGAGAGAACGAAGTACCATGTATTATAAACCTTGAATTATTAGAATTTAGTCATAGAGGAGATGGAATCATAGTTTACTTTCGGTAGTAAAGTCTATCTTCATGTGCTACATAGAGGAACTCTGTTGTTATATAATTGGAAGAGTTATTAACTCAAAATATAACAACATATTTTGGTATTACTTGTGAGGAATTATTCGTATAGATAATTCCCAACCCAAAGTTTCTCAAAATGGCTCTATGGGACCATGAAATCTCTTCGAGGGAGGCGCGAACATTTTGAAGAGTCGAAAACAAAAGATTATTTAAAAAAATTATTAATTTACTGAAAGTAAACAAACAAAATACATTATGACACAATAAAAAAATAAAATACACATTTACACAGTCATAATACCTTATAAATGTATCATTACTGCACAATGTATTGTATAATTAATTTAACAATACTAAGTTAAGAACAAGTTAACAATCACCCCATGAACTAATGTATAAAATTACATCCAAAAATTAACACTTATCTTGGTGATTTTTTGTATGGTTTATAATTAGTCCCTTAACTGCCGATTAAAAGTTACGAGATTCGCTTCTAATGCAACTGTTTTCTACGAAGGCGTGCGTAAGTTATGTATTGAGATGGGGGGGGGCGGAAAAAAAGGAATATAAATAAGAAAATCCTTCGCAAACACAGATCATTTTACTGCATTCTACAGCCTTAACAATAACTTTATGGATAGCAGTGCTCTGAAAGGATCGTTCTTCGAAAGACATATTTATCCGTCTAGGGTAATTAATGCTTTGGCTGAGCAAGGCGTTGAAACACGCCGGTGGCACTTAAGAGGTTAAAGTCGTATTGTAGCTTTTGTGTCAAAGTACAATATTCTTGAATTCAATGCATTACTATTTAAAGGAAAGGGGGCAATGGAAATTATGATGGAATATTGTGTCGTCAATATTGAAAGTTTGAGTAGAATTGTTCCAACCAAATTGAACTAAGTTTTTTGCTGAATTCTGGGGATTAAAGTTTAGAGCTAAATAAATGAACATCTCAACGTCTGTCTGGATCAAAATCTGACAGAGCCTCTTTTGAACAGCCTCAACCATCACGTGATTAAATTAAGGGCTCTTCTGATGTTGCTGAATGGCCTGGAACAAGCATTGCTCCGATCTAGTGTTGTAAGATTGGATTTTCTTCCTAATAAACTGCCCGACTTAATGACTAAAATTATGAAAATTCCATACTTTAAAGTCATTACAATTTCGGAAAAATGTATTTCCTATACATTCCTCTGATATACATAGAAATATTTGATTAGTTTAATAAAACTCTTTGAGCTAATTTTTAATTGATATCTGATAAATTTCCAGTAGTCATTTTTATTTCTTTCAATTACATGAGAAAATTCATAATTATATGGAATAATATACATTATTTCCCTTTCTTCTTTATAACATTATAAAATAGACCAGATGCATATTAAAGTAATCTAATTTATAAATATGAAAATAAATCTTAACTCCATAGAATCTCAATTTATATTTACATAATTTATTTCATATTTAATAAAAATTTCACAATTAAACTATACCAACAATGCTTTTATAGCATTATCTGGTATTTTAAGTTATATTCGAATAAATACATCTGTAATGGATAAATAAATGTGTTCCGCATTTATTTTAATAGTACCTCTACCATATACATATACATTACCCCAAGATATTCATTCTGATTAGGGAATAGTTGGAGTTTGTTCGTTGTGTAATCTGATTCGTAAAGGGAGATAACATCTAATGATGATTCGGGTAGTGGTAACGGTACATACACAATCTTTGCTTCAGCTTTGTGATTAATCTTCGTCTTTAAGAAAGCAAATGACTAGGCATTTTCCCGGAAAGGTACTGTTATTGAAATATATTAACAGCTGTTATAGCAAAAGAAAGCCTATTTCTATGCACAATCTTAAAATGACAGTGATTACTGAAAGGTTAATTATGTTATGCTACGTAAAAATTAAATAAAATGTGTAATATGTTTATTGTATTAATTTAAATTGCATTAAAAATTATTTTTATACAAAAACATTAAAACCCGAAGTCTAGCAATATTCCATTTCAAATATAGATATTTCAGAAATAATCATGTTGCATGAACATATAAAATAAATTGAAGGAAATAGAAATAATTTTTGAATATTTTTGTAAAGAACTTTTTCAAGCAAATATTATTTTTCTGGATATTTTAAATACCTCGTGCAGCTGAATAAGATGACGTTATAATTCACTCAATCACTGATTCCGGATATTTTTCCAAAATATTATTATTTGAATCTAAAAATATTAAACCTAATATGTATTTTTACTCAGACAGCACTAATCTGATTTAGGTAAGTAATAACAATTATGACGTAAATTGTATCTCGATATATTTAAATACTATAAAAAAAGATAACTCAATACGAACTAATATATTAAAATTAGACTATTTTTGCTTCAATATTAAAATACCCCATCGAAAAAGTCAAGTGATTTTAGGATTCCTAAGAGATCTTATAGAATGGTTTTTATTTCCCGAATAATTTGTTTATATTTATTCACATTTATTTTCTTTAGTTAGAAACCCTTTATCTCGATACTAGTTTTCGGAGAGAGAGATACGGCAACAAAACCATGAAATAAAGAATAAATAATGCAGAGTTTCATCTTAATGCAAATATTTTATTATTTCAATCTTTTCATACATCTATGTAATAATTCACTTAAATTTCCTCTCGAGAGATTTTAATCCATAACAGTCTTAGGCCCTCTGAGAATTTGCAGGATACTTACATTTCTTACCCATCTAATAAGGAAAGACTGAATCCCAAAATACTGAAAGGTTTGCATTTTCTTTAAATAAGATTCATGTAATTTTTCATCACTCAATAATTCGGACCCATCACAAAAATCTTTATTGGAAATCAAATGAATTTAACAGCTTCTGGTTCATCACAAGACTATAAATAGATAAGATCTGGAGAGAATATTGCATAGGTTTCTTCAGGGGAGGGGTATCAAGTCGACCGCGATTGATTGGGGGACCCCAAGGCATTTTTGGATGATAGCTTTGCTAAGACTTAAGACGTAGGTACACAAATAAACATCCATAGAACACCGATGCCATCTAGACAAGAGGATCAGCTTTTAAGCAATCGATTCAACAGTGCAAATGATTCGGCAAATGTGTAGACGAAAACACATAACTTCATTGCAATCACACGACGATGCTTAAAATGCTCACTGCGGCTGTAGGGGAAAAATGTAATCACTGCGATACCAGACGTATAAATGCATTTTTTCCCACGCGCCAAGGGAAGGGGAGAATATATGTTGGTGATCAGTCTTTCCCACAATAGCACGTGATTGGCAATTATGACATGATCTCACGCCCCCATGCTTCCACGGGATTGGGTTCTCGATATCATGTCCCGCGATGGTGCGAGACACGGCAGTGAACAAATTAAATGCATGTGTTGGCTTGAGATTGATCAGTTCACGTACGGTCTATGAACATTTCATTGAATACGCGCACGCTTCACTATCTAGTAGGAATCTATCATATTTTAAAAGAGGGATACAATGTCGAAAACAGATGTTAAGAAAAGAAAACATGCCATTTTAATACAGAATGGCCACACCTAAGCACTTCGGAATCGAAAATTTTGAAAAGTTAGAAGTAGCCCGTACCCTAGAAAAGTTCGCCCACCCTTGCATGTCCACGTCTTTGTAGTTTTTGTGCTTTGCTTTTCATATCGCACCTTTATCTGTGTGTAAAATAAAATGGGGAATTTAAAATAGCATCATGTCTCCTCACCAATGAATTCAACACATATTAATTTAATCCTTTACCCCCTTCATATTTAATTTTTTTTATTAAGGAACTAATTAAATGGTATAAAATGCCTAAAACAAAGTTTGATTCTGAAAAACCTGCAGTATACATATATTGCAAAATATCAACGTTGATTAAAATTTGGAAGAATCAATATTTCAGGTATTAATTACATCTGAAAGTTTTAATTCTTAATCAGTTGCATGTAATCAATTTTTAGAATATTTAAGAGTTTATTCAGAGTAAAAAATACTGTTCTTTACCAACGCCCATACGCATAAAAGTCTTAATTAAATAGTTTGAATATTATCATTTTAATTTCGCTGTTCTAATTAAAATACCTTGCTTGTAATAAATTCCTCACAAAATAATAGAATTCAAATTTCAATATTTAATTTAATTTAATTAATTAAGGCTTGAATATATCATTTTTGAGAGAAATACCGTATTTACTAAAATATGCTCAGATTTGACAATGTATCAGGTTAATATATGTATAATGAATTATATTGAATAAATTATAAATAATTAAGTTACATATATTGCTTGATGAGTGTTGCTAATAACACATACTGCTGGATTTATATTACAAGGCATTTGAATTGTATGAATGATAAATATAAAAAAAGTTGAACATGTTTCTGATTTATAGGGATGTATTTTGTAGTTGAAGAACTGAATATTTTATACTGCTTTGAATTTAAAAATTTCATTGGAGAAAATTGAGTTCCAATGTGTTTTATTACACCAGAATTTCTTCCAATAAACATAATATAGCATACAATTTATAGCAAGATAGAAAACAGGTATTTATTTTCCCTTGTCCATGAAACCGAATCAAAAACCAAACGAAAAATAACTCGATTACTTTATTCGTTACGTTTAATGCTAAAAAAAACTCCACCAACGGCTACTCAATATAGAATTTGGTAAACTTTGCTGATAACGTATAAAATTAGGTGACGTCAATCATTATTTATAGAACAAAGGCAATAATGGTTTAATGTACAAAATGACGAAACAGAAAATTGATAAATGTAGCTATTTTTAACACTCAGCACAATATTTAACATTATGCGAAAATGGAAAAATTTTATATTAATTTTCAATTTTAAAGTTTTCACACTATTTTTCTTATACATTTGTAGAACATAAAAACCTTAAATGTTTGCTTTTTACATGCACACTTGGCACGCTATGAATCATGTTAAATATATCTAAAAATAATTTGTCTGTACTTACAGAAAAAAATCATGTTCGTACCTCTTTTTCAATCGCTTCAGAATTTTGTGTGTGTATGCATATATATATGCGCACACAATTTGAATTTGTTTTGTACCAGTGACTTAGGTTATACAAATACATGAACTGTTCACAGCTCAAAGCGATTAACTTAACCCCTTAATTGGTTTTCCAGTAAACTGCACAGACTACCATAGTTGTAACAATGTTATTGTTACAACAAAGACAAAAATTGGCGTCGAAAATCTGTTTTCAGCCAAACTTGGAATTTCATGGCATTGCTCTATTCACTGTATCAATTAAATTTGTTTAAAAAATAAATGATTTTAACATGTGATTACCTTGAAATGTATTATTAAAATCCCAATCTCTACAATGTTTTACATTTCTTACAAATTTCTATGGGATTTTCTTGGATTTAAATTCAAAAAAAAGTTTACCACTTTTTTTCAAGTAGATTGGTACAATGTATATCTTTCTCAACGCTTCCAAGTTAGACTAAGATGGAATATCTCGTAGAGCTTCCTTAAAAAAATTTATAGAATTTCATAATTTTGAAGATGTTCCATTCTTCAGCTTTTTTGGAGATAAAATATTTTTAGAAAAGGCACTTTTTTTTCCAAGGAACCATAAAAATGCAACAAAAAGTTATGAAAATCACCAAATGCTAGCAATAATTAATTGTGGTAAACCTACGGCAGAATTGACCAGTTGGAGTCTTATAGAGCATTTGTTTAAATACAACTTTCTGATTCATTACAACTGATAAATTTCTTGGTTTTAAAAAAAGTAATTTAGAGTGAAACACTTTAAGCATATAAGAAAATGATGAAATATTTTCATCAAATAGTATTATTTACATTTTGAATCTTTCTTTATCCCGTTAATAGAAACAAAAAGTCTAGTTTTTCTCTCCCATGCTTTTTTATAGTTAAAATATTTTAAATGGAATAATCAAACATGCAGAAATAAGTAGTCGTTTCAATAATTAATGGTAAGAATTTTTCTCATTCTTTATTTAATAAAAATGGATATAAATTAATATTTTAAAAAGAAATGAAATCAGTACTGATTTTTATTATTCACAAGCTGCATGACCCTGCGTTGCACAAGCTCTTCCTCTATTTTTATAAATTTTCCCTCCCCCTTACAAAATCAGCTCTTCCAATATTTTTAGCCCGGCTTTGCACAGGCTTTCACCGAGTGTATAAATTAAAATTACTTTTTCGAAATTTTTTCACTACTTTTCATTGTTTGATGGGTTATTTTCCATATCCCAGGTGTTGCACGATTATTTTTGAATGCATAACATATAGTCATGGAAATTCTCCTTCCCCTCTAGCTGTCAGCCCTTCCTGGTGTGCGTGTGTTATTTCTATATTAACGTCATTGCAATTCCCTTTTTCGAAATTTCTTTCACATATTTCCATTGTTAGGTATGTTTCTTTTATCTTTATAGCCCGACGTTACATTGGTATTTTGAGTGTATAGAACTGTTTTTCCTCTCCTTCCCTTCATGTATAAGATGTATCTTCAAATTTCAATTGATGACTTTTTCAGATTTTCATTAATCAATCGTTACATACAGTTAACTTTAAAATATCTCAAAACATAAAACACTCACCTATTATAGCAATTATATTTTTTACGGAGGGTAAGACATTGTATGAAGTTGAATAACCAAAAAACAAAATATTTTTTTTAAAATGAATGTTCACATTGTGAATAATTTTAAAACAGAATTAGTTATTTAATAATAAAATCATATATTGTCTTTTTTTTCTTGTGGATAAAACTAGATTAGTTTTGTAAATTAGAAATCAAAAATAGAAATTTAAAGCAAGATTTTTTTCACTGGTGAAAATAAGACTGAAAAAGAGTTTTATACACGAAAAAGCCCGTGTAACGCTGGGCAAAGCTAAAGGAAAATAACCTTGTCTGGAAGGGAAAACAAAAATGGAAAACATTTCCCAAAAGGGTAATTTTCATAACATAAGTATAGAAATCACAATCATCGTGCATACTCCCTCACTCAGAAGTGCGGGCATAGAGAGGGGAAAAGGAAATTTTCATTGGTATAAAGTAAAACTCTCGGAAAAAGCCCATTCAACGCCTGTCTAAGCGGTGGGGAAGCATACCATCCGACCAGGTGAATAAATGGAGGATATTTTGAAAAAGCGAATTTTAATGACATTGCTATACAAATCATATACAAACCAGGACATAATGATATCGAGCGGGAAGAGAAAATTTCCATTGGTAAAAAATCATGCACTCGATAAAACCCGTGCAACGTTGGGCCATGCAGCTAGTATGCAATAAAAGTTGTGCCTTTTTAGAGCATCTCGAGAAAAAAAAATTGACCACTTAAGCAGTTAATACCCCCTCCAGACAAGCAGAGCACAGGGTCTTTATGTCGTGATGTTATAGGAAAAGTAAAAACTTTACAGAAAACTTTTGTCATATTAGATGAGGAACAGGTACCATGATTTGCTTATATTTCGAATTTCTAATACGCGTCTTATAGGAAACTCCAAGCTAGACAGAACATTGAAGATATATTCTTAACAAATTTGTATTTTGGTATTTTTTTCCCTCAAGTTAAAGTTGAAAACATATATAAATCAGGTGATATATAAAAGTTCTTTTCAAATACTTTTAAGGTGCATCCCAACTGGAAAAAACTGAAACGATCTTCTTTAAAGGTAATGTCTCCGAAAATTGAAAAGCACAAAAGTAGTTAGTTTTACCATCCAAAAGCTATATTAATTATAAGAGCAAAAATGTAATAAAATACAACATCTGTTTCTTAATCTTTTATCGCATTATAGGAGTCTTTATTAGCGTGTTATACGAACATAAACAGGGTTTTTCCATCGTGTTATACAAGTTTTGAGGCCAAGTTATATGGGGAGAGAGATATCCCATATCTGCCATTATATCACATATCCTCCAAAAAAAAGTGGCAGTTAAACTTTCAAAAACTTTTTAACTTTCAACTCCAAACTAATAATGTTACAAGTGCACGAGTATTATGACAGACTCTTTGAAAGTATACAATTGCTCTTTAAAGTTCGAACATTTTTTTTCCTTTGCTAACATAAATTTACCTGTGGTTTACATTTCATAAAATTACCTTTGAATGTTTTTTGAGATGGTACAAAACGAATTTGTACAAAAGTCTGTATTTAGAGATCACAAGACGTGCGGAATATCAACAGTTGAAAATTTTGTTATGTTAAAGTAAATGTTTTCAAAAACATCAATTAATAATTAATAGTTATGGTAATATTATTTTTCAGTTTTAAATTGTTTAAACATTTACATTTATATTCCTTGTTTAATGTAAGGAGTTTCGAAAGAGTGCTTTTAAAATTCGGTAGGCATTAAAGACACATCATTTTTAATCTCCATAAGTCAAAACAGCATGCAGCATTTAACGAAATATGAAATGTTGGATTATTTTATAAAGGGAAATCAGATATGCAAAAGAATACATAGTTAAAAAGAAAATGTTAGTATAATCTTATTTTGTAATTTAAAAGTCTTTTAAAAATATCACAATTTATTGTATTTACTTTTTTAATAATTTAAGGTATGACTTAATTTTCTAGATAGATTTATTTATTTTTTTAAAATCATAATCAATTGCAACGGAAAGATGTTGCTGCATTTAAAAATGTATTATGTACGAAAAGAGAAGGAGCTTACATTATGTTAAATTCCAATATCTCAATATTTAAATAGTATGTTGTGGGTAAGAACAAGAAAACGCAATTTAAAAATTATGGCAAATTACTTTTTTTTTCTATAATTTATTAAAGTTATTTATATGTATGATAAAATAGTTAATATTATTTAAAATTCCTTCTGTTAATGAAATCACCGTCGTCATAAACCATCCTAATAACTTAGAAGACTTTGACATTTCTACATTTATATATATATATATATATATATGTGTGTGTGTGTGTGCGTGTGTGTGTGTGTGTTTTCTTCCTGAACCCTTTTCAAATTCCTTAACAAAATATTATGCCACTTACATCTCCATTTTTGCAATTGACTTTTTTTGCTAATTAAGAATCCCATAAAAAATACTAATAATTATTACTATATTTCTCTCCTAAGATGTGAAAATATTCCATTCATCTTTCACCTATTGTTGATAAAAGAAAATGTTAAATCTTATTTCAAGCATTGGCATTGCTCGACAAATGCAAAGGCTCAATTATATTTGGTTACTTGGCTTAGGGCTAATTCAAATATTTAAACAAGGCCTATATGCTTAAGTTTATCACATTTGTCACACACACACAGAGTTTGACCAACGTCAATATAAGCTTAAAATAGCAGGATTAGGTAAACTCAGAAGCAGATCCATAGCAATTTACGATAAGACTTCTGACATTCTCGTAGAAGATAGCGTGTAAATCGTATGTTAATCACGGCTCTATCTGTGTATTCGTACTTCCCTCCACGAAATGTAAATAAGCATTGGAATTGGAATGCCGAAGATAATGATCTTAAGTCTCAATGTTTTTTTTTTTTTCTCTCTTTTTTTCCTTTAAGATTTTAATAAATTCACGAAAAAAAAATGTGGTGAAACAAATTTCAATAGTTTTGATTTTTTCCTTCTTGAGAAAACAAGATCGATTGTAATAATATTTCTAAAGGTGTTTATTGAACGGTAACGCTTATAGAGTTTATTCTTCATTTCAATATTTCATAAAACATAGAATATGCAGAGCAGAATTCTAAGAAAAATAAGCCATTTTCAAGATATTTGCCAACATTTATTAAATTCTTGATCAGAAATTTATCGTAATTTTGACTGATATGTGCAGCATATTTTTTATAGAATTGGTTATTATTATCTATATACTAAATAAATTCATTTATTTTTTTTATTTAAACATCCCATCTTAGCAAAGTATAGAACAAAAAGCAGATACCATTATAAATTCGTTAATGGGATATTCCGCAATGCATTAATGATAGATTTATACGTGTATGTTACATGATGGACAACAATTATTTATTATTAACCATGATTTTATTGAACAGAACATTGCAAGATATTTAAAAAATTATCGTATCCAAATCTGACAATCAGTGTATAAGTTTCTTGTATCATTAGATCTGTTTCAACATTTCCTACATTTCTACAAATATTCCTTAATAACTCGTATTACCTCTTACTTCCTTTTAATTTATCTTTTTTTCTAACGATTAATTTTTTCCTTCTTGAATAATCAACTGTAGCTTTTTTTCACACTCACATATCAATAAATCAATCTGTCCATATTATCGGCAAGCCAATTTCTGCTACTGTGTTAGACAAAGCCTAAGCCATGGTCACCATGTTAATAATTCGTAGTACTGACAAGTATCATTGCATCCTTGATATAGACTCTTGTCCTCTTCAACCAATATCGTACTCAGGTTAAGTGAAGTAGCAATATGATCCCGCAAGTCTGCTAAGGCAATATCTGTCCTTTCGGGTTCTAGTAGCGAGGACCGCTGAGATCCTGAGAGGTGTTCTACAAATCTACATGACCTAATCCAATCTTGCGTGGGAGTCATGAGGTCATTAGAATGGCTCAATGTGCTCTGTTAAACCACGATGCGATAAAAATCCGAATCGCGGTGTTTGAATTACTATAGATATAGTACAGGTTAAAGACGATTTTCGAGCAATTAACTTTCTACTGAGAAACACGTTGCAGTATGATTTTCGTACACAAATTATAAAAGTCATCATATAATCGTTGATCAAAAGTTCCTAAGTGCTCATAATTTGTGTATATTAAAATACAGTACCTCTGAATCAAATTGGATGCATTTTAAGAGCTTCCAGCATAGATGAAGAATTTCAGACTAGCAGTGTAAATATAAAATAACCCTCCAACCAGTGGTTCTTAAATGAATGGTGGACCTCCACAACGTCAAATTTTGGTTAAAGTTGCGATTTTGGCTTTTTATGCTAATAATACTCCTTATAATTTATAGAATAATTCTATCAAAGAATGTTGTCATTTTGACTATTAATTATTGACTTATTTTTTATTTTACTCAAATAAATGCACTTTTCTTAGTTTGTAAATTTTACCCTTTTCATTGTTACGTAAAACGCTTCTTGCGTTTCAAATTAAGTCATATCACTTTGAAATTTTCACAACTTATGAAAGATTACATAATTCACAAATTTGTGAATAATTTTTCTAAAAAAAATTAACGCATCATATTTGGTGTTGTTTTGAATAACTTGAATGTGTGAGATAATTGATGAAATATTTCATATAATACAGAAAGCTTATCTTTTTCTCATCAAATTTGATTCTAAATTTAAAATCCATGCTCCGTTATATTTTGTTTTTAATCTATGTATAAAATAAAAATTATGAACATATCTTAAAAACTAATGCGCAAAGAACATTTTTTCAAAACAATTTAAATGTTTTTTTTTTAAATCAGTTTATAATAGTTTTATTTTAGAAAATGTATTTAAATTTTTAAGTATAAAAATCATTTATTATATTGATTCCGTTTTCAGCTAATTAAGCTAACAATTTAATAAATTAGTTTTAATGGTCCATCGTCTCCTTAAACTGTAATCCGCTTTTCCCTGGAGGTCCGCACTGCCTGAATATGGGATCCGCGGAAGTCCCTCATGTAGATATTCCTCTTTTACAGACTCTGAAAGACCTCGTAGAAAAATGGAAAGATGTACCTATTAAACTATATCACTAGATTGTCCCTACTAGAACGTGTATCCTGAGGAAGAATATTAAATCGGGGAGGAATGTTTAAAATCTTGGGATTCATCATGGTCCCGCTGATACATAAAGGTGTTCGAGATGATCGAAAGTTTATAAACCGCTGGTCCTAAGAATTATTCTTAATATATAAATTCTTCAAGTATAATTATTGATATAATTATTTATTGATTTATAGAAATAAACTCTATGTAAGCCAGTGTCATAGTGAGTAAACTGTCATAGTGAGTAAAAACTTAAGGGGACATGGTACGATTTAAGCAAAAATTTTTAATTTAAGGATTTTCAAAATTTTTTTGTTTGCTTCCTATGTGCGTACACTATGTAAAACAGATTTTGCGCTCAAAATTTCGTAAAAAGTTAGCTATTTAATTTTTTAAGGAAAAAACCTAAAATTTCTGGTGATTTTAAAATGCTACTCCTCCTACAAAAATTTACGTACACACCTGAAATTTGATTTACAAGTACGTCCAACTATGTATAACAAAAGTTGGTATGAGTTTTGCTATAACACGATTGGTACTTGTACAATATTTCTTTTTATGAATCCTTATTGAAAATTCCTTAAAAAATTTGCAAATTCTAACTTCAATTATTTTTCAAAAAATAAGTATTGCTTTGATTCAAAAAAGCATACCAACTTTTATTACATGTACTAATAGCAATGGGTAAAAAAAATTCAAAGCATTAGGTATAATAGAAAAAAAGCCTTAGCACTTTAAATGAAGACAAAGTAGTTATTTTACCTTTCTAAGATAAGAAAGTATAAAGTTTTGATTTGCCATAGGGATGTGAATAAAAATGAATGTAAAAGCTAACATAATTCGGCGTTTTATAAGTTGTGAGGTTATAGAAAAGTATATAAAGAATAATTTAGGCTAGAAAAATTATATTTGACTTTTTGACCGATTTTTGTCGATTGAATTGTACTGTGTCCCCTTAATTTAAATTCTTTCACAGAATTGTGTTTATAAGCTTGAAAGCTTACAAGTTTATATTTGTCATGCCTGAATCCAATGATTTGTTTTTTTGCCTTGCAAGTCTGTTTCAGTAGATGAACTGCTTTTCTAAATATGTTTTGCAGTGTTCAATTTACTCTATCAGAATATCTGCCATTTTTATTAATATATGCTTATTTGATATGCTTATTTGATTTAAATAATTGCTAATAACTATATGTATCTTCAGATCCTGTTTGTAATTTAGGGTTCATTCTACATTTAGATTATTAATGAAAAAAAAACTATTTTCCTTACGTCCTGTGTTTAAGGACTTCAAAAATAAATTAACCATGAATTTAAAAATTTCGTGTGTGTGAATATCCTTTTATAAATCAATCGAGGATCTTAAGAAAAATGTATTATAAAAAAATCAGTCATGTATAAATACGTCGTGGAGAGTATTTCCCTTCAAAACTCATTAAAACATCCGTGTATAAAAGATATTTAAATAAACTTAAATTTACTAGAAGAAAACACGCTCAAGTGTGAATATTTTAAGATAAAATAAATATTTTACAGTACATTAATTTTTAGCATAAAATCATATTTTTATCATGCTTCAATAATCATTTTTTTATTAAAAATACTAAAGGTCTCAGAAATTCTAAAACTACGTTTATTGTTAAGTTTTAAAGTAATAAAATGTCAACATCGATATTTATAAAATATTCATAACTGATTCAGATGAAAAACTAAATTATGCAAAAATGTATTATTTTAGTCTCTTTGTGAAAGTAATAGGGAATCTTCTACTAATTTTTTTGTGAAAAAAGTATAATCAAATTGAGTTACTTTTTCAAGTAGAGTTATCAAAAACAAATGCTAAACAAATTTACAATTCTTTCAAATAATGAATAAATTCTTTTAAATGTATATGATTACATTCAGTTTTGAATATAAACGAATGAAAATGAATAATTATTTAGTAACTTTGCTGAATTCTCTGGAGTGATTAGAAATACGATAGATCAAGTTATTTCATTAATTATATCAAAAGAATTTTTTTAAAACATAATATCAAAATATTTTAAATTTTGAAGGTGTGAAAAGTTCGTTAGGATGATGAATAATGCATGAAGAATATTGAAACAGGGGAATTTTGAAAAGAAATAAATGAAATGTTGAAGCAAAGGTATTGTGACTAGCAAAGCTCAAATTATTATAAAAAACTTTAATTACAAAAGACAATAAAACTTGAATTTGAATTTCAATGTGCAGTTTTTTCATTTATTCTTTTCAACAAATGATATAATTATAAGAAATAAAACTATTGATTAGCTGCATTTAAAGTATATATATATATATATATGTGTGTGTGTGTGTGTGTGTTATATATGAAAAAATGTGTTTGGCTCTATAAATAAGGTAAAACACATTTTTTTCCGTTTTTAAGAAAACGCATAAAAGATTATTTTTCTTTTTTTTTTTTTAAAAAAAATTTTTTTAAAAAAAAAAAAAAAATTTTTTTTTAAAAAAAAAAAAAAAAAATTTTTTTTTTCAAAAAAAAATTTTTTTTCCATTTTTTTTTAAAAAATTTTTTTTTTTAAAAAAATTTTTAAAAAAAAATTTCTTTTAAAATTTTAAAAAAAATTTTTTTTTTTTTTTAAAAAAAAAATTTTTTTTTTAAAAAATTTTTTTTAAAATTTAAAAATTAAAAAAAAAAAAAGGAAAAATTTTTTTTTTCCCCTTTTGGGAAAAAAATTTTAAAAATTTTTTAAAATTTAAAAAAGGGGGCCCCAAAAATTTTTTAAAATTTTTTCCCAAAAAAAAAAAATTTTCCCCTTTTAAAAAAATTTTTTTTAAAAAAAAACTTTTAAAAATTTTAAAAAAAAATAAATTTGGGGGGTTTTTTTCTTTTTTTAAAAAAAAATTTTTTTTTAAAAAATTTTTAAAATTTTTTTTTCCCCCCCTTTTTTTAAATTTTTTTTAAAAAAAATTTTTTAAATTTTTTTTTTTTTTTGGGGGAAATTTTAAAATTTTTTAAATTTTTGGAACCCATTTTTTAAGGCAAATTTTTTTTAAAAAAAAAAATTTTTAAAAAAAAAAAAGGGAATTTTTTTTTTTAAAAAAATTTTTTTTTTTTTAAAAAATTTTTAAAAAAAAAAAAAATTTTTATTAAAAAAAAAAAAATTTTTTTTTTATATTTTTTTTTTTTTTAAAAAAAATTTTTTTTTAAAAAAAAAATTTTTTTTTTAAAAAAAAATTTTTTAAATTTTTTTTTTAATTTTCAAAAAAAATTTTTTTTTTTTTTTAAAATTTTAAATTTAAAAATTTTAAAAAAAATTTTTTTTAAAAAAAATTTTTTTTTTTTTAAAAAATTTAAAAATTTTTTAAAAATTTTTTTTTTGGGAAAGGGGGGAAAAAAAAATTTTTAAATTTTTTTTTTTAAAAATTTCCTTTTTTTTTTTTAAAAAATTTTTTTTTTAAAAAAAAAAACCCCCCCCAAAAAAAATTTTTTTTTGAATTAAAAAAAATTTTTTTTGGGTTCCAATTCCAAAATTTTTTAAAACCCGGTTTTTTTTTTTTTTCCCCCCCCCTTTTTTTTTTTTTTTTTGGGGAAAAACCAAAATTTTTTAAAAATTTAAAACCCCTTTTTTTTTTTTTTTTTAAAAAAAACAAAAAAAAAAAGGAAAAATTTTTTTTTTATTAAAAAAATTTTTTTTCCAATTTTTAAATTTTTTTTTTTTCCCTTTTTTTTTATTTTTTTTTATTTTTTTTTTAAATTTAAAAAAAATTTTTTTTTAAAAAAAAAAAAAACCAAAAATTTTTTTTTAAAAAAATTTTTTTTAAATTTTTTTCCCCGGGCCCCCCTTTTTTTTTTTTTTTTTTTTTCCCCCAAAAAAAAAATTTTTTTTTTTAAAAAAAAAAAAATTTTTTTTTCCTTAAAAATTTTTCCCAAGAAAAAAATTTTTTTTTTTAAAAAATTTTTAAAAAACCTTTTTTAAAAAAAATTTTTTTTTAAAAAAAAAATTTTTTTTTTTTTAAAAAACCCCCCCAAATTTTTTTGAATTTTCCAATTTGAAAGGGGTTTTTTTTTAAAGGTTTTTTTTTCCCCCAAAATTTTTTTTTGGGTTTAAAAACCCATAAAAGGTTTTTTTTTTAAAGAAAACCTGATTTTCTTTTTTTCCCCTTTTTTTTTGGGGGGTTTTTTCAAAAAAATTTTTTTAAAAAAAAAGGGTTTTTTAAAAATTTTTTTAAAAAAAATTTTAAAATTTTAAAAAAATTTTTTTCAAAAACCCCCTTTTTTAAAAAAAAAAATTTTTTTTCCGGTTTTTTAAAAAAAAAAAATATATTTTTTTTTTTTTTTTTTTTTTTTTTTTTTTTTAAAAAATTTTTTTCCAAAAAAATTATTTTTTTTTTTAATTTTTTTTTTAAATTTTTTTTTTTTTTAAAACCCGGTTTTAAAAGGTTTTTAAAAAAAAAAAACCCAAAAATTTTTTTTTTGGAAAAATTTTTTAAAAAGGTTTTTAAAAAATTCAAAAAACCCCCAAAAAAAAATTTTTTTTCCCCCCTTTTTTTTTTTTTTAAAACTTTTTTTTTTTTTTAAGCCCCTTTTTTTTTTTTTTAAAAATTTTTTTTTTTTTTTTTTTTTTTTCTTTTTTTTTTTAAAAAAAAAAAAATTTTTTTTCTGGACAAGAAAAAACCCGTATGTGTTTAATTTTTCTTTTACCAACCTTTCACATATGGAGGTTAAATTTTTTTCCCGCCTATTCTTGGGGTTTTTTTTTCCCTATTTTTCTGTAAAATGCAATGTTTAAATAATTTTTTTTATATTTTTTTAAAAAAAAAAAATTTTTTTTCCCCTTTTTTTAAAAATTTAATTAAAATTTTTTTTTTTAATTTTTTTTAAAATTTTTTTTTTTACTTTTAAAAGGGAAAATTTTTTTTTAAAAAAAGGGGGGGTTTATTTCCCAAAAAAATTTTGGGGGGTTTTTTTTGGAAAATTTTTTTTTTTTTTTATAAATTTTTTTAAAAAAAAAAGGGGGGGAAAATTTTTTGGGGGTTTTTTTTAAAAAAAAAAAAAAAAAAGGGGGGGTTTTTTTTTTTAAAATTTTTTTCTCCCTTTTTTTCTCCAAAAAAAACCCAAAACGGGGGGTTTTTTTTGGGGTTTTTCCCTTTGGGGTTTTCCCAAAGGGGGGTTTTTTTTTGGAAAAAAAAAAAATTTTTGGGTTTTTTTTTTGGGAAAAAAACGGGGGGGGGGCCCCTTTTTTGGGGGGGGGGGGTTTCCCCAAAAAAAAAACCCTTCATTTTAGGGCCCCAAAAAAAATTTTTTAAAAAAAAAAAAATTTTTTAAATTTAAAATTTTTTTAAAAAAATTTTTTCAAAAGGGGAAAAAATTTTTTTTCCTTTTTTTTTTCCCCCCTTTTTTTAAAACCCAAAAAAAAACCCCCCACTTTTTCCAAAAAAAAAAATTTTCCAAAAATTTTTTGGGGTTTTTTTTTTTTTTTTTGGGTTTTTTCCCCGGGGGGAAAAAAAATTTTGGGTTTTTTAAAATGGGGGCCGGGGGAAAAAAAAAAGGGAAAAAGGGTTTTGGGGGGGGTTTTTTAAAACCCAAAATTTTCCCCCCCCCCAAAAAACCTTTTTTTAAAAATTTTAAAAAGGGGGCCAAAAAAATTTAAAAAAAAGGGTTTTTTAAAAGGGGGAAAAATTTTTTAAAACCTTTTTTTTTTTTCCCCTTTTTTTTTTCCCCCCCTTTTCAATAAATTTCCCCTTTAAAAAAAATTTTTTCCCCCAAAAAAAATTTTTTTAAAAAAACCAAAAAAAAAAATTTTAATTTTTTCCCCGTTTTTTTAAATTTTTTTTTTTTAAAAATTTTTTTTTTTTTTTTTTTTTTTTTTTTTAAAAAAAAAAAAAAAGGGGGAAAAAAAAAAAGGAAAACCCCCAAAAAAAAAATTTTTTAAAAAAAAAAAAGGTTTTTTTTTTAAAAAGGGAAAAACAAAATTTTGGGGGGGGGGGGTTTTAAAAAAAATTTTTTTTTTTTATTTTTAAAAAAAAATTTTTTTTTTTTTTTTAAATTTTTAAAAAAAAAAATCCCTTTAAAGTTCCCTTTTTTTTTTTTTTTTTTTAAATTTTTTTTTAAAAATTTTTTTTTTTTTTTTTTTTTTTTTAAAATTTTTTTTTTTTAAAAAAAATTTTTTTAAATTTTTTTTTTCCCCCCCCCCTTTTTGGGGTTTTAAAAGGGGTTTTTTTCCCCCCCGAAAAAAAAAAAAAAACCTTTTTAAAAAAGGGGGGGAAAAAAATTTTTTTTTAAAAGGGGGGGGGTTTAAAAGGGGTTTTTTTTTGGGGGAAAAAAAATTTTTAAAAGGGGGAAAAAAAAACGAAAGTTTAAAATTCCCTTTTTTTTTTTAAAAAGGGTTTTTTTTTGGTTAAAAATTTTTTAATTTTAAAATTTTTTAAAAACCCCCAAAAAAAAAAAAATTTTAAAAAAAAGGGGGCCCTTTGGTTTTTTTTAAGGAAAAAAAATTTTTTTTAAAAGGGAAAAATTAAAAAATCAGTTTCAAAAATCGGGGGAGTATTTCCTCAAAACTCATTAAAAAACATCCGTGTAAAAAAGATATTTAAATAAACTTAAATTTACTAGAAGAAAACACGCTCATGTTGAATATTTTAAGATAAAATAAATATTTTACGTACATTAATTTTTAGCATAAAATCATATTTTTATCATGCTTCAACAATTTTTTTTATTAAAAATACTAAGGTCTCAGAAATTCTAAAACTACGTTTATTGTTAAGTTTTAAAGTAATAAAATGTCAACATCGATATTTATAAAATATTCATAACTGATTCAGATGAAAAACTAAATTATGCAAAAATGTATTATTTTAGTCTCTTTGTGAAAGTAATAGGGAATCTTCTACTAATTTTTTTGTGAAAAAAGTATAATCAAATTGAGTTACTTTTTCAAGTAGAGTTATCAAAAACAAATGCTAAACAAATTTACAATTCTTTCAAATAATGAATAAATTCTTTTAAATGTATATGATTACATTCAGTTTTGAATAAAAACATGAAATGAATAATTATTTTAAGCTTTGCTGAATTCTCTGGAGTGATTAAATACGATAGATCAAGTTATTTCATTAATTATTATCAAAGAATTTTTAAAACATAATATCAAAATATTTTAAATTTTGAAGGTGTGAAAGTTCGTTAGGATGATGAATAATGCATGAAGAATATTGAAACGGGGAATTTTGAAAGAAATAAAATGAAATGTTGAAAGCAAAGGTATTGTGACCTAGCAAAGCTCAAATTATTATAAAAAACTTTAATTACAAAGACAATAAAACTTGAATTTGAATTTCAATGTCAGTTTTTCATTTATTCTTTTCAACAAATGATATAATTATAAGAAATAAAACTATTGATTAGCTGCATTTAAAGTATATATATATATATATATGTGTGTGTGTGTGTGTGTGTTATATATGAAAAAATGTGTTTGGCTCTATAAATAAGGTAAAACACATTTTTTTCCGTTTTAAGAAAAACGCATACAAATGATTATTTCCAGAGTGTCTATGATTAATGAAAACGCATCTGCAACTCACTTGCTGATATTTGAAATACGTTATATCCAAAACATCTTAATTAAACTGAGTTTTATCCTCTTTTTGGATGAAAAACCGTGAAGGATATTGTGCACACGTATTGTAGTTTATGGGCAATATGAAACAGGTGATGAATCTTTAATAACTAACTTTTTATGGAAATTGGTTTCTGGTTATTTGGATCAAGTTTCAAATTATGCTAACATCACTTCTTTATAAAATAGCCAAGTTCCTGCCTTAGAAATAAGAGTCAACTTAACGAATTAAAAAACACACCTTAGACCAGGGGTGGCCAACTCAAATGACTTCGCCAGCCACTTCGGAAGAACTTCACAATCCCGAGGGCCGCACATAAAAATATCGATCTTTAATATTAGATTTGGATCCATTACAAACATTTGTTGGATGGAAAATTTAAAAGAGACTAATATATTATTATTATTTTCATTGTTTTTCATGTATACAAACATAGAATAATAAAATGCAATGATAAAATAATGTTTAATTTATTTATTTAGTGAGATATCTGTTTCTCAACTCTTTCACTTAGTTTTTTGCATTTCGATTTCAATGCATGTGTATTTTCATATCGTAATTGATGTTGCAGATTTTAGTGCGTTAAGCACGATTTAAGTTTGATAAATTTCAATTTAGAAAGAAAAAAAAACGAGATTCGCAGTAACAGAAGCAACATGATAAAATAACAGTTATGAGATTTATTTTACGAAAGAAAAAGAACCTCTTTAACTCTATATTCCCAAAGCAGTCTTTTTGATTGCTTATTAATACCAATTAGAAAAAAAAAATATATAATGGACAATTTTTTTAGAATTTCTTAAGATATATTTTTTTTCCAATTGAAGAAAATTATTTTTATTGTTAATATTAACTAATATAACTTGTTATACGACTGCAAATAATATAAAAAATATTAAAAGTTAATTTTAAACAAATTTTCTTTTATTATTTTTTCCAAATGCAGTCAATTTGACTGTTATATTTTTTGTGTCAAATATACGTATCACTATTTAGTTGAAAGGGGTAATCTGTTATACCACCGATCAGCCGTTTACTTTTGCATGTATTAATTAAAGATTCATAAGAAGGTTTCTTGTTTATGTCTAACAGAATAACCGACTTTTCGTAAGTTTATTCCGCATTTTCTGAATCAACAGTCTTTCTTCAATCACACTAAAAACTTGTTCTAGAGACAATGGTATTATTCTTCGAAGAATACTTTAGCTGCACACACATAACAAGTATCCGAAATAAAATTATTTCATTACTTAAATCAGCATCCTATTCTGAGTTCATTACCCTTGTTAGTGGGTTATAGGCCGTCATGTTTAATATATAAAAAATATATATTTTCCCCTTTCTTAGGTTTTCTTTTTTCATGTAGTTTTTTTAAATTTTTTTTTAAATTTCCCTCTACGAGAAAACATTTTTTTTTCTCTTTTCATAATTTCATTTTTCTTAACTATTGTTTATACCCATGTGTTTGAAATAGGTTTTTAATTTTATCCCTTTTTCTATTTTTCGAAAATCTCCCTTGGGAAGGTTTGTACCATAAAATGCTTAACCCCAACTTGCTTTTCAGGCGCTTTGAAATCTTTTAGTTCTCCATTTTAGTCCAAAGACTCGTTTTGTATCTACATATTTTATGTCTCTTCAACTCTAATTCCTTCTTTAGGCCTTGTACGTTATACAACTTTTTCACTTGGTATCTTATTTTATTTTATTATACTCTATATATATACACATCACATCACGCACGTAAGAAGCTAAAACTTCTGATTTTTTCTGGACAAGAGAATCCAATCGTGCGTATGTGCTATATTTTCTTTTACCAACCTTTCACATATGGAGGTTAAGTAGTTTTTTTTCCTGCCTATTCATCAGTGGGTTTGTTTACTTCATATTTTTCTGTAAAATGCAATGTTTAAATAATTATGCATTCTTATATATTTATTAATGAGTATATACAATTTAAGTGTCAGTTAATCTAACAATTTAAAAACATTTAGATGTAAATTACTTTTGTAGATTATATTTGTATACTATATATGTTTATATGGTACTTACGCATTATCGCAACAGTATTGAAGTTTTTTTATGAAAGGAAGCTCAGGGTTGTCAGTTCAGTGATTGCGACACAACTTAAATCTGGGTTGACAAATAGTCGAGTTATTTTGAAAGTTATCATTTTTTCCATATTACTTAAGTACCAGGTATATAATTTGTATAACACCGTGTACTATCTAAAGGGTAGGAAAAATTATGTCCTGAGAAGCGTTTGCTTTTCTAAAAATTCTCTAAGCAAATAAAAGGAGAGGGTTCGTACTTTTCACATTTGCTTAACCTTCTCATGACCCCTTTAGTCATCGTCACTAATACAAACTAAATCGTAATTTCGTAGAAGCAGCTGTTTTTTTTTTTTTTTTTTTGTCTCGTTGGGGAAGTTCAACCTTTCAGTTGTTGTTTTTGGAAAAAGTCAATGGAAAAAAAATAAACAATGATCTACCTGTACCCAAATGGTTTTAGTTTTAAAGGCATAGAGATTTGGGAAACCCAAATAACTGTAGTGGATGTTAAGGGAGATATATGATGTGTCATTGCAAGACAACTTGTGTGCAACTTACAACTGAAGTTGCTCCCTCACAATAACAATAATTTATTTACTCAAAATATTAACCAACAACAAAATTCTCAAGTGAATGTAAAAAGTTGGCGGAAGAACGAAATGGCTATAAAAAACATGCGACAGTATTTTTATTTAGTTAAAACCTAAATTTTTTGTTTGTTTCCCTAACTTTAAATCTACAAATTTCCCAAACACAGTGGGGGCAAACCCCCTTTTCAATCTTTACCGAAATAAACTTTTTCAATCTCACCGGGTAGGGGAATCCCCAACAGTTTCCCTATCTTTTTCTACAATTTTACAAAACTTTTAATTTATACAGTTCAACTAATCTAAATATCAAGGTTTCTTCTTGAGATGGATGGCTGTGAATTAAAAGCGAATGCTAGCCCAAAAATTCCCCAAGAGGATTAGTTAGAAGTCGTGTATAGATTTGTCACGAACTGAATCGATTCCAGTAAAGTCGGCCAGAACAAGGTCCTCCCATGCTACCCCAACAAATAATGATCGATACATCCTGCAGAAGCATCCTTCATCAAAGCAGAACAGCCAATACAACTACGATTCAAAGACTGTTTCTTTTGGCAAATGGATGAAAAATATCAAGGGAAACAATCCGAAAGCTTCATGCGAGGTGATCTGTATTCCCATAGGCCGGTGTTCTTCAGACTTTCAATATTTGCCACCCATTTTGCAATCATAATTTCAATCGCCCCTCCTCTATACACTAACACTGAATCCAATGCAATAATAATGTTCTTTTACGCTAAATCTATAAAAACACCAATTATAAACCTAAGTTTTATCAAGATAAGTATTAATTTTGTACACGTTTCTTTTAAATAATATATATTTTAAGTAAAACGGTAAGTATATTTTATTCCTTAATTTTTTCTAATTCCCAAAAATTTGGGAATTTTATTGCAAAATAATGTTTTTCAAAAAAAAATACCAACGTTACTAAGTACTCAAATAAAACTTTATACAAGGGGAAAGGGCCCCCAAATAGCCAATGAAGAAATTTTCCTTTGGTTTCACATCAAATTGGGAAAAACAGAATAAAAAGAACCTTTAATTTTTTGGGTTTTGGAATGGATGAGAGATTGTATGCACTTAAAACAAAAGTGTTTCGTGTACTATTTATATTTCCGATTGAAATAATTATGAAACTTGTTCTTAATTTAGTACTGTTAAATCAGTTATCAAATACATTTAACAGTTCTGATCCATTTATAAGTACATTATATTAGTATAAATGTGCATTTCATTATTATTATTTTTTTACTATGTCAAAAATATTTTGTTTGTTTCCTTTCAGGAAGTTAGTAATTATTTAAATAACCTTTTATTTTTAGACTTTTCGATATGCTCGCTCCCCACGTAGGACGTAGGATTATCAAACCCTCCTAGGGAGGTATGCCCTAGTGATTCAGAACTGCTTCCGTAGCGAAATGATATGTATTCCGTTGACCACAAGACTCCGTGAAGCCAGTAGAAAATGAGCTGATGAATATACAGTTTGGAAGCACATGGAGTGGAGTCAAGAGTTGCTTATAGAGGAGTCACGATTCAGTTTAGAGTGTGACAACAGACGTATTTTGGTATGGCAAGAAAGGGGCACTAGAAATAAAACTGTAATCGTTTAGCAAAAATTGCAGTACAGAATATGTGGTTCAATGGTACGTACTTTTTTGGATTAGAACAAATGGATATATTGACATGTTTATTATTCTGTACATCAATTTAACGATAAAAAAGTATACAAACGAGATACTGAGATCCCATGTCGTACCTTACGCTGCACCCATTAGTGATTTATTTCTTTTAATGCAGAATAATTCCAAGTCTCAAACAGCTCGTGAAGTAAAGATTTTTCTTCAAACTGAAATAATACAGAGTATGGAGTGGCCATCATACTCTCCTGATCTTAATACGATCAAGCTTATTTTTAACACATTCATTTGACACGTTGTTGTGACTTCCCAAGACTTGGAGGTTGTATTTTGTCAAAACAGGAACGGTATTCTCCAAATTCTCATTTCAAAGATGCTAAACAGGTAAGTGACCATCATAGCAATTAAGGTGACCACACACCATATTAAACATTCTGTACCATTTCCAAACAAGCAATAAAGCCGCGCTAGCTTATTGATCAAGGTATCTGGCTCATGGCATGCCTGTCATAAGTTCGAGCCTAGTACCGCTGAAGATCTGTCGTGTAGGGGAAGGGATGCAAGCAAAATCTGTTGAGACCTCAAACGTCCTTCTGTTGGTGTAGTTTGGTAGCTAGGAGAGGGGGTGCTACGATCAGGTGTGGCTCTCGTCATTTTACCATGGTTCAAAATGACGAGGTCCGTCACCAAAAGCCCTTAAGCAGCTAAACAAGCAGCGACGTTAATATTTACTCACTCATTCACCCCAATCATGCAGTTTTTTGTCATTTACATCTAGCCAAATATTTACTTGATGCAGCATTTTGTGTTCTTTATAGCATTCCAAAAAATTAAGTTTTTATACAATTGTTTTTTGCTTCTTGTTTTTTCTCTATTACGTTTGATTAAACCTGTATTCTTCATTTTATGCCCATATAAGATTGTCGTGTAACGATTTTTTTTTTCATTTCTTTAGTCGCTTCCCTCTAATTTTTAGCAGTATATATATAAAAAAATTTATAGTGTGTGATAATTTGTCGTGGCTAGTGGTTGATGTTAATGGGTGAACCAAACGATAGGGCGTGGCCGGTGTTGAGTGATTCCTGTGTTACGTGGCGAGTGGACGATTACTGTAGTATTGAAGAGGCAGTTTGGAAAGATAATCCTGTTTATTCACTTCTTAGAACATATTACATGCACGACACTACACATAACAAAGATAACAAACAATTACACAACGCGCGGCAGCCGGCTGGCTACATGTTTACCGAAAGACGAGCGAAGAGAAGAGAGCGCGTGATATCCAGAGTCTCGCTATTTATATTCAGCGGGTTTATATGTGGATGGATGTAGTTTCAACAGTCCCCGGTATGCGGGTAGCAAATTAAAATAATTACAAGGTTGTCCTGAAGGACTAGGCATTAAATAATTCAAGAACTATTACAGATTAAATTATTGGAATTATTATATATATATATATATATATATATATATATATATAATATATATAATATATAATATATTTTAAAGATAAATATTTATAGATTAGATATTTGTAATAGCTTTGATAACAATTTTAACATAAAACACATTAAATCTTTTATGTTTGGACTCAGTAAGACAAATTATTGTTTACAGAAGATGTACTAATTTCCAATAAAATTAAAGATTGCCATGCTTTTTCATGTTATTAAGGACATTCCACAAATTTTTGAAACATAAACATAACATAAAAGTTAATGTAAATAAGGATTATCAAATAGCATACTGTACACTTTTATATATGAATAAATCATATGATAATATTAATTTTTCTGACATTTTTAAAAAACACATGTCATCTTCCCCAATACAAAATATTACTATTAAAAAATCTTTTAAATACAATAAAAAATTGGTAGATCGATTTTTAACTATAACGTGCCTATAAAGCAAGATAACTTAATATGTAAATGTAGTGAATTTAAAGAATTCATAGATAAACATCACAAGCATGATGTTACTGGTGACCTTAATATTGTAAAAGACAATAATCTTAGAAACTTAATGAATAAAGGTACTGGTTTTAGATTAATGATTTCGAATAATAATAAAATTATAAAAAATTAGTTATATAATGATATTGAGCGATTTATATACAAAATAGCTATTAAATATAGTATGCCTATAGAGGCATTCACAGAATTCAAAGGTAATATTACACAGCAGCATAATAAATATAACTATGGTACAGATAATAAAATCTTTTATAATAATATTAAAAATCAGATTAAAAATTTGAAAAATAAATATATTATAATTTGTGTTGAAAAAGTGCCAGGAAGTTTTGCCTTCGTATGTAAATACTATTATAATTTAATGATCAACAATTATTTCGATAATAATACAGTTTTTAATAAGTCTTCTGATTCTGATAGAGAAATAAATAAACGTATCTTGGCTTTTCGAAAATAATTCAGAATTCAAATTAATAATAATTTTAAATTTCGATATATATTTTTTACTCCCAAATTTCATAAAGACCCAGTTAAATTTAGAATAGTTACAAATGGTTTTAATACATATATCAGCAAAACAGGCAAAATTCTCCATGAAGTATCACATGATACAAAAAATAATCTTAAATCCACACAGCCATTCTTAAAAATTGTAAATCTATTATTGAGTAAATCAAAGATAAAAAAAAAATTATTCAGTCTATAGTTTAGATTTTGAAGATCTGTTTAACTCTATTAATATTGATTTGATTAATATACTTGTAAATTTACATAAAGATAATTTATTTAAAAATGTTAATTATGATATATTTGGTTCACTACTTAGGTTTGCACTTAAAGAGAACTATATATATTATAAAGGTAACTAATATCTGCAGATTAAAGTTTTGCCACAAGGGTGGCCCTGAGACCAACTGTCTAGCCAATTTATACTTACATTATTTTGAAAGTAGTTACATTTATAATTCTAAATATTATATATATCGTTATATAGATCACATAATCATTTTTGGCAAAAAAGCCAATTTTATACTTAACATTAAATTTTATCCACAATATCTTAATTTAATACAGACAAATAGTAACAACGATGAAGCAAATTTTCTTGACATACATGTCAAATTAAATGATAATGTAATATTTTCTAATATTTATGATAAAAGAGAAGAATTTAATTTCAATATTATAGAAGTTCCTCATTGGAGAGCAATGTGCATGTTCTATATTCAAATATTTTTTATATACAACGTATAAATTTCTGGAGTAAAAAAATCAAAAATAACAAATAATATAAACATTTTACTAAATATTGCTTAAATAGAAATACCCAATTAATTTTATTAATGTTATATGAATAAAGCTATTCAAATAGTTTGATTTAAAATTCTAGATTGATAATAGTTTATTACTATAAACTTAAATATTTCATAGTTATAGTTATCTCCATAATCAAATTTAGATAAAATTACTTATTATTTTATTCATATTTGCTATAGTGTTATTAAAGTTATGCTGTAATTTGCAACTCTTATTAATTTTTATTTCCATTCTTTTATACTTTTGTTAAGTGCTGCATTTCAGCAATTCACATGATTTAAATCTGCATTAGGGTCCAGAATTTGGCAATAACTTAATTATTGCACTCAGATTTAGTGCAGGCTTTGCATTTGTAAGTGCAATTGTTAGGTAATTTACCTCTATCTTGTAATGGATTTAGATATTCCTATATATTATTTTCTATTGGTTTTTGCTCAGTGTTATTTGCATAAAGGAGGAAGGTCGGCTGGCCCAAAAACATGTTCAACCCCACTTTTATATAAATTATTTTATATATTAGCTGTCCTAAGTCAGCAATGTTTATAACACTGCAGCATCCATTTTATAATTTTTAATCTCGGTTACTCATATATCCTTCATTGTGTGATTTTCCTACTGTATATGTTTTTCGAATGTAATTGTTGGATGTTATCTCTTGTTTGTAGAGAATAAGCCTATATATATATGCACGCATGCACATACACACACATATATATAGATGCATGCATATAGCTTCAATGTATGTAAACTATTTTACATCTTGTTTACGACTGAACATACTTAATTTAATTCATTAGTATAAAGAATAAAAACTTTTCGATAGCACATAATTCTTTTCTTTTTCTGAAACTAAAGTAAATATGCTTACATTTTCGTTTTTAACGCCTAATTAACTCAAAGAATCATGAATACTTTTATTTCATTAAATTTGAAAAACTGAATTTGGCAAATCCACAACAATTCAAAAAAAAAATTTAATCCCAAACAAGAATATTTATTTTACTATTTTTATTATTTGCCCACAAATTTAATGAAATTATGTTTTGTTTATTAATCGTTTTATTTATTTTAAATGAAAATAGTTAATATATTTAATTTCTTTTCATTTCTTTGATTGCTTGGAATGTAAATACTACTTTATTATTTTCTGTTCGTTTATTAATCTCACGATTGTATTCAAAATCAGTAAAACAATTTGCTCATAAAAAATTAATTTTTCGTGCTTAGACAAAGCTTTTAAAAATAATATTTTTTTAGAAATAGCTTTAATTAGTACTGTTCTAAGATCATTTAGAATTTATACATAAGCGCCTTGTTTTTATTTTTTTAAATGAATATATTTTGCCATGAATTCAAAGTTCTTGAATATTAATAAAATTAAAACGATCAGCTTACGTTCAGTTATTAAAATTCTGAGTGAAATGTAACTTTATTTTTAGAACTTCGTTAGTTTAGTTTTAAAAATATTAAAAAAAAAGCAAATAGTCATATGAATGTTCAGCTTTGTTGTTAAAAATAATGATAATGTTAAGAAAAGCTTATATATATTTATGTACTCAATATTACCGGATATATGTTAAAAGTCATGTTTTCATGATCCCTTTGACTGAAACTTCATAAGTGTGAGTAAAATGACATGAATAACATATTAAGAATATATTTTTTTTTATCTGTGCGATAATTTTATGTTTGATTAATGCTTCAAACAGCAAGCTTTCGTACGATGTTTGTAATATGTAGAATTTTAAGAGATTTCTCTGATTCTTCATATGAGGAACAATGAAGGGCAACAGAGTGATAAAGTATCCGATAAAAAGCTATGCATACCCACTTTACTGAAGCGTTAATTTACAAAAGGCTGTCTGTAATATACTGATATGTAATTGCAGTAGTTCAGTGTGACACCACGTTTGAGCTGAAATCTTCACTTGAACACCAATTTTATTAAATAAAATATGGACAACTTCTATCTCCAATAATCATAAAGTAATGATTCAAATGATAAATTTTATATTGCAAGAAAAACCATTGATTTTTTTTTAAAAAAACAAACAAACATGTAAAGTGTTTGTTTTTTTTAAACTAATTTCATTCATCCATGTAAGTTCTTTTTTTTTAAATACTTTTATTGTATTTATATATAGTGTTGCCAAATTCGAACTACAAATTGTGTGGAAATATATAGTAATATATAGTAAGTAGCATTGGAACGAAAAAGTCAACATAGAACATGGGGTTGAAAACAAAGTTTAGTTGGTGAAAATTGCGATTATAGTAGCTATCGGAAGGACAATAAGCTAGTAGAGGGAAGTAGGCAAACAAATGCGGGGACATACATATAATGACCGCTCGTTTGAATGGCGTAAAATACCTTTTTTTCGTATTACTCTTTCACCCGTAGCGACTGCAGGGTCTGTCACTCATTGCGCAACAGAATTGTGGTTCAAGCACGATGGTGTATCTGCACTTTTTGTCGAATGTGGTTCGCTACCACATACGTGCTGAATATCCCGAGAGGTTAATTGGACAAGGCAGACTTATTAATTGACCTCCACGCTCTCTGGACTTTAATATCTTGGATCACCTGAAATCACCTGCATATGAGACGCCGGTGCCTACAGTGGAGAATCTCATGGCACTGATCATCGTCGATTTAGCTAACATCGACAACACACGGGATTTGTTTGAAAGCATCCGACAATATTTCATCCTTCGGTGTCAGCTGTGATATGACCTACGCGATCGCCAATTTTAACAGTTCCTTGGACAATTACTCTTTGTTGAACTTCTGGTCTTAAATGTTATTTTCGTCCCCTACATGTATTTTTCCCCTTATGTTTTTCATTCCCCTCGACATCACAAACTTTCTAACTGTTTTTGCGAATTACTCCGATGAAACATGGTTTGGGACCACATGATCTATGTTGATTTAACGCCATTATGCTCCCTGCTAGCACCACTCTGAATTTGACGGTTGAATTCGACATCACCCTCTTTATTGTCATGGTCTCGAAAACCGATAGAAAGAGGTAGATTATAATAATTTAAAAAATAACTAAAAAAGAGACAATCAGTAACATAAGATTTTTTTGAAATATTATAATTCGCATTTAACTTCCATCTTTGGATCGCAGAAAGTGATACAGATATGTGTTTCAGATATAAAAAAAATTTCAGAACATCGGTATATTGCCACTTCATGCAAAACTAGTACAATTCATATATGGGTTTCTTTTTATAAATACCTTTCGAGGATTTTGGTCATTTAGCTTAGTCTTAAGCCTTAACATTCTAAAATTATGAATCTGTATTACCTTTGTTTTTGCTACTAGGGTTTCTAATGTATGGGATATTGCATTGTCTTAATGTATTAATTATTTTTAGTATTGGTTTCCATTAGACAGATAGAGAAATAGATACATAAATACTCTACAGCGTAATATTTACATTTCTGGTGAAGTTTTTCGACAAAAAATGAATATTCTAGTTTTTACGATGCTTAACATATATTCTAATGCCAAATATGCTATTCCAATGGGGTCATAGGTAGCATAGTCATTAAAGCATCGGTCTCCAGATCGGAAGGCTTGTGTGTGTGGGTTCGATGCCCAATGCCATTAAATAACCTCCGAGTATACACGGAGTACGTGCTCTCTAAATCAGTGGGTACGAAAGTCCTGTGGGCGGTCACAGAAGAAACCACTGGTGCAGGGGACACGAGAATATATATTTCCCTCCTCTCCAGTACCATGCCTAAATTAGAGAGGAGGAGATAGATGGTGTCGCCATCTATCACGCAGAAGTCCAACCAAGTTCTAGCAACTCTCATTTCTCCACTTCGAGAAGGACACGTGAACAAGAACACAACAATGCTTCTCATAAACAAAAAAGGGCTCTCTTAGAAAATTGCAATCAAAACTGCTTAGTGTTAGTACTATGAAAATGACACTTTGTTAAGTTCATAGTTGAATTCAGAACAGGTGTGGATTTGCTAATATGGTTATCTCTTATTCTTTTTGATAAAATTCAGCTACTTAATAACTTTATTTTTTAAACAAAAAAATATTGGATAGATTTTAATGTTGTTTCCTCCAGAAAAAAATTTAACAGTTGATTCTATTTCTCAATATAAATTCATGTTTTCTTTCCGTAAAAGTTTATACCAGCAAAGAAAACCACAAATGAACTACATGTCTCCCAAACAGTCGAATAAAAGAAATTAAAGAAAGACAGGACATGCTAATAGAGATAAATGAGTTTATCAGAGCAAAAAAAATGCATTTCCCCTTATAAACTTTTTCTGATTCAAATTAGAATATGTCAAATCAGTATTATGATTAAATCATTAGCTGGCAAATTAATTTTAGTTATTTTTTGCGCTTATTACCTAGTCCATTCATTGCTTAATGGATTATTTTTTTTCCTCTTTGTTAGAGATATTTACTATCATTATATTTCTGAATCTGAGAGTTTGTAATACAGTGTATTTAAAGAAGGAAAACCATTCACCTCTTAATTTGTCTTGTGCATATTTCATCGCTGAATATCAAAGTAATTAAAATTAATTAAACGCCAAAATAAGAGGACCTTGCAAGTTTTAAAAAATATTTGTAGAAAAGTTTTTTTTCCGAAAAGTCTTTTCGAGGATTTATACTAATGAGCTGATGAAAAATATGTAGCAGGTAATATCGATTTGTATTTTAACGTTGCTAAGTTTAATTCAATAAGGATCGATCTTAATTAGATTTTGCAAAAAAAATTGCAGGGATATCATCATTTTTGGCAGAAATAAACGAATATCATTGAATAATCACACATACACATGCTGTGTATCATTATCTCAAGTTTAGTTATTTAAACAAAGATTTTAATTTATGAGAAATATATCATTAATTATATATCATAAAGAAAACAGTGAAATTTTCGGAAATCATTAATTTAACAACTAATGGAAATTAGAACATATATGAAGACATTCACTGCTTGCATACGATTATATTAATCATAATATAAATAAACGTAGAAAATATTACTTTTAGTTTGACTTTAAATAGAGGTTATATAATTTCATTTAATATTTCAAAAATTTTTAACTTTTGAAATAGCTCAACATATTTGTAAGCAATTAGCTTCATTGTTTTATGGTAGATGAATATGAAAACATAAACTCATTATTGATGACTTGGTTTGAATATTTCTTAAACATATTTAATATCTTAATAACATATGCTAAGCAATATAAAGTATTGCATACGAAAAAGTATGTGACACTATTACTTAAAAGAAATTCCAACGATTAATGTAGAACACACGGATTAAATTTTAAATTACTATAATATGTAATTCTATTAAGATATATTTTGGGAAGGGCTGATAATAACAATATTGATTGTACTTTCAGACAAATCGATACCAAACTATAAAAATTAGCTATTCAATTTCGGAAAGAATATCCAAGACAAAAACTATTTATTTCAAAGTAATAATGAAAACAAATGTAGTTTTTTTTTACTTGCTCTTGATTAAATGATTTCTATTACACTAAATACATTTTTACTAAATGCTGACTACATGACACAACTTTCAATTACACTCAATACTAAATACTAACACACACGATGCAACAAATTGAAAACGTTGTCACAGAAAATAAGCAAACTATATATTTGCTCGTAAAAAGAAAATGAAGCAAGAGTCTAACATTTACTAATTATTCTAACAGTACAGGAATATTTTGTAGAAAAATGCTAAAAGCAGTAGCGAAGTAAACATTAAGTCCCAGAACTTTTCTGTTTAAGTATCAGGATTATTTTAAATTAAAATTCGTGACATTCTCTCCTAACGCAACTATAATGAAATTATCTATTGCATGTCTATCACATTACAATTGATGGAAATCAATTGCTTCATCAGTAAAGTAACATAAATTCCACTCTGTCTGGTGAAAAATAATACTTGTTTTAAAAAGAAAATACAATCAATAAAACTTTTAATACAAAAAAAAAGGAAAAAATAATAGTTTTCAATTTCTAAAGCACCTTAATATTCTATGCTATGGAATATCAAAGTACTGGTAACATGAAAATTTATTTTATTGCTTTGAGTGAGTTATTATCAAATAGTCTAATAAATTAATAATAAGAAATATTTTTATTATTATTTAAAAAATTCGTCTGAAGAATTCCTGATTTATAACATGGTTAAATTTCAAAATGATAATATTTGCCCTCTACTTATAACTGATCTAGTGATTAGACTCAGTGAAAAATACATGACTTAAAGTAATATAAATTATCTAACTGGAGTTAAGCAGTTTAATCAAGATTTTGCTATTAAAAAGGACTTAACTAAGCATCCCATCATTACCAAGAGAACTAAAACTGACGGTAAGAAAGGTTATCAATCAGCCGTCGTATTTTTGATCTATCAATCAAAACGATAATTACGTATATTTCGCCATTAATAGCCTATACTTAAGCAGTAAGTATGGCATTTGATACTGCTGTCATTAATTCTTTAATAATAATACACAAAACAAGGTTAATATCAATCTTCTCATTAATAACAAAAAAGAGGAAAATAGCTATGGAAACTTATTCGAAAAATAGTTTTAGTTACTCTAATTACAATATACCTTAAGTGTAAAGCATTTCCTTAAAATTACTTTTTTCATTCATAGTCGGCTGGGTGGCGTGGCTAGTTTCTCACTGGCCTTCTGTACCTGAGGTTGCGGGTTCGAGCCCGGCCCAAGTCGATGGATTTTCATGATGCAGAAAATCGGCAGCGATGGTGTAGTATGATTATACAATTAAGAGATTACAAAAGATTATTTTAAAAATTATTAATGTACTGTAAGTAACAAACAAAATGATAGGGGTGCATTGAAACTTAGGGATTGAATATTGGGTCATGAATATTGAAAGTTTGCGAAGCACTGGCTTAACTCAAGTTCTCCATTGACGTGATGTGGTAGTTTAAAGAGTGAATGCCAGCACAAGTCTAATTCTCTTCACTTGACGGAAACTCAAAATTACAGTGTCCATCTCTAATAACCCGTATGTTGCTTTATGGTGTGACGTTAATACAAATGTCACTCTTATTCACTGACTCATTTAGAGCAATTGTTCAAATTTTACTGAGAGATCACTCGTCAAAACCACTACTACAACCCATATCATATAGTTCAAACCATTAAAACATACACTTGTATTTGTTATTTAGATTCAGATCGACTCGAGGCTCTTGTTTCTTAAATTTAATATTGCTGTCAGGAGTGGAAACTTTGAATACAGAATTCTTTAACCCAGTGCTTCTCAAACATTGAATGTTTGCGACCCAATATTCAATCAGCGTTTTCATCGCGACTCCCTTCCATCAGTGTATTGAATTCAATGATACTATACTTTGAAGCAAAAGCTATAATACGACTTTAACCTCTCAAGTGTCATCAGCATTTATAAACGTCTCGCTCAGTCAAAGCGTTAATTGCCCCTGGCGTATATATACGTCTTTCCGAAGTACGATCTTTTCTGTGCACTGCTATCCATAAAAAAATTCCGAAGGCTTTGAATGCAATAAGAAGGTATTGTGTGTGACAGTGTTTGCGAAGGATTTACTTACTTAAGATAATTGGATTATTGCGATTTGCACCACCTCATACATCACATACGCATGCCTACGTATTAAACGGTGGTACTGGGAAGTTAAGCGCGTAACTTTAAATCGGCATTAAAGTAATTAAATTTAAACCGTAAAAACTATCAAGATAAGTGTTAATTTAGCAAGCCCATGGGGTCATTAGTAATAATAAAAATTGTTCTTGAGTTAGAATTGTTAAATAGAGATTGTAAAATACACTGTGCATTATACTGATAGATTTACAAGTATATTATGTCAGTGTAAATGCGTATTTTATTTTTTTTATTATGTCAGAATGTATTTTGGTTATATACTTTCAGTAAATAAATATATATATTTTTAAATAATCTTTTGTTTTCCTCTTTTCAATATGCTCGAGGCTCCTTCGTGAAGTTATCAAGCTCCCCTCCTAGGGGGTACGCCCCACGGTTTGAGAAACGCTGCTTTAAGCTGTCTATTATATTTTAATCTAATATTAGCTTTGCTTCCATTCAGTATATTGTTTTACACAGAAACATGAGTTGCTTCCTTTCTTTTGTGATGTGATTCTATCACAGTTCCTTGCAACCTGTTAGAACAGCTCTGACTGAAACATCAAATCAGTCCTCAATTTGACCACCCTATATGTTTTGTATAAATTGCATGTCCTCTCTGGAATAGCGATAGAAGTTCCGCGACCTTGATCCAGTATTCCAGAAGTTTGCACAGTTAAAGAGAGTTGACGGAATAAAGATGAAGTGAAACTCTTGCCCGGAATGGGATTTTCTCGCTGTGAAGCACTGTTCATCAGTGAATATGAGCTGGAATTTCAACTTACTATCCATAGTAGCCCAAACTTAGTTACTTCTATGGTAAATCGCTAGGTTATTTCTAGAAATGTTTTTGTTGTTAAAATCAGTTAACTAATTTCAATCATATTAAATCTGCTGTGAAATTATTAAACATCGCAAAATATGTTTTGCCATTAAAAGAAAATAGTTGAAAACCTTGATTTAGGAATGTTTAAAAGAAAAGAATGTTTCTTTTTTTTTTAAATACAATAAGTTATACCATTATTTCTTGAGAAATTTTGCCTTTTTAAATTTGTTTCGATTGTTCTGAGTTAATAAAAAATTCGGATAGAGAAAAAGAAATTTTAATAAAAACTAGTACAGACAACTGTATAAAATAGTTTTATGATGCCTGCTTAGAATTTATATATATGTATGTTTTTATTTACTACTCTTTGTATTTACTTGTTTATTTCTGAAATATAAATTTATAACTCATCTAAAATTAAAAAAATGAACAATTTTTGTATTTTTATTTGAATATTTACTTTATAATTGTGTGTTAGAGGATAGAAGCTTTGATTTCTTTCAAGCATTATGATACTATTTCGTAATTTCTTTATTTTCAGTAAGGATTTAAGTCATCGAAATACTTTTTCGAACTGTGAGCTATCATTTTATTTAATAAAAAACTTCGATTTATGCACGAACACACGTGACAATGGATAAAATTAACTAGAACTGTAAGATTTTTAATTTATTTATATTATACCAAACTAAATTAAAAATGTTGAGTTATTTTATAAGATTATTTGAAGAGATTATTTTATAAAAATAAAAGAGTACTTCGTAGAAAATATTCCAAATTTACTTTTATTTTCTTGCAAATTAAATTATAGGAGAGTGTAGAGAAATTTTAGTACTCTCTTGGCTTACACATATTTATAAATCACCATATTTACGTGGAGATTGTCTTTTAAGTATTCAGCAGTCCTTTTTATATAGACGAAATTCAAATAAAATAAATTGAAAGAATGCAATTAAAATCTTTAATCTACGTGATGTGTTAAAATAAGGCACATGCCTAACTGAAAGGAAGAATAAATAATAGTCATTATCATACTGAATTCTGTGATAGAGAGTAAATTTGCTTTCATCTAAAAATATCGCTTGAAAAATAACTGAAAAAATCAAAATACTTAATAAATCTACAGCAGAAATTCAACATGTAGTAGACATACATACACGTATTAATATACTTGCATATAATGGGAGAAAATCATATCATGTGTATAATGTGCAAATTAAAACAAGATAACCTAGATTATTATTTCAGTTACATTTATTTTATTTTAAATTATATCGACACATTATTAATTATTGTTTAATTTTTTCTCTCTCTCTCAGATAGTTACCTAAAATTTTAATTTATTTATATATACTAATCAGATTTAAGAAAAAAAGATATCAATGCAATAGGTTACCTATTTATCAGCAATGTATTAAAATGATATAATTTATCCCCTAATCCGTGTCTGTTAAGGTAAACAAGGCATCGTTAGAAACTATTAAACATTCATTAAAATTAAGCCTCTAACATGATTTACAGGTTTGTGAATACTTATGATTATAGGAAAGTTATGCATTTTAATGGGAAATGTTAACCCTTAAATGTACACTAAAATACATAAGATGTTTATGAATTACTTGAGAATAACTTCAACTTCCAGCAAGTCTCAGCGTCCCACACGTTAACAGTCACCACTGTATAGCTTATGGACAATAAAATCATTCAAATTCCTTCTCTCGAATATTTACTATAAGAAACCGAATGGAGAATATGAAGCTAGCTAAGAACAAGAATAAGGTTTGAGTAGGTGTGAAATTTATTTGGGTAATAATAAGCAAAAATAAAGAAACTATAAGTATACTGAATACAGAATCACATGTGAGGACAAGAAAGGACAAGAAAATATACTAGTGTTCAAATTTAGGGGAATTTTCAGATTTCGATGATTATTTCTAGAAAAACTGAACAGATTTTAAAGAAATTTGGTACGTATGTAGGGCTGATATAACTATAAAAAAAATAAATAAATAACCATTTAGTAAATAAAAATTGACACGCATGATCGTGCGTAACACTCATTGAAGTCAGAACGTATGAACCAGCAGTTGCAGAATATAATAAAAAAATTGAGATTAATAGGGAATATGATCCTCCCTTTTATATAAACATGCCTCAGACCATGATTTTATACCGAAAATGAGGGAGTTTATGATTTCCTGTGGCCCTCTCGTTCAGAAAAACTGCTTGGAAGCCTTAGATGATTCCCAGAGAAGACTTGCGAGCTACTTTTTCCTTTCCCAGAGCATCCCTGGTATGCTTCATACGGATGGAGTGTGGAGATCCAACTGGTCAATTCATTCAGCGAATATCCTCACTTTCAACAAATTCGCCGACCATATGAGTCTTATGTGCTTAAATTGCCATCCATTAAAATATAATCAAGGTCAATTACACCCCTGAAAAGGCAAAAATAGGGTACCACGACCTAATTCCCTGCGCCTCACAATAGTCACAGTGCATCGTTCAAAAGCATAAAATGTGTAAGGTCATTCAGCCTGATGCCCAGATCATCAAACCTCCACTATCGTAATGGTCGATTTTTTTGGATATTGGATGTCAGGCATTGAGTCATTGAATCTCTCTCCATGCAAAGGTACGGAGAGAATATATTTATTTAAATATATATCACATTTTGTTTTTTCTTTTCTTTCATTATTCATTTTAAAAAAGTCATTGCGAAAATTTTTTAATACCTTAAACATTTTTATCTTGTTTAAACACAAAAGTCGAGAGATGACGATATTAAAATTTAAAGTACTTAAATATGCATTTCAATAGAACTAAGTTCACATTTTAACCCCTTTGCGATGGATATTTCTTTAATTTATTATTTTTTATTTGTTTCCAAGCACATATACATTGTCTTTGTTTTAATCCCCAAAAATTAAGATAAGGGATTTCAAAACATCGTAGATGTCACTTTTTATTAAATTACAAAAAGTTTTCTTGAAGCAGCATACCCTATAGTGAGGATTTATTCCATTTTTACAGTTCCCTGAAGTCATTATTTCAGTTACATGAAAGTTTAAAAAGTTGAATGAGAAAAAAAAGGTGAAAAAAACCGCATTTTACAAAAAGAGTTCTTTTTTCTTTTACCATGCCTTAGTGTATAATGATAATATAGTTAAATCTTCCCAGAAACTTTTACTAAAATCAATAAAATAACATAATACCTTTTCTCCTGAGACTCGTTACAAATGGATTATTACCACATAATCTTTATCTAAGTTGTTCTGCAACTCTTAATAGGTGTCTAGTTATAATTCTTATTGTTTATATAGAATTTTTTTTAACATATTTGAATCTTTAGGCATACTATTTTATTTTAATTTAATAAATGTCTTGAGATTCTTTAAACTTATTTCCTATTTTAAAATAGTTTCAAGGTGATGAACATTTAAGGAAAGAGAATAAATCTATATGAACAAACGTAACTAATGGGAATTGACACATTGTTGGAAGTTGTTCATAAGTAATTGGCAACATGCTTCGTAGTTTTTATCTATTGTAAGGTGAAACATCATTATATGAATTCATTCTAATTGCGCTCTTGTTCTTCATATTATATAAAAGAAAGATTTTGAATCAAATTCCAGCATATCGAGTTATGACTTTTATTACTTCATAGAATGGTTTTGAGATATACCAGGTAAGATGGTTATAGAATGATTTCCAAATTTTAAAATAACAAACCTAGTATTCTCTCTGAATACCTAGTACTCAGTTCATTTGATTTCCGTAAAAGCTTCAAAATACTAAAATACTATTAAATGTTTAATTAAATAACTAGCTAATGTGTCTTAATTTTAATATTTTCAAAAAAAAATATAAAAATAACCCCATTTAAATATTTTGCAACTCACAGAATAAAAATATTTTGTTGCAGAGTAATCTCAAAATGTTAAAAATATTCATTTTGGTAAATTCCATGACAGTGAATTGGCGTATTTAAAAAAAAACAACCTATAGCTATCAATAAGAAGTCAGTTTATCAATTCCCTTCTAAAACGCATCCTCTGATCTATAATTTCTTACTATTTTTATTTTAGAAATCTTTTTAAATTTGGTTTTCTATTTTTCACCAAAGATATGTTAAATTCTCTTTTTGAGTCAGTCATTTTTATTCATAATCATATTTTACAGGGAAGTAACCAATGCTGTTTTCGAGACCGAACATGACGTCCTGGGATAAAACATCTCACGCTGTCACCAAAGAACTTCTTAGCTTTGGGATTGTTTGAGAGAGTTCTGATATAATGCGCAATTAATCCACATAGATCATTCCAAACATGGGATTAAGGTCTAAGAAACCAGCTGACTCTCTTCTGAATATCTTCAGTCTACAAGTAAACCTCGACCAGTTCAAACCTGGAGCAAAAATGTACCTTGTAATAGTTTTATCCATAAAAAGGGAAATAAACCTTTACACAGGGATGTAAATTATCATACATGTATCTCAAAACAGTTAAGACGTCTTCTTGAAAGACATGTAGCTTGGTGCTGCCATCCGAGAATGACCGGCCAAACCATATACCTCCACTTCCCTAGTGTTCCAACTTCATGATGTTGGGGATACCATATCCCTGGTTATCTACGCATGTAAATGTGTCGAAAATTAGTGTTTAAACTGAATTACCACTTACCAATGAAGAAAAGACAGGCCAATTACTCCTACGACCAATGGTATTTTCCTACTATGTTAAATGAAGTATCCAGAAGTGAGGGGAGGCAAACTGTTGCTTTCCTGGCATTTAGCTCTACCTCATTACGCTGTCGATGTTTAAAGAATTTTAAAATTGAGGTACCACACAGCAGAGTTTGCGAATTAGGAAAGCTTTCATCACGCTGTTACGAATTGCAGTTAAAGCCAAGTAGCGGTCATCAGGATGCGTAATGGTATTCTGTCTTCCAGATATTGTACTGATCTCCTGTAACTGTTTTCTTTATCTGGAAAACTATGTTCTCGCGCACATTGAATCATTTTGATGCATCCGCTTGAAGTTGGCCAGTCTCCAATATCCCAAAGCATTCAAAAATATTCGGAAGCAATCGCAAATATAATCGAAATTGACCAGCATAGATTAGTGTTTAAAGTGCATGTCTCATCTCAGTAGTCTTAATTTCCATGAAATAAAAGAAAACGATCGAATTTGATCAAGTAACTAAAACATCTTTTCTTAGTTACGTTTACTAATTTTTATTAAAAATGGTCTAGTTTGGAAACCCTTAAGAATGCGTTGGTTAAGTATCTTTTTCACATCAGTGTACAGATTCATGTGTGAATATTAATTTTAGCTATTTATTTACAAATGTACTTTTTTTTTAATTATTTAAATATATATTTTGTTTCCTGATTATAAAATATTACAAATGTTACAATCGCAGCAGTGTTTTTATTTTAATAAAACTTGATATTATTATCATTTGTTACAGTTATCTTCATCATCTTTATAATTTTAGCAGCATTTACAGTTTGATCAATTTGTTTTGTATCAATTTTTCTTTTAATTTTAAAGAAATGTGTAAATGGAGGGATTGTTTATTTTAACATATCTACAAATTTCTTTAGTAAATTGGAAACAAAATTATTTAAATGAAAATACTTTTTAAAAAAATTTAAAGATTAGGCAGTGAGTAATTGGAAAATGCGAATTTCCGTTGCTAGTTGAAAAACTATATCAAAGATATTTAACCCAGTTTTGATTACACACACACATTTAAATATCTTCCTTTAATACTTTCATATAGTATTATTTTGAAAAAAAAATCATTTCTAATCAATATTCAAAATATGTGGAGTAAAAAGTTGCTTAACGAACTGCTAAAAAGGAAATTGTACTTGTTGAAACTGAATCAAATTAGCTTGAAGCTTTATAAATATTCGAATTTTAGCGATAAATTATTCCTTCCTTTTAAATTTTATGAATGTTATCTTTATAAAAACTCGTGTACTAAAGTAGTTTAATAATATTTTGTGGTTTCTTAAAGATCCGTGGCGTGATTTAATAATTCGAGATTATTACATTTTATTTTAATTAATATATATATAGATATTCCTTGATGTATGACATTCTTAAATTTAAGATTCTAAATTTAACTGGCAGAAAAAATATTTTAAATTAAAAATGTAATCACATTTAAAGATACTGAATAGTTAGAAACCATATATTTGTGTAAGGTATGGTCAGGAATAACATTAGAGGTATAAATATAACTATTTCATTGACACTACATTTTGTAAGAAAACATCTTAAAAAAATTGGATTTTACGGAATTTCATACTGACGGCAACATATTATACGTGAACTTTTAAAACATTATTATTGTTAAATTATTACTGAAAATCATATTTTCAAAAAAATTGGACTGCCATAATAATTTCGATTTTAGAATGTATACATATCATGCTGATATAAATTCTAAATACATTGATCAGTGCATTACATTATTAAAAAAAAAACATTATACTCCGATCTCACAGGAAATAAAGCTGTGTTATATTGAATATATATTCTGATTAAGTAGTTTATAATAGTTACTTGTGCTCGAGCAAATATTTATACTTATATTATAACACAGCCTCGTACATTTCTGTTCCCTTCCTTCACAGCAAAAATTATCCTAATTTAGCTAATGCTTTAATATGTAGATAGAAAAATACCTAACATCAACGTATAAAATGTTGTTTGAAATTAAATATAAATATATTCTTCAAACTCAAAATTCGAAGTTCCCTCAGCTGTTTTGTAAAAGAAGACTATAAACATCTGTACTACTACCGTAATTTGTTTAGTTAAATCCAATATTTATACAAATCTAATTTCTTAAAGAAAGAAAAGTTGTACAAACAAGAACATTTTCACTTTCAAGTTTCCAAATACTTCTTAAAGAAATACGACAAAGAGAAAATTACTTTGTTTTAACATAGAGGCAATCCATTAACAAAACTAACGGAGTATTTTTCTTTAAGGACAACTAAAAAAAAACCTGTTAACATTTCTAATCATTAAGCTCCCGCATTGCCCTGTGAAAGCTTCTTATCAATTGTGGAGTGAAAGCTTTATTCTTATCAGATATTTCTGACGAAAAATGTCAGCGCTCTTATCTGAAATGGCAAGGAACCAAGGTTATTAGGTTGCGTAATCCCGCTCATTTGAGCAGACAATCCCTTTTGGTCAAACCTCCGATAAATGGATTGACTTAAACCTTGCCCTTGTTCAGAGATCTCATCTATGCATAAGAACAGAAGAGCACTGGAATTTTCTCATAATACATTTGCTGATCAATCAAATGGGCTTAAACGAAATGGTCTCAGATGTATTTCAGTGTATTTAAAGGCTTGCTGAGTTTTCGCATTTGTGTGCATTAGTCTGCTGATTGAAAATACAGAAAAAACAAATTCACTTTCTTAAAAGTTTCTTTGATAGAACATAAATATCACATATGGCTCTAAATTTTCCTACATTTGTTGAAATTGCAAGGGTAAAAATAAATATAGTAAAATAAGTCTAAGGTTTCGAAATTTTTTGATTCTATGTAGCTTGTTTAGATAGACTCTGAATTTTTTATTCTGCTCAAAATGGAGAAAGTAACAGAAAAAAAGTATCACGAAGCTCAAGTTTAGATAATGACTATTATATTTTATTACTTGAGTATATTATTGAGTATATGTGCGTATAATTCTTTAATATATGATACAAATGCTACTTGTATACAGTTACCTTTAATAGAACAGCAACCAGAACTTGATTTTCATTCAAAATTTTATTTTACCTGAGATTTCTTCCAATCTCCACTTAAATTATATCATATAAAAATATTCTTAAAAGATATAACAAACTTTGTTTCACTACATACTTCGAAATCAACCAATCTATCAATTAATTGAGACCTTTCCTAAATTGTTAAAGTACAATTTCGTGTGTTCGATGAAAATGTATACATATGCTTAATTCTAACTTCATAACTTATTAATAGTTTTAATGTTTTATTTACTGCATTTAAATAAAAAAATTTCAGAAAAGTTTTTTAGTTCATCAGTAACATTTCTTTACGGCAAACAAGCCTTTTCAGCCTTTTACACAAGTAATTGCATAAATAGGCTTTAGAAATCTGTTTTCACCTGCGTGAATGAGTGTTCCTATCAGATAGAATCCCTTGTCTACGTTCCTCGGGCATTTGTAGTAATGGCAAGTAATCATAATTGCCCTATTGGTAGGGAATGGGAGGAGTTTCATTCCGCTTTTACTAAATCACTTTCTAACGACATATATGAAACTACACTGGTGTAAGAAATTAAGAGAATTTGCAAACTTTATTGATTAACTCTAGAACTACTAGCCCAATTTTTATGAAATTTGATATGTACACTCATGGACAAAAAAATTAGCGTACCAAGAAGAAGTTGTCAAATAGAAATACGTCTTAACTTGCACGCTCTTATAAAGCCTGTTTTTCTGCTGGCTCAGCCTACAAACACGTGCATGCTTAAGTATTTCACGTACAAGATTTGCATTTTCATCTAGAAGCAGTGATGTTCCATTCAGTTCAGTTCTTTTCATGCGATTCGATAAAATATGCACATTATCTTAATTTATTTCTTCAATGTAATTGTGCTCAATTTCAAGCCTTCTTACAAAAGATTTTGTTACACATTTCATAGGAATTTTCAAATGGTATTCTTTAGATTCTACTAATTTCTATGCTAATAATAAAGTATTTAACTTTTAAATATGATTTTCCATTTTTGTATGGTTTAATCAATTTTTTATGCTAGATATCAAATGATTATTTTGAGTAAATGGAAAAAAAAATGAACATGTTTATCCTTTTAATCTGTAAAAGTTGTTTGGCTTTATTTAGGGTTATTAATATTTCTGAAGCTTGATAATTGTTAAACGGTGTACATTATATTGTAAATAACAATTTGTGCTGCTTTTAGAGCATCCTAGCTTTTATAGAAATTGGAAGTTATTTCTAAGTTAATTTTTTTAACTTTGGTAACTTAATCAATATATTTGTACAATAGTTTCATGATTTTACCTTATGATTCATATTTTTGTAGTCAATCCCTATAGTTATGTATACATTTTATAATTTTAAATATTCATTTTTTCGAATTTTTTATACAGCATTTCTCAATAATTTTTAACCCTTTAAGACCCATTAAGATTTTTAACCCTATATATACCTTTTTTTACATAAATTTGAATTTATCTAGAGTATTTCAATCTTATTATACGAAATAATGTACAAAAACTTTTTTTAAAAGATAAACTGTAGGTAAAAAAATACACATTTACTTACTATCATGACATTAAAATGTCATGATTAAGAAATGTTGATATACATACGAAATCTGCACAAAAAAGTAAAAATAAACTGGTTAAATTAGATATTTAAAAGTTTCTGTTATATTTATTAAATTAACAAATTTATTGCAACTTCATTTTCTGTTTTTAAAATATATTGCTTTTATTCTGTCAATGAATATGTTAACAGGTTTAAAAGAACTAAATGTATTTCCAGGTTCTTTTCCTTCGTAGAAATCCATCAGCATTTTCCTTTTGAAAAAAAAAGTATTTTGTTAATTTATATTCATATATCTTCAACCTACTTGCTATTTAAAAGAGTAAAATGAGATCTAAATAATTGAGGAAAAATGCTTTTCTAAGAACAGTAAATATTTATACCCGAAAGTCATTTTAATTAGCTGAAAAATGTGATGTCATAGGTTGAAAACTGACATAACATTACTTGTCAAGATAAAAAGTGTTGTCAACAAACAGTTTTTAGAAATGTTCTTGAAAAACAACACACACACAAATGTAATGAATATTAATTACTCTACTTGTTAATTAACACAGTATAAGAAGTAATGCTTATTTAAGTGTTTTCAGTTAAAGGCTTTTAAAAAAAGTAGATACAGTTTAAAGAATTTTAAGTCAAGAAGAATTCAAAAGTATTGAAAAATTAGTTCCTGTAAAAAGAAAAATTTACATTGGTATGCAAAAGTTAAAGAACAAAACACATTTTCGTAAATTTTTAAAACCACTCAAGTGAAAATCTATATGAAATCACTTAAGAGTACTATTAAAATGATAATGATAAATAATTATTGGTACTCATGTATGATCAAGATTTATGCTCATGAAAGACACGATGTTACAAAAATGATGAAGCAAGATTTCCCTCAAGGAGAATTTAACCCTTTAGCGAGGAGTGGCTAATACGTCTAGCCACATATTAAAAATTTTTTCTTAAAGCGGGTGTCGGATATTTAGTCTATCTTTCTGCGTTAATTGAAGTTAAAACGCAAAGAAATTTTTTGCATTTCGTATCCTTTGATGTAGAGTTAAAAACAGTTTCTCTCGGTGTAAATCTACAAATTGTATTTTCATTACTATAAATAAAATTTCTGATTTTGAAAAAAATTCGACATGTCTTAAATATATTTTACTCTCATCTGAATGAATTAAGCAAATTTGCAATTAAAATAAAATGGTTTTATTTAGGTTTTTGGTAAGCTTTTATATGTGGATGTGGGACTTATCCACTGCCCACATACAACAGAAAAATGACCTATAATTTTTGCTTTTCTCCATTCAAGAAAGAACACTTAGAATCATGTGTGAGAAAGTTGGGGGTCGGAAATGTAAACAAATTTTGTTTAAAATATTTAGTACAAGATTCTCTAATTCAAAAATCTTTCATTACAGCTTTTCTACTCAAAAAAATATTTGCATATTATAAAGTTCCACAGTAAATAGTTCATCAAATTTGTGAAATAACTAATTTAAATTTTCAAAAATAATACTTTGTTTCTGACCTTTTACACTAAAATTAAATAAAATATAAAATGTGGATATAAACCATTTTCAATGTATGCTCTAATTATGGTATATATATATTCTTAGTAAGTATTCTATTTTGTACAATTATTCTATTTTTAATAAATTACACTTATACTTTGTATTTAATTGTTATTGAAATAATTATTAAATAAATGTTAATTTTTCATAAAAAAAGTCTATTTTAATATGGTTCATTATTTCTGTCCTGAAAAGTTAGTTAAATGTCTTAAATGCGCAGTGGCTATAACGTCTAGCCAACAATTAGGAAAAAAACCCATGATTAGATATTTTTTGTGACTAAATAATATTTATAGAGAATGAGATCATTACATTTATCAAGTACTTTATCACAGAAAATTGTATTTTAGCTGTGTGCCCGTTAAAGGGTTAATACATTTCATAGAATACACAATTACAATAAATAATAATAACAATTTTATAATGATGCCGGTGAGCTTACATCGGGAAAAAAATATGGCAACGAAAAAATACAGTTATAATTAATGACTAGTTAATGCAACAATATGCAGTATAAATATAACAAGTATCAGGATAACAAGTTAATGTTAAATCTCTTTTGCAATAAACAAATTTATGTTTAATGTATATGTTTCCTTACCTGAAAATATAATTGGTTCCAATAGAATAATATATTAAGAAAAAAAAATAATCGTTTATGTAAAAAAATTATTAAAAGTACTTTTCTAAAGACGTTGCTACATACTTTTAATACTTGCAAACCCATGGATGAAACAAATAATTATATCTAAATTTAACAATTGTTAGTTCCTTTATAACTGCTAAATGAAAACAAATTATATTTATATACTATACTAATAGCAAAATATATATTTAATACCACATATTATGTTCACCAAATGTTCGATAAAAACGGACATCAAGATATCTATACTTAATTTTTGATTTAAATATATTTAAATACCATAATGCATATATAAAATAACCAGTAGGGAATAAATGCAAATTCTCATTTCTTACTTAATATTGGAAAAAAGGCATGCAATTATTAAAAAAAAACATGCAATCTGATTTCACTAAGGGGATTTAAAAATCCCAATTTCATTATTTTCTCTCTCCCGCATTTTTGGGGAATTAAAAATACAATTTCATTTCCACAAGCATTTTCAAGCTCTTTTTTAAGTTTTTCTCCTATATATAATTTCGTTTATGTTATCGCTGACTACAAATAAACAGTTTACACTATGAAACATATAATTGGGTTGAAATATCTTAGAGGCAAATATAAGCAAAACATAAATTTTCTTATTCATATTGTAATAAAATCTGATAATATATAACGGTTTTTCATGGTTTAAATGGAAATTTTGCAACAGTATTTCGTTTTCTTCAAGAATGTATAAAACTGTTAATCTCATTGCAAACATGTTCATCTGCATTTATATTACATTAAATGTTTTCATTGTATAGTTATTCTAATATTTAACTGTATCTCTATGTGTGTGTGTGTGGCAATTTCTTTCTTTCTTGAAGTTGTTCTGTTAAGGAACTAAGCCCAATAATATTGTTTAGATAAAATATTGAAAATTAAACACTATAGTTTAATATAAAGTACTTATTAAATTTTATACACTATCACATATATGATTGCCTTATTTTTTGTTTTTATCAAAGAATATGTGTAAACTGTATCTTATATAACGAAATTCATTAAATTACAGTCCTATTTGAAATGTTTTATTTTCGGCAGCAGTTTTCATGTAAAAACTATTGTTTTACTATTGAGTGTCACATATAGATGAATTCAAAGCATATACTTCAGTGTTTATTTCCATTGTTTTCTAAAAAACTAATGAAAGTACTATATCACACGTCTATTATGCATGCCACCAAAAGTATTCTTAAATGTACCAGTAAAATTGTGACATCTCTCGCGTTCTTCTTCTAACATAACTCCTACGTTCTTTGACGGCCACGATTAATGGCAAAACTTTTCCAACCCAAATCCAAGAAGTAAAAAACGAAGCAAAAATGAAAATAAGATAACCTTTAAAAGGATAGAAAGTTTAGTGAGCAAGGATGGCCATTTAGAGAAAGCTTAGTTCGGAAAAGGTGGAAGTGTAATTAGACGTCCTGCCAAGGAATCACGGAGACGCCCACCCTCGCTAATTTATACAAGGTGCATACTATTGCACACGAGCCCATCAGTCTACCTGAAAGTAATTGGACCGTTGAGTATTCCTCCAAGGTAGGAAGATTGTATTCTGAACGCTAGTATATTATTGAATCGAGATTAGGCCGATCTAATTAGTTATATTGATAAACATTCTAATTGCGCGATCTGAGTTAATTAAGGCTACGTGTTTTGGTTTATTCTCACTTAATATAAGTTTGTTCGATATCTAAGTAATTTAAGTTAAATTATTAATAAAAGTCATATTAAGAATTATAGAATGTCTCATCCTTCCGATAATCCCACACCTCTAACTTACGCTGAAACCCCAAGACATAGCTATCGACAGATGGCTATATGTCGCAAAATAACGAAGAGATACAAATTTAATTCATTCAAATACCATTTTAATATATTCATTACAGTAGTCTAAAAAATGGGGGAAAAAACCCACAAATAATGTGAAAATAGAATTTCGTTATTGAGCTCAATTTTCATGAAAACGCGAAACTAATAATGAAGGTAAAAGAAAGACCAAATATCCTGTAGCACAACCAGCATCATTAATACTTATTATCTCTTTTTTTCTGATCAGATTACACATCGCACAAGTTCTTGCAATTCCCTAGCTGCGGGAAATTCCTTGTGGTAATGTAATCGAAGAAGGTATCACTAAAGCATTCCTGTGCTGCTCGAGTCTTGTTTCTTCTCGTAATGGATTAATGTGATTGCAGAGAAAATATTAAGGATCAGTAGAAGATCGCTATCTCATATTAAAGCTTCAGGTTTGTTTTATGGAGATAAATTATAATAAGAAGTAGACTGATGTTTAAAGTGTTAAAATCTAACTGAATACATTTTTTACATTGCATATAATTATCTATTTATATACCGGGCGTTCGTAAAGTATGACTACACTCACAAGTAAACAAACAAAGATATTCACTTAATGTAGTTTATGTTAACTAAAATAATACTTTTTATATATGTTTTGTAACATGATTTCAATGTGCGCACTAATAGTTGCATTCAAAATATCGAGACCAGACGACATTTCTGGGCATGATCTATGAAACATTCCAGAAATACCATCCTGAATGGCCGATATAACTAGATTTTTCAACTTATGTGACGTCATGGTCACATGATAAGGATAATCCCGTGCTTCTGGCCAATCAGCTCATACATTCATTTGACGTCATAGTCACACTATAAATACCATAACGCTTTCCAGCTAAATAATTCGTGCGTTTCGTTGTTGCCAACGTTTGCCTTATGCAGAAACTTTCTTTTAAAAGGTTCATGTTTGTCAACAATAATTACATTTATAGGTAAGAAGAAGGCACACTAATTAAAAGTACACGAATTGCATTTCGATCATTTAATTTTGAAAAATTTTAAAACCCAATTGACTTATTTGAAACCATTGCCTGGGGTACTTTTTCTCCCTTCCAAATTCCGGTGTGGTGGTGTACCGTTTACATTGTACATATGATTCCGATTTAAATTTGATAAAGCCATCTACAGCATGCGTTTGTTCTTGTCGTGAAGATATTTAAAAGTAAGAATGTTGTAAAGCTTGGGCATTGCCCCATCTAGTATGCATTTCATTAAACAGAAACTTTAGTATTTTCTTAATGAAACTTAGTATTTTAGTACTTCCTACATATACATACATACACACATACATGCATACATATATACATATTAACATACATATATCTCTCTATATATATCGTCGGCCTAGTTATCATAATGAATTATCCATCTGGGGTGTTAATTTGATACTGAGTGCTCCGCGTCAAGCTATTGCTAATGTTCGCCACGATGGGCGATAACATTACATTACAGTTACCTTGGTTTTTGCATCGAGAGGTCATGTGTATCGTCATTTGTATCATTTGGCGCGATTAAAGAATCGTGCCATACAGCGCTTGTTGCGTAGCATTCGTATATCAAATAAGTTTCCTTTGTGGAGTTACGCATTTTGATAACTAGGCCGAAGATATATGAGAGAGAGAAGCAACTTAAACACACATCACAAGATCTCCAGAACTAGTAGTCTTGCTTTGACATTTGGAAGACGTGATTATTTTGTTTAGTTGTGAAATCCACTATAAACGGGTATTGAGAAACTAGACTCTGAAAGACAGTAGACATAAGCTCTTATATTTGAACTATTTTCCCAACATATTTGAAATTTGGCAACATGTTTCTTTTATTGAGTAGAAATTCGAGGAGAACGTGTTTTGCTCTCAAGGATTTATAATATGTAAATGTAATATGTAATGTATGTTTGTAATATGTAAAAATATGTAATTCAGATAAGAATAGTGAGTTTTAAGAAAAATTACTATCTGATAAAATTAGACGATTTAAATATTTTTGAGTTAAAGCAATCAAAATTTACCTAGAAAAATACAAGTCTATTAACGCTTTACTGCATAGTTTTTTTAAAAAAATATTTTCACTTGTTTACATAGATTTGAAGATGAAAGTATTTTTTATTAAATTAAATACCAACAATACTTTGCAACAATGTATCTCTACAAATGTTTTATTTAAAGTATTTCTTTTTCAGATATTCCACTGGGAGAATAGCCAGAGTATTCTAATTTAACTACATATTTTCTCCATGCAAACCGTTCTTACTTATTTCAATATCATTATGTAAGTGTTAATATTCCTTTTACTAACTTTATTTCATTTTCTCAGGTTTTTTTCATTTTCTTCTGTTTTTTTTTCTGAATTTACTTATTTCAGAGACCCACATACACTTTCTTAAGCTGTGAAGTCCCCCCCTCGGGTGCCCTTCTCCTTGATTATCAGCGTGAACTAGAGGTGTAGGAATAACGAAAGAACTAGAAGCGGCCATTATCTTAATTTGACTTTATTAATATCTTAAAACTTAAACCTCTAACATATTAGATAATAATAATAATATAAGGGAGAATATCTATGATGACTAAACACACAATATATATAATACCGAAATAACGTAACCCGGACCACTATCGCCTAAACTCAATTTCAATACTATCACAGATCCTAATATTAAATAGTCAGTCCTACTTTAATTTCGATTGACCGATCCAATCTTAATGGAAGTCGCGTCTTTACTGGAGTGCAATGGTATGCACCTTGACCTAATGGCTCTATGTTGGGAATAACTCCTGTTAGCTGTCACTCAATCTTTCTCAAACCTCTTCACGCTTGAATCATTGATTATCATAAAATTCCCCAAATTACCACCCCGTTTACTCTTTATGGTATTTAAAGCCTACCTAATTTCCATCTTTCCTTCACACTTTACTTCTTGGGTTTGATTGGAAAAGAGTTCCCATTAATTCTGGCCCCAAAGAACCCAAAGGACATGTTAATGAAAAGACGCGTGATCCCGTCACAATGCTTTTATAAGTACATAATTATTTTTTCAAGTGTCTCTTTTAGTATTTTTAGGTTTTATCTCTAAATTAATTACGTGTTAAAATAAGACATAGCTACATGAAACGGTTAAAGAGAATATTAATTAATTGTAGACCCCGTGTCGAAAATACTGTAATATACAGACACTAATATTGAGAGTAATGTTCTTCGAGACAGAATTAAGGTTTAGTTTTATTAATAGTTGCTCGCTGAATCATATTTTCTCCGGTTATATTTATTATATTCAAATTTCTACAAATATATACTTACTTTTATGATTATCAAGAAAGAGCTGTAAGAACAATTTATATTAAATAATTAGATTGTCTTATGTGGTTTTTCTTTTTAAATTAATGTATCTCTGGAATATTTTCTAGGATATTAATCCTAGAATATCTTCTAGAACTCCACAATTATGTCGTATAAAAAATAACTTTAAAAAATTCCTTGATTCTAACTTGTTTCAACATTCTTATTTAAGGCTCAATAGCTTGTTATTAAAATAGTCTGAAATCCAAACTAGGAGGTAGAATAGAATATTATAATGATAAATGTTTCAGATGTAATTTATTCAGACAATATGAGAAATAACAAACCGTGTAAATGTCAATAATATTGCGCATATTAACCAATATCACCTTCATAGAAATTCATAACATTTATATTTAAATTAAAGAAGCATAAGGATACTTTCCAAATCTACAGAAAAAATGTGCATATAATGTAAAATGTTAAAGAAAAAGATCGAGGTAATTATATTATATGTTTTTGGAAAATATCTTAAGCAAATTTCACACATTTACATGTCATTATACCTTTCCTTAGTGATCATAGTTGCTTAAAATTCACATTAGCAGAAACCACATTTCTTCAAAGTGGTACTCTATGAGAGAAACTACACCTAGAATTCTTCTAAGAAGATAGAAAAAGCATTTGACAAAAATAAATATTATTTTAAGTCGGATGTTTCTTGTGACCCATACGGTTTCCTTGCCATAGCCCGAAGGTGTTAGAGGATTAGAGGAAAAAGCAGACATGATCATAAAATTAATTTTATTTGATCCTTAGCCGATTACTAAACACTGGGAGCAATAAGAAATCCTAATCTTTAATCAGATAACGAAATTATCGAAAATATTTATCTTGATTAAAGCTCCTTGTACGTTCCTTCTTGAAGCCCGATAGAATGGTCAGCTCCAAGGTTAGTTACTTAACCAGTTACTGATAAATTCTCCGTTGATTATTAAGCATAAGATGCATGGCTACTAGTCGCTGTTTACTAATGCTTGGATTTTAGCTTAACGATCAATGGTTAACCATTAACTTGCATACTCAACGATAGGCGCTAAAATAGTAGTTACATTTTCATGAAATTATCTCTACGGAAAGCGGTTTTTAAACTAAAATTACAGGTAAAGAGAAGTTTTCCCAAGAGGATTAGTAGAAGACCCTAGCAGAACCTATTACAACATTTTTCATTAAAAAGAATTTTTTAGTGAATACATAATAAAGGATTGTCAGGAAGACATATATTGAATTGTAAACGAGAAGTTCTTTCTAATCAGCTTTTTTTGCACACAAGAAGTATAATTAAATGGAATATTATTTAAAGATGCACTTCTAAATCTCAGTATTTGAAATTAGTGCTTAAAATAGCTCTGTGTGAAATTAGAATTTCACGAATAATCCTCAAAAAAAGATAAATGTATAAAGGCCTTGCTTGTGTTTTGTTGCTTCCGCTATTCGTAGAGCCGAAATAACATTATCATTGCTAGAAGGTTCTCCAACTATCCTATAAGGATCATCTTAAATGAAATAGATTAAAAATAAGTAATTTATTAAGTATTATTTTTAACAATACCCTGATTCATGTATTAAAAAATGTTTGATTTAAGCCTTTCAAAATAATCAGTAAAAGAAGAATATCAAGAGCTTAGAGCTCTTAATCACTCAATCCCGAATTTCGATGTGTATGTTTATTTACTACTTAAAGAGCTATGTATGAACGTGAAAGGCTTACCTTATCAGAGCAATTCCTCCAAGGGAACTCAAACGTCCTTATATCAACGTTGTCTAATTCCGCTTTCGAAACTGATTGGATACTTGGATCAAGTATTCAACAGATGCACTTGGCTTAAATGTATAGATGCTGTCTAATAAAAAAGGAGAGGCAGAGAGGGAGAAGGATGAGTTCCCAAAAAAATCAAAAAGTAATTAGAAGCAAAAATAAATTGTAATATTTTTTTATTACTAAAATATTGATGTTATAGTGAAATCCTGATTTTCTAATAAAGCCTACACAACAATAAATGTATCTGTATTTTCTAAATATATTAAAAATTACATTCAAAAAAGAAATAGTCAAATATTTCTAGTTTTATTTTTTTTTAAATGTTAGTGTGCATGTTATGTGTTATGTTATATTATGTAACGGTTTTCAAGTGTTAACGTATATTATGGTGTAACCCAATGAATATCTAAAATGTAATAGGAAATAATGACAAAAATAGTTAACATATTTTTAAAATATTAATGCATACTTAGCTGCATGGAATGCAAATATTATTCAAGCTTTAAAACTAAGTAAAATATTTAATTTAAAGAAGAATATATGACTGAAATGCATTTACAGTTTAATTTGATACATTGAATTTATTATCTAAAATAAAATCATTAAATCATAATAATTAATGCAATTATATTAATTAATGATTTAATTATGATTTAAATTATATTAATTATATAATGCAAATAAAAAATTAACTCACCAATCAATGTTTATGATATTTGTAATCATTAAATTACAAGCATTAATGCGCAGGGGTATGTTTTTCAACTTAAATACAACTTTATGCCTCAGTAAGTTTATAAGATATGTAGTTATACTTTAGATATACAAACAGAAGTACCAGTTTTTGCTAATATTTACCAAAATGACATTGTATATTATATATAATAATATAATTATATTATAAATAATAACTGAGCACACCGAAATAAGCGAAAGAAAAGCTTAAACTCTTAGAAAAAAAATATTAAAGTCCTGTAATGCAAGAAACTTTATACCACGGTTTTATAGATTAAACAGGCAGAAATGTTCAAATTTATTCATTAATTTAAATTCTGTACATGCTATAAGGAGATGAAATCGCTAAGAAATATATAAATGAAGAAATATGCAATAAAACTGGGCTGATAGAAGTATAAATATCATTATCAGGCAGAAGGATGACTTCATAAGCCAACAAAAATAGATTTAGAACATGTGATATTTGGTAATATAGAACAACAAGGTAAATAGTTATGCAAAATATCGTACTATGAGCAGAAATTCTAAGAAAATGGTAATTGTTTTTTAAAAAAATAAAAATACATGCTAATGTCAATAGACAGATCAGTGAATTAAAAAAAAAATGGAAAACAAAAGTTGTTTTATTTGAGAGAAAAAAATATTCCCTTACTTAAAATTGATGATCCGAAATATGTAAGGCATAGAATAGGCAGAATTTACGAATTTTAATTTTTTATATAAATAATCATTATACGGTTGTTAATCTCTCTACAAACGGGCTCCTTCTCAAACTTCCAGTATCTGCGACCCGATTTTAACACAATTATAATTTTCATCACCCTCCCATATATAATAACAATGTATTACAAGTAATAATAATGTACTATAACTCTAAAGCTACTATACGATCTTAATTAAACACCATATAAATTTTTAAGATAAGCATGAACTTTTGTATAAGTTACTTTTAAATAATATATTTTTTAAATAAAATACATATTTTATTATATTTTTTTTTAAAAAAATCTTTTATTTTCGGTTTTATGATATGCTCGCGCCCCTACGTAGTGTGATCACGCCCCACAGTTTGATAATTGCTGCTCTAAAACCAAATCTAAGTTGTAAAAATGATTTATTTTTCTTAAATAAAATGTTGTAACAATATCACCAATCCGCAGCCAATAAGAAATATAAAAAAAAAATGTTGTAACGATATTTATCTACATCAAGGGTATCCAACCCAAATGACCTTGCGGGCCACTTCAGGAAAACATTATAATCTCGCGGGGCCGCACATAAAAATATGAACCTTTATATCAGATTTTGAAAAAAAACACATTTATTGAGTGAAAATTTGAAACAAAATGAATTATTATTATTGTTTTCATTAGTTTTGATGCATACAGACATAGATGATATAATAATGCAATGATCAAATAATGTTTAAAATATTACAGTTGCCATTTTCTTGAAAATTACAGTGTTCCTTTTGAATTGATCTTTCGTTACTCATTGTTGAAATTTGATTGTTCTGTCATTCGCAAATGATTAATTATGCGTTGCCTTTAATCTTAACCATCCTGAATATTTTTTTTTTTTAAATTTTAAACATCTCTGACTGACTCTTGCTTATTGGACACTCCAAACAGAAAAGGAGGAGGAGAAATGAAAGTCACACGCACACACACACAAAGAATCATGTACCATAAATAGTAAAGAATAAGCATAATGCAATTCGGAATTTATTAAAAAAGTAATTTATTATAGAAAAATCAAATGTAACTGTTTGATAAAATATAAATCTATTTCAATCTAAAGGACATTTCAATTATCAAACAGGATTTATTTTAAAACAAGAACAGGTAACAGGCGAATACATTGTAGATTTATATATACTATATATATATATATATATATATATATATATATATATATATATATATATATATATATATATATATATGAGATAGATAGATATAAATTTCCCCTCAAATAAATTTAAAAATGAAAACAACTTTAAAACCTAAGAATTTAAATTTTTTTAAGAAAGAGTCGGTGGGTGGGCTGAATCTTAGGTACTGGCGGGCCGCATGTTGGACACCCCTGATCTACATGATCATGAACTCGCCAAAAAGGATGCCAATTTGGCTCTTTCGCCAAGTTTCTATTGAATCGCCATTATAATGTAAGGGACAAAATTGCTTGGAAATATTACAATTTTAGCATATACGAAAAATACAACAGAGAGTAATATAAAATTATTACACAGCTAGATATAAATTATTTACACCATTTTAAACACAGTAATAACACAAAATTTGTAACAATATTCAGTAATTCCAAGCAAATAATGGACTTAAATAAATGAATCATCGAAATAATTGTCAATTTTTGATTTCCGAGGATCAACTTATATATCATGGTGGAGTATCCTAATGTGACATTCAAAAACCTCGGAATCTAAAGAAATCTCGAATACTCCATGTTTTGCTCAAAAGCACAAGAACCATTAATGGCTCTAGTCTCTCAATTCTCTCATTCCAATGCGAATGGTTATTTACTCAACTTAAGCAAAGGGGGTGTAGTGAAAAAAACTTCTCTTTTCAGAAGGATTGAAAGAATTCAGATAATTTTAGCAAATGGTTAAGATTCGGGGATTATTAGGTTACCTAATTCTGCCCTTTTAAGCGAGCATTACAGTTGGTTACACCAAGACAAATGTAGGGCTTAAGCTTTGTGATGGCTTAAGTATGCTAATTTGCATGTATAGATTTATCCGATCGAGATTGAATAAATTCTATTTGCCGAAATAGTTACAATAGTTTTTAAGTATTAAGCTGTAATTGTAATAATGATGCGTAACGTATTTCTTTGTAAAAATTATGACAAATTCTTTTAAATGAAGTTAAAAAATGTAATCTTTGAAAACAAAATAATAATTGTGTAAAAAGTTGGATTTTTAAGGGATTGAATTAAATAAAAACTAAATAATGTTGAACTTATGATTTTTTGAATTATTAAATAAACACAGATACATTTGAGACTATGAAAAAAAATGAAATTTTAATGCATATTTTAAAAATTTCATTTGTTTCTTTAAAATATGCAAGAATAAAAAAAACAAATGTATGCAAAATACGTAGTTTAATAAACAACAAACATAATTTTCCTAAAATCGCAAAACAACTAAAGATAAATAATTAAAAGATTTTAGTTTTTTGAAGTCATCGTTCGAAAAAACTATGAAGAAACACAAAAAGGATAAGAATTCATAATGTTACAAAAAGTATAAGAAAGCTTAAAATCATTTTCGAAAACCATTTCTTAGAAGAAAGTAAATTATGGTTATTTTAAAAAATTTTAATTAATTACCGTATTGACTAGAATCTAAGCCGCAATAATTTTCCAGTTTTAGCTCTACTAAAAATCAGATCTAGCTTAGAATCAAAGGCAAAGCATTTGTTGAATGGGGGGGAATTAAATTTTCATCCATTTGAAGAGAAATTTAAATGTCCATTCTGGCCACATGCATCTATGACTCATGCTATTCTGCAATTTTTCTTCAGTATTCAGTCTATCTTAAACATCGTTGTTGTCTGCTCGTATTTAAGATTTTTTTATACGCTTTTTTGTAATCACCTAAACATCGAACATATAGGTAATACCATCAAACAGAGTTCACTATGGCACAAGTATGAAAAAGGAGGCACTTTTATAAGCAGAACAATAAAGAAAAAGAGCAACGGCTGTGAAAATTTGACACAAAGAAAAGGAATATACGTCGATGGTGTAAGAAAAATGATATATTTTTTGCTTGTAAATGTTCAAGTCTTAAGTAATCCTTTTATTTTATTCTATAATACATTATTTTTTTTAAAAAAATGGCATAATAAATGCATTGAATGACACGGAAAACGACGCTGTGTGGGAAATAGACAACGCCGACACCAATTCCAAAGTCAGCTGTGACAATGGAAGTGACGAATTGTTTTCAAAGCACAGATTTTAGGGTAATTATAAGTTTATGTATATATTTTAACGTTTTTAATACTGGTCAGTATTAATTACTAACTCCTTATTATTTCTAATGTTTTTTAATTTCTAAAGATTCGGACATTAATGAACCTTTTATACATATTTTTATTTATTTTTTTTTAAAAAAAGCGGTAGAGAACTGTGAGTGCGTGCGGCTTAGAATCGATTTAAAAACTTTTTTAAAAATTACATTACATAAAACTTTGAACCTGAAATTTCGCATCATATTAAAATAAAAATAATTAATCCAATATTCGTTAGTATAAGTATATTATATAACGTCGCAATATAAAATTAACAAGATAGATATTTTGGATCTGGTAAAGTGACGAAAACGACACATAATCTGAATCTCCTCTCCAAGCTGAAACAGCACTCCATATTGAAGATTTTGAGCCTCAACAGATTTATTGTGTTTCAGCTCCTCGCCACAGTGGATCTTCAGTGGAACTAGTTGTCGAACCGAGACACGCCGATTACAAGTTTGTGACCATAACCGCTAGACTACCTCGTGCACCATTTAGTATTAGATTAATCTCAAAACACTTCAAGAAATTCATTTTTTTAAAATTTTAAGTGATCAGTCGGTAGATAAAAACTTTGTAATAGAAAAATATGAAAAATAAAAAGATAGCTTTTAAATATAAATATATATATCTGGATATATAATTAGTATATATTTTATTTTATAAATTATTAAATCCTCTTATGAAACACACTCGAATTATACTTTTAATATACCCAAACTATAAATTATATAATAAAATATAAATTATAAAGTTACAAATACCTAAGAATGAGTAAGATTATCAGAATACTAACTTGAAAAAATTGCATGCCGTAATAGACATTATTTGAGAATTATATATCCTAACTTTGCCCACAAATGTGTGTGTATAGCTTCCGGTAAATTATTTTAAAAATTCCCAAATCCATAGGTAATATAGAATAGCATTTAACTATATGATATCAAGAGAACATATAAATATTGTAACATTTCGAAAAAATTGAATTGTTCTGGAATTATTTGCATGGGTTTAAGCATGTTAGTCAATCACAATAATAATAGATACAGATACATTCTATTTACTGAATGTAGAATAGAATTTTCATATGAGAAACGCATTGCACATTCTTTAATCGAAAATACTAGTAAATAATCTACATAAATAGTAAATAACGTCACAAAAATTTCAAAGATAGAAACTGCGTAATAAAAAGTTCTATAATATTATAATCAGATATTTAATGCTTAAAAGTAAATAAGCTTTCATAAACAATAATGCAACTTTTATGATAGAAAACATAATTAGGCTTGTAATTCTTTTCCCTTTTTAACATTTTTTTTCCCCAAAAATTCCCCCATTTTTTCTTTTTAAAAAGTTTAAAAATAAAAAATTTTAAAAATTGAAAAGCTTTTTAGCAACTTTTTAAAAACCTTTTTTATTTAAGTTTTAAAAAAGTTCTTTAAAAAAAATTATTTTTAAAAATTTTAAAGGTTTTCTGAAATTTTTTTATCTTACCACCTAAATGAATTTCTAATTTTTTATGATTTTTTAAAAAAAAACAAATTTTTTAAACCTTTTTAATGTTTTTAATTTTTAAAAAAAAAAAATTAAAAATGACCCATAAAGAAGTTTATGCCACAAACCTTGATTGAAAACATAGCAAAATCTTATGGCATAATATTAAAAAGTTCTATAGAGCTTTGATGCACAAACGTTTGCACAGAAATAATTTTTATTAACATTTGAAAAAACTAATATTTTGAATCTTTTATAAAAAGACTTATTGAGATCTTAAGTTGCTTTTATAATCAGAACTTAACGTATTTAAGAAAATTCAATAATTTAATATTCCAAACGAGGAAAAATGGTTATTATGATTAGCATATCACTATTCCATTACTCTACTTCAAAACATCTTAATAATCATTCTTCTTCTAAAGATGTAATCAAAATTTTGATCAGTATTTAACAAACATAAATTCTCTGTAATTTTGAAGTATTAGATTGCAATCGATACACGTATACTTAAATATTATTTTATTCTTAATAAGGTATACAAGTGCTTTACATAATTTAAGATATCCTTTTACCAATAATTGTCTTTATAAATTTTGACTTCCCACTGCAAAATAATCATAATTTTCAGTAATTCTCAATTATTGATGCACGAAAAGGTTTCCAAAGACCTGAATTGCTCGATAAACGATGTAATCTAACACAGAATTAAAGCAAGGAAGGTATGTTATGTAAACGTTTGTTTCCAGTGGATAAAGCATGAGTTATAGCCATTTACTGATGAACACCCGCCGTGTAGAAAGGGGTGATGTATATTAAATATGTTGAGACTCGAAGATTCTCCCGTTGGCGTGGAAATTAGGAGAGGTGGGTGCCAGCTCAAGTATAGTTCTTCTCACTTGACCGTGGGGCAAAATTACAAGATCTGTCACCAAAATACCTTGAGTAGCTAAATAGCTCGGCATTATATTATATATATATATATATATATAATATTCACTCATTCACTTACCTAGTGGATAAACATGCTTAGTTTCAAAAGTTTAAAAATCTTTAAAATCTCTGATGTTATTTGTAGGATTTAAACTAAGTTTAAATTGCCCCTTTCTACTTACAATGCTAATACTTGTCATGTGAATGAAAGTAAACATATATATTAGGTTGTAACATATGAACTGTCCAATTTTTACGGTCAAATCTAAATTATTATATCTTTTTATAGAACCAACATTATTAATCAAAGTAACAAACATTATCTTCAACATACTTTTGCCATCGGGAACCAATTTTTTATGTCAGTATTGTAAAATTCAGCAGTTCTGGAGGCGACAAAGTCATTGAATCCTGTTTCAGTATCCCTTGGTTTTCTAAAGTTTTTCTCCTGTCGAAAGTTATCCAGATGTTTGAAAAGGTGATAATCCGTAGGTGAGAGATCAGGTGAATATGATGGGTGGTCTAAAAATTCGTAGCCCAGCACGTGCAACATTTGACGAAATATTATTGAAACATGCATTGTCACAGTGAAGATAAAAGCATTTTTCTTTTGACCAATACCGGCTGATTATGTGCAATTTTTGGTGCATTTCGACGATTTTATTGCAGTACTTACACGCTGTGATGGTTTCGTCAGGTTTTAGAAAACTGTGTTGTATCAAAACAACTGAAGACCCCCAAACAGTCACCATAGCCTTTTCTGATGGAGTTTTGGTTTTGGGAAGTGTTATGGAACTTTGTCGGCATCCAGCCACCAAGCTGAATATCATCAGTTGTCATAGAAAATCCACTTTTTATCACACTTCCCAACTAAATTGAGAAAGGGATTGTTTTGGATGTGATATAGCTCAGAAAACATTTCAAAACACTTATTTTTTGGGTCTCACCATTGTCAAGAAAAACTATGTATCCATATTTTTTATTTATTTATTTTTTTTAGTTTGTCAATCATTTTTAGGAGATGGGAAATGGTTGTAGGAAATTATACTCTTAGTTCTTCGTATTCTAACAATATTGACCAGATTTTTCTTCAGCCATCACTTCGTTGTTCACAACTGCCTCTAGTTTAGCCCTGTCTTCATGCGTGAGACTCGTCACCAGATTCGAACTTTGCGTACTGGCGTCGATTGGTACGCGCATTTACTCAGCCATCTCCAAATGCGACATTGATGTTTCGGGAAGCTGCTGCAGTATTACCGATCACTCTTCCACTCATACAAAATAATACTCTAAAATCTCGAGAATTCACATCCTATGATTAAACATATAAAATTATAGAAAAATTACAGTATTTTGAATTAAAATATATCAAATGAGAACTGAGAAAGCGGGTTTTAGCTTTAACCCTTAAATTCACAATTTTTTAAATTTCTATCAAAAAAATATATCAGCTAGTTCTCAAGTAATAATAAAAGGGGAAAATATGGAGAAAAAAATTAAGCAGTTTTGCATTGCGCAGTAGTGCTGTAAATTACAATACTTTTTTTTTATATGAGGATTTTATTATTCATCATAAAATGTTTAAATTTCCTACCTGGTAATTTATTTCGTCAATAAACAAGAGGAAGGATAAAATAAAATGGATTCTTTTTATAGCAAAAACGCAGTTCTTGAGGCATTAGAGATTTTCATAATTGTTGTGATTTCTTTAAAAAATGTATTTCCATCTAGGGACAAAATTATCATGTATTTCGTTGCAGTAATTTTTTTTTTTTCTCACATAAGTGATTTGTAGAAAATTAAAATAATATTGAGTCTGTTAAATTAAAATAAATCATATGTTGCAGAAATGCAACAGTGCAAAGTTAAGGGTTAAAATGAAATTTAATATATGAATATATTAAAAATTTCTTTTTAGAAAAAAAAAATCTCAGAAACGCACAGGTGGAAATCGGATATTACATCCGCTACAACCTAATACCAGCAATTATAGACGGGTTACAAAGATACATTTATTTAGATGAATGGTTTTCGATCATACAATTCATGATTGATTTTCTTTCAACATAGGTGTGTATATCGTTAGTGAACAGTTATAAATAGATAATCAAAGCCAATATGAGTTTTAAGGTTATTTTGGAGTAAGGTATCTTCTTACATGTATCAAAAAATGAATTTGACAAAATTTATAATTAAAAAAACGAAAAATGCACAATTTAAATATTTTAAAATTATTTGTGTGGACTCTTAACTATTGATTGTAACTTCAGAATACTTAAAACTCCAGTGTGAGATAATTTCTTTTGTGCTCAGACTTTTAATTTAATTAATCCTCAGTCGTTTTATTTTGAACTTCCATTCAATTTACAAACTTTCTTTTATGCAAAAATTTTCATTCTGAGTTACCTTTCTTAGGATTTTTTATATTATTCAATTTTAGATTCCTTTATAATTTTTTTCGAATTAATACTTTGAATTAATAACAAAAGTATTCATTTTTTTTATTATTTTTTTATTTTAAAAATGTAAGAAACTCTAAGTTTTATTCTCTGTTACTGAACTGTAAATTTCGTAATTTTTTCCCCTTTAGGTACATATTAAAATACAGTATATCACAATAAATAAGATTGAACGTTTACATACCACTGGTAGTAATAACTAAAATATTCAAAAAAAAAATTTCATTAAATATAGCATTTTACCTTTCAGTTTTATTTCCTTTCAAGGAAGCCTCACACTAGTATTAAAATATATTTTTTTCAATCATTAATTCCGTTCATTTAAATTTATATATAATCGATATTCCAAATAAATAAATGAATAAAAATTTCTTAGATAAATTATTCTTATATCTAAATGTCACGTTTTTGTCTTGATACTACAAAAACTTTCTTCCTAATTTTGCTCTCGTTTTCAAATTACAAGAACTTAACGACTATAATATTGCAAGTAATTAAAAAGGTTGTTATTATATTATACTTATATTTCTTTAAATATTTATTTAGTCTAATACAATTTTTTACGTACATTAAATTCGTAGCACAGCTGTAAATTTTCTTTGTTTGGAGTTTTTGCAAAAAAAAAAAAAACTGGAACCTTTTTTCGGCATTTTACTGAAAAGAAAACAATATAAAATTTAAATGAATATTGTATTAAACTATACGTTACAGCAAAAAATATTCTTCTAGGTTTCCTTTTTAATTTTATTATTGTGATATATTTTATTATGTTTTATTCTACTATTCTATGATTTATTAATACTCATTTTGTTAGTAGCATACTTCATTACATATAAATGAATATAAAAGAATAAAAAATGACTCATTTTCTTAGCAATATCCAAAGTCACTCAAAGAAAATTCCATAAAATTATTTGGTGAATTTGTAAGAAAAGTAAGGTATTGTTTAATATGTTTACAAAAAAATAATTAAATAAATAAATAACTCCCATGGTATTTCGGGTTCAATAGTTAGGTCAAAAATGTAAGATGATTAAACGCTCTTGCAGGGTCACGAACTAAAACTTCTTAGAAACATTGCTGGTAAAAAAATGTGTGTTATGACAGTCCTTAATGAGCATAATCAATAGATCTTAAATCTTAACTTTATTATTATTTTAAGAATGTTATTTTACTGTTACTTATTTTAAAATTAAATCTCAACTTTTAAATAAAAACCAAAAATAAATGGAAAAAGATAGTGACAACATAGGATAGGGAAAAGACTTTTTTTTTTATGCGAAATTTTCATAAACTAAACTTTATAATGAGGCTCTGTTTATTCAGTGACTTAAATAATGCGGAAGAAAGATATCATTTTGGAACAATATTTCTTTTGATTTAGTTAGTAGGTAAGATCAGAGGTAGGTAATATGTCAGAAATTTAAGGATCTATCCTGAAAAATATTGGAATTATTTAAAAATAACCAAAAATATATTGTGTAGATTATGGAATTTGAAGGAGATAAATCATTTTTTTTTTCATGTTCTTCTTAATTTTGTTGAAAAGAGTAGTTATATAAATCAGATTTTATAAAACATGTTTTAGTTAAAGTTTTATTTTAAACTCAATACCCTGAAAAAAAAGAAATTCAAATAACAAGTTAGCCCATTTTTATTTGTAAATAGCGCTTTCAGTATTTAGCAATATTTCTAACGTTACTGGGCTTAATTCTTTATATTTAAAATGAACGTAATACGCGATTTATGAGAAAATTTTACTTAAAAAAAATATGTTTTATGATTTATTTATTGATGTTGATAACCCTTTAAACTATTTCCTAATATATATACCATCTATCTGCCTATCACTATATATATATATATATATGACATAATTTGAAGTCAGAAACAAACTTAGTTTTTAAAAAGGAACTTTATTAGATCTAAGTTATACATCATTTGATGCAAAGAGCAGAGAGGAAAAAGCACGCCACCAACTCTTAAGTGGTTAACACTTAAAACACTGATCGCGGCGTTCATGGGTGCTCTTGAAAGTTAATGCTGACATATAGGGCTATTAAATATAACGATCTGGAATTAGACATGTTTATTGGCTAGGCCATATGTTCGGAAGAAATAAATGGGTGATTAGTTTTATACTTGAAGAGGTGAGGAGAAAAAGATGAGTTAAGTGCTAGATTGAGAATTTAATTTTTAATCTAATTTAATTATATATATATATATATATATATATATATATATATATATATATATATATATATATATATATATATATAACACTTTGTCTCTATAATTTTATTTTCTCAGGTGAACTTTATTTCCATTTTATATCATTAAACATAGCTTCATTATTTTTTCAATACGTTGTGATACCACGTGGACTGGGGGTATCATCTCTTCATTATCCACGTGACCTATGTTTGAGGGAATGAAGGATTGACCATTAATACCATCCATAATTAAAATTAGTTTATTATGATCTCAATTTATATTTAACAAAACAACACTAGTCTAGGAAGCTTATGATCAGGAGTGATGAGACACAAACTGCAATTCTAACAAATAGCGCGATAAACCACCAAATCTATATCTATAGATGATTTCCTAACTCATGGAATCTACTCTAGTCTTAAGGCTTAATCTAAATTATCTTGCCGCTAGTCCACGCTGAATAGCTAAAGTCCGTATATCGTCAATATATGCTTCAATCAATTTGATCTGGTTAATGGATAATTTCTGGTGTCGGACCCACTTAGAAATCAACTTCACTGGCACTATTAGACCGACTCATAGAACTTTTATAACACTCTCTTAGACTCTTCTAGAGCTTCACCTAAAGCTCCACGCGAATACTAACGCTCCAATATATACCATTCCTAATTTGCATAACCGCGTTCTCTTCTTGGGTTGGTAGGAAAGAATTGTCATTCTGGCTTCAAAGATATCCCAAGAGGATTATAAATAGTAGTACCGATAAAGCCCCATTACAATGTTGACATTATTTTCACAAATTATATCAAAATTTAGCCAAGAACTTAAACATAAAGAATGCATATAAATACATAGATATCCATACACAAAAAACAATTGCCATTTTCTATATATATAATTAAAGTAAATTTATAAATATATGTGTATATTAACTTAAATTAATATTGTATTTGACACAAGATGGCATAGTAAAATATATTAAGTTAAATACTTATTGTGTGATATATATGCATCATAAAATGATAGAATATGTTTCTTTGATGTTCAAATCAGTGCATTAATTTATCGTCAAAAGTTGATAAATAAAATGCATTTATAGGAATGCATGAAAATAGTTGTAATAGCAGCATAATTTATTTAAAATTTAATTTGAGAGTGCAGGATTTAACTGTAGTAGTACACTGGTAAAATATGTATCAAAAATAAAATTACACGAATAAAATAAGAAATAAATAATTAGTTGAATTTCTTTTAAAAAAACTCCAAAAATAGCAATTTCGTTTGTCAGTTTTTAAACTACAGTAAATTTTAAACACCTTAAAGATTTACAAGTGCATAGTTCATTTTTCTCACAAAATTTAATGGAGAAGCAAATATATGTTTTTACACATTAATTACCACTTAAACCCTTTCATCTATGTGTTTTTAGAATGTACCCCACCCCCAAAAGAGGGGTATATGTATTCTACTCATGTCAAACAACTTTCAAATATTCTAACAACTCTTAATTCAAAATATAGTTTAGTCTTAATAGAAAGTAAGGTGCAATCAAAAAAAGTTGTGCAAATCATGTATGTCTGGTAATTTGAAAATTTGGAGATATTTTTTTATAGTTCTTGCAAAATAGGTCTAATTGTCGCAACTACTAATATATTTTAAACATATGAACTTATTATATTTTATAAATTCAGCGAAAATAAAAATTCATCTTAAAAAATTATACAATTTTTTAAACTTTTATTTCATTAGTTTCGAACATTGGTTAAAGAAAAGGGTTGAGTTTTTTACCAGTGCCCAAGTTAATTTTTTTTTCTTCGATTTTTTATTACTTTTCTTTAACTTTTATCGCCATTGTAAGAGGGTTTTATGGCTGTTGAACATAAAAGACACGATTATTTTTGTCAAGAAACTCCTGATTAAATTCTTTTCCGACAAAGATATAAATTAAGTTGAAAATCGTCTATACATTCGGGGAAAAAGTTCTCTTAAAATCTTAGCAAAGATAAATCTTTAAGGCTTTAGTATATATAATTCCTCAAATGTTTGTACATATTTGTGCGCGACATTCTACGTATACTAACGAAAAACTTTTTAGTTATTATCTAAACTCTAATCTTAAATTTTAAAAAAATGTATATATAGAATGCCTCTTTGAGTAAGAATGATATATAGTGGATTCATTAACTATTTTAATATTTATACTTACGTTTTTTTTGGATAAATTGATAAACAGAAATCGACATCAATGTTTTAGCATTTATTTAAATCGTAAAAGTAAATAAAATTTAATTTTCGAATAAAGTTGAAAAATTATTGCAGTATAAAGTATTAATATTATACTCGTATATATAATGAATAAAATATTGTTTGAGAGAATGTATAAAATATTGTTTGAGAGAATGAATAAAAATTGTTTGAGAGAACGAATAAAAAATATTATTTATTTTAATTAAATTATTATACTAGAAAATTTTTATTTGATTCGGATTGATTTGTATCGGGAAAATTTTTTTTTTTATACTTAATAACAAGTATCGGTTTTAAGAAAATTTTAAATGATATCTTACGATACTTTTAAAATTAAAACTAATTTAGATAAAAGTAAAATTTAAAAAAAAAGAAACATGTAATTTAATTTGAATATATTTGTTGATATTCCTTCTTTCAAATAATAGGATAGTGTTATTTTTTTCCTACTGAGTTTTAGTTGCTATAATACTCCACACATTCATATGATTGTGCTTTTTTATTACGATTTGTTGGAAACACATTCAATCTCAAGATAAAGAGTAATTATTGCAATACACATATTTTTATGTAATTGAAATTATATTTCTAAATAATTTTCTGTTTTGCATTAATAATATGTGTGTGTGCTTCAATTAACTAGAATTACTTAAGACTATACAAAATAATTTATATTAATGATGTTATTTTGAATTTCTATAATTTATTACGGGAATATTTAATTAATTTTGAATATTGAAATAATTCTTTAATTTTAAAAATACCTGTACCATTTATACACTTATTGTTTAAGCCATAATAAGATGATTGAATAAACTATAAAAGTAATGAATAAACTAACAGGTGGAATGTAGTGAATTTCAAATGTTTAAAGTTCGTTACTGCAATTAAAATATGATTTAATAACGAAAATTTAAAGGGAAAAAAAAAAAACACTTATCTGAGTTTTTTTTTTTGTTTAAAAAACTAAAAAATTTATATATATATATATATATAAAAAAACTTACCTTATACCCAAAAAGTTTACTATTGTATTATATATATATATATATAAAAAATTTTTTTTCAATATTTCAACCAATTCACTAGCACAACAGCTCCTGGGCGCCAAGGCCTACTGTGATAAAACTCAGTATACGTAACCTTGGGCTCTAAGGTGCATGAGCCGATTTAGATGGGGTGGCGTCTGACGCAAACTTCCGGTTTCCCGCAGGCTGGTATCATTTATCGACCAACTGAAGAGATGAAAGGCTGAGTCAACCTTGCCTAGCTCAGGGTTTGAACCTCGGATCTATAGTTTTGAAATGCAATGCACTAGCCCCTCACTCACTGTTCTTCAATATATCTTACTATGCTGTTTTGCTTTTCTACTATTCACACTTTTTTAGGATTACTTTTATATTTATTTTATCATAAATATTTTTTTCTCTCTTCAAATAGGGCAGCAGATCGGAATCTGAACCATTGCAGACCGAATGCATTTTACGATAGCTGCATGCACCATATAGGTAGATATCCATTACCACAATGTAATTTTGATCCCTTGTTCATTCCCATTTAAAAGGATGATCCTGAGCTCTGACGATGAGAAATTTAGCTGGAATTTAGTTCTGCAGAGAGCATCTAAGCCAAATAGCCATTTTAAAAATCTTTAACATTCCGCATTTTCATACAACATGGACGCTGTTGTTTTTTGCTTCATGAAAATCCACTACCTTGGGCCAGAGTCGAATAATCAAAGTTGGGCGTACAAAGTCAAAACATGGCCAACTACGCCACCCAGCTGCCTGTATGTATAATATAATAATTCTGTATTTTTTTGTTTTATTAAATATTACTTATTTAAATTTTTTGTAAAACTTTAAAAAAAGCAATTAATACTTTTTTTTTACATTTATTATTATAATTTGTATTAGAAATTTTGAACTGTTTAATAAAAAGTACTGAAAAAACAACAGAATAACAGTGAATTTGTATTTTTTTTTCTTACCTTAGAAATTGCAATTCCTACAAATTAGAATATAGTTTTGTAGAATACATCTCTCATAAATATAAATAGCATTTATTTGATGAAAATAAATAACTCCGGCTGAAGATCAAAACATTATGAATTATACTTTTTTTATGTTAATTCACACCTAAATAGTTCCAGATTTTGGAGTTTTTCCTTCCTGAAAAAGAAATTACCGAAAAGGAGTATAAAAACTAATATATATTCAAATAAGAATCCACAGAATCTGAGAAAAGTAGGTCATAAGTGCATTGTAATAACTAAGTCAAAATGCTAATGAGCTCCAAAATAGAAGATTGCAAGAATAACTTTGAAAAGAGAACAGTTTCAATTCAGTTGAATTTCTCTGAAGGCTTTTTTATTTCCTTTAAAAATGTCTTTCAGAAAGAAATATGTTTGCTGTATTGTATGTATAAAAAAAATAGTTGGCATGCATGCCATTAAACATGAAGGTGTTTTAATATTTTAAATTATTAGACACATACACATATCTTACTTCTTACAGAATTAAAATATGAAGCACCATTGACCTTTAAATGAGGTATTAAAAATAAAATTCATGCATGAAAATAAGTACGAGGAACTGTTTACTGAGCCGCAGTTACAATATCTGAAAAAGTGTATAGAAGATTCTCTGAACAAAGATGTTTATTATATTTAATTTTCGAGTTTATGGATTTGCGCATTATAGACACTGGAGATATTTGTATGTATATATGTATGATATAAAACTTTTTTTTAAACAACAATGAACTTTTCTTGGGTACCAGGATATGATCAAAAGAAGATCATGACAAAAATAAGATTCCTAGTTTTCGTGACATATATCTTTAAAAATTTTCAAAAGATTTCAAAAGTAAAATTTTTTTTTCTCTGCTTAGTAATATTTTAATTATTCTGAAGATCCACAAAATAATTTTTCATTTCAAAACTTTTTTTTTTTTTACTTTAAACATAATTTTTTAGATCTCCGAATGTTGTACGCTGGGTGAGTGAGTGAGTGATTTTGAGGTTTAATGGCGCAAGGGTCAATTTTGGCCAAACTACGCCAAACACTCGTTAAAAAAGAGAAATTAGTTTTTAAAATACATTTAAAACAGTAAAAATATAAAAATACTTAGAAACCAAAGTTGTTAGTCAAAACAAAAAGCAACAAATCAAAACAGCTAAAGATCAAACCCAACATAATCAAAATACTAAAAGAAATTGAAGAGAAAGAAAATTAACCCAATATAAAATGTAAAACATAATGTTATTAATAATTAATTTCCAATAAGGAAAAAATTAATTATATTCATGTAAAATTTCAAAATTTTTGTCTGTGGTCTAGACGGGAAAGGATGATGATGAGGTTGGTGTTTTATGGCGCAAGAGCCAGTTTTAGCTATACTGCGCCAAACATTCATAGATCTGTGGTCTGTACGGGAAAAGAAGAAAAAGAGAAATTGGCTGACAAGATAGATGGTCGAAAATAGAGAAGGATCACTGGGGTACCCGGGGTCGTGACATCCCCTGTTTACCAAGATAGCAAACCCCGGGGGAAAAAGGGAAAAAATTAGAATACCTCGGGGTTGTGACACCCCCTACCCACCTAAAGAAGGTGAGCTCCCCCGAGGGGGCGGGAAAAAGGAAAAAAAGATAAAATGAAAGACAAAAAAAGAGGGGCAAAATGAGAAGGATCCCAGGGTACCCCGGGGTTGGACACCCCTGTTTAAAAAACAGTAAATCCCTTTGGAAAAAGAAAAATATCACTAGGGCACCTCGGGATTGTGACACCCGTATTCACCTAAAGAAGGTGAGCCCCCTGAGGGGATGTTGTACGCTGGATTTCCCCTGTAATATTAGTAAGTAATCGTTATTACCAAAATGTTTATCTATTGGAAATTTTAATATATATATATATATATATATATATATATATATATATTTACATTTTGTTATCTTTAAAATAATGATTACTTAACAGTACAAAGTTGATGCTATATGGAGGATAAGGCAACTCTTCCCAAACAAGCATACATAATTCCGTTCTTATAACTAAAGATGTATTGTAAAGATTCATCTAACATTTTTATGTAGTGGCAGACAATCCATTTTTTATCACTACTGATAATTCGCTTCAAAATACCGTCAATTGTATCACATTTGGAATGAATATCCTACATGTTGGTTAGCTTTCTGTGTAAAGGAAATGTCTTTTAATTCATGCAGAACGCATATATGCTTGCATATAAAGCTTGACGAATTTAATACAGATTTTGTATGTTTTAATTCTTAGGTGAGGTGCATTCATTTTGTTTAAACCTCGTATGCAGTTAATGAAAATTTAATTCAGCTAGAACTTTCCATTTTGATTTATAAACTTGAAATTTTTAAGAGAAAACTCTGTAGCAAAAGGTAAGTTTAAATTTCTATGAGTAACGAATTAATTTTTTTCGTAATTTGACTTTTAAAAGATATACATGACAGATAGTTGTAAATATGTATTCCACAATTATTTCAGATATTATTTAACTCAAATGGTATTTTAGACATTACACTCTATTATAATCAATGCATAGAATTTTACTTCAAATAAACATCCCATTTTTCAAATCTTCAGTTAAACATGCTCTATCTCCATGGCCTTTTCCTTTCACTGATAAGAAAAGATGAAAAAAAAATTTCATATATTCTTCATACTAGCCAAGTTACTTCTTGAAAGAAAGCGAGTCATTTCGAAGAATAGAAGAAAAAGCGCGTGTGTAAGAGCATTCAGAAGAACCCGTAAAAACAAAAGAATGCAAGAAGTGAAGGCTATAGGCCCCATAGTGTACCTTTTCTGTGCGAGAGATTTTACTTTCGAGTGAATTTTAACGAGATTGTATGTCATGTATTTATTCAGAAGATTGTGCAAGAAGTTTGAAAGAAACATCTTCCGAGGGTATTTTGATTTCCAATAGAATGAGAAGACAGAAAGGTATGTAGGATAGTCTCGTGACTTTTGGGAATGTATTCTGGTTAAAGCTAACACTTGACGAATCTGTTCCGTAGGAAAGATATACTTTAAAAAACATTTTTTTTTTTTTTTTATCTCTTATTTCTCTCAGTACAGCATAATTTCATTAAATCGTTATGCAAAAAATTATATTAAAAGAAAGATGAGATTTTCGAATAACATTGTTAATGTTTTGGGAAAAAAAATTTTTTTTTTAATTTGGTTTTTAAATATGTACACTTTTAAGAGCTTTAAAAATTATCTTATATAGAACTCATTTTACATCAAGTTTTACTCATGAATATGTTCTGTGAAAAATAGAAACTTATAACATTTAGAATTTAGTTTTTAAGTAATAGTACCGGAGCATCTATTAGCCTTGCTAATTGATTGATTGATTGAATATTAACGTCGCACTGTTCAGCTACACGAGGGCTTTTGGCGACGGAGCACGTAATTTTGAACCATGGTCAAGTGACGTGGACGACACCTGAGTTGGCACCCCCCTCTCCTAACTACCACACCACACCAACGGGATGACGTTTCAGCTCTCGACAGATTTAACGTGCATCGCTTCCCTACACGGCGGGTCTTTAGTGGTACTGGGATTAGCCTTGCTAAGGATAAATGAAGGGATATATATTGATAAATAAATAGGACAGTGTTTCTCAAACTGTGAGTCGCGCTCCCCTGGGGGGGCGAGCATATCGAAAATAAAAGATTTAAAATAATTAATTTACTGGAATGAATTAAAACAAAATACATTCAGACATAATAAAAAATGCACTTTTACTCTGATACTTAATTTGTAAGGCGATATAAGTCATCTCTCTCCTCAAAAATAAAACTTCTTCAATACCTAATCTTTGATCCAAAAACCAAATAAAAACTTTTTTATTTAATTTGTAGCAATATCATGATTAGTGATTTTTACTACTCTTTCAGAGAAAAAACAAATCCCAGACCCAGAATCGAAAAATTTAGGAACATAAAAATTCATCACTGTGATTATTTTGAAATACGCACATTACAGCTTAATCTGTTTTGCTAAATCTGTTTGACCTTCAAGTTTTTGGGAAGTTAGTTATGACCCCTCATGTGTTTGTTTCTCATTTAGGGAAAGTTGTGAAATTGAGTTCTCTGTTGAGTTTTTTTCCGTGAAAAAGATTTTTTATGATATTTGGAAAACCAGGGGGCATTTTGAAGGATTATTTGGGCCCAAAGACTTTTTTTTATGGTTTTTAAACATATAAAACATAATAAAAAACGTTTTACAAATGTTTTAGTAGTAACAAAAATATTATCATAATGAATATATTTTTAACCCCGGGAGTGGTCGCGCGGGAAAAGATCACAAAAATCGTTAATTCTGGCAAAACTGTTTATTTGTTACCAAAGAAAAATTTAAAAATTTTGGTAGGAAATTTTTTCTCTTTATTAAATTATTCTCTGGGAAAACCCATTTGTTGGGGTACAAAAAAATAATTTTATAAAAAAAAAAGGATTGGGGTAACTCAATCACCCCACGTGATCATTAACCCAAGTATCGAGGGGTGTGTCGCCCCGGGAAAAACATTTTGAAACCTTCTCGCTTTTTTAAAAAAAAATAACACAATTATTCTTCATTGGGAATTTTTTTATTATTTTTTATTGTTTAACATTTAAATTTTAAATTCTAATTCCGTGAGCCTTAAAATTAATTCCTTAAAACAAATTATAATATGAGCATTCATTTTAAAATATCATTTTTCATTTTCATAAACATTGTCGCGCATTTGGGTTTACTCTTCTGGCAATTCAGCTATTTATCAAAAATGTTTTTGTTTTTTTAAAAAAAGAAATCGTTCGAAGAGCGGGTACTTCAGACAGTATAATTTTTAAAGTATCAGTGCTGCACAAGGTTTTTTATAACTAATTTATTAATACAAATTTAAAGGGGAAGTTTTAAGTATTAGCGACTTCCATGGGCTTTTCTTGCAGAGAAAAGTTTTTTAATGGAAGGTTTACGATTAGAAATTGACACCTAGTACAAATTTTTATATTTGGCTGAATCTATATTTTGTCTTGAAAGCACCATCGTATTTTACAATCTGTTCCAAATTTTAAAAAATTTGAAAAAGTTAAAATGTATATTAATTAAAAAAAGTTACATATATAAAATTTAATATACTTATCTTACTAATTTGTACGGTTTATAATTAAGATCGTTTTGTAGCTTTAGAGTCAAAGTGCATTATTATTGTATTCAATACATTATTATTGTATACGGGGGGCGCGATTGAAAAGGGGGGCGCAAGTACTGAAAGTTTGAGAAGCACTAAAATAGGAACATCCACAAAGTAACCTCCTACTTATAATATATAGCAAAAATAATACTTATAAAAATTATACCTTGCGACAGAATATGAAAATGATAAACTTTTGGAAATGGCCAGCTGGAACTCTAAAGCCTTTCCACAGAAAAGCAAGATGATGGATAAAATAGAGAGAACAACGATGTTAAGTTATAATTATCATGTAAATGTGGCTCCGTCAATTCGTGGATCGTATCAAATCATCGAAGATGTGATCGAGAATACTAGTAGTTTCTATTTAAATTTGAGGTGCTATTAGACTTATTGAAGTCTTAATCTAAATATTTGGTTCAGATACGAATATAATGACAGGAGTGGGTTAACACAGCCATGAAGACCCGGAACCAGATAGAAGCCAACTGAGATCGAAGAAAGAATGCTTGGAGAAAGTGGTCTTCCGATCAGTCATTATAGTCTTTGATTGAAGCGTATCAATGTGTGATTCAATGCTTAACTCAATCACAAGACATTATATATACCATCAATATTCATTTCGCAGAGCAACATGCAGTTGAACAGAAGTATTTTTTGCTCTTTCTCAATCTGTCAACATAACCAAAAACAGAGATATTTTTTACCATTTTTTTATCCTTATTGCTTTTGCTGCTATACCGCTTGTTCAGTGTAGCAGAATAAAAATGGTGATTATGGATGGTAACAGAATTTAACAGGAAATTCACACACAAACATAGTTTCTGACTGTAGAAGTTTACAATACTCTCAAATGGCAGCCAAAATGCGATTAGCCTAAAACACATTTTCTTAGTCAATATACAATTTCGAAACATACAAAACAATGTCTATAAAAACCTAAAAGTCGTCAAAATTTTACAAGAATTTAGGTGGATGGCTCCAATTTTTGACGACACACAAGTCACACAGAAATTTAACCAAGGTAATTCCAGCTGATTTACCGAAAGATGATAACCTGCTTTCAAAAGATGATCTGCATGACGCGATATTCAGTACATTAATAATATCCTTTTAAAGAGTTAAAAAACCTAAATGTGTTTCGCCAAAAAAGCTGCTTGACAATCGTAGTTTTGTTCAAAATATTAAAAATGAAATACTAAACAAAGAAAATATATTATGGTTTCATATGAGATTCAAATATCGTTTCCATTTTGTAGAAACATGCAATAGCCTTTCAATAAAAAGGGCTTTTCCAGTTTAAATGCAATTTATGATGTAATTCCCGGGACCCGTTTACAATTTTTAAATTTAGCTAAAGGGATCTGACCATTCCAGAAAATAAAAAAGATACCTATTTAAAAACGCTAAACGTGTTTTTTTATAAATATACCAAAAGGAAATATTTTGAAAGGGGTTTCATAAAAATTCAAGCCGGGGTTTTAACCCCCAAACGGCAAAAAGCCTTCCCCAAAATTTTTTTTTGGAAATCTTTGGGATAAGTTATATGAATTTCCCTGAAATTTTTTTAAAATTTTCTAACCATGCCCCGGGATCCAATAAGGAAAAAAAAAATTTTCGTACTAAATAAAGAACTAATTTTTAAAATGATGAATTTAGTTTTTTTTCAAAAAATAACACTTAATCAAATATCCCTTTATTAAAGGAAAATATTCATGAATATTCACTAATTTATAGTAAATGATCCAATGATGGCAAAAAAAAATGAGCAAAATTTACCCAAATTTAATTTAAAAAATTTTTTCAAAAATTGTGGGTTTTCAAAATTTTATAATAAATAAAAGAAAAAAATTTTTGTTTTAATAAGAAGGTAATTAATTCATATTATTTCAAAAATTTTTTAAATTTTATTTTTCATTTTTTAACAAATCTTCATAAATTTTAATATTAGAATTTTCGGGAAATTATTAATTTTTTTTTTTGCAAAATATTTTCCCAATAAATTTTTGAAAATAACGAGTTTTTTAGATACGTTTTTAAAAAAATATATATTTGAAGTGTGTGCAAAGGCGGATTAATATTATATTAAAAGAATCAAAATTCGAATAAAAGAAATATCTCTGTAATTATGGTTATGTCAAAATGGAAGTCAGAATCTTAAAACAAGATAGTAAAACTTTTTAAAAATTTCGTTTTTTTTTTTCTCTTTCTCTTCTTATTATTAATTACTTTGAGGACTACTTGGATACGTTAAATTCTTCTTATACAACAAAGATACGTTGCTTCAGTGACAAGAATAATTGGTAAGGGGTTCAAAAACCAATTTTTTGGTTTAAATTTTTTTTACAAATTTTTAAAAAAAAAAATCCCTTTTCTTTAAAGAAAAGGAACGGGAATTAAAAAAAAAAAAATTAAAAAAACCTTTTGTTCACTTATTTCAATTAATTTTTTTTTTTACCGATAATTACGGGAGAACCAAAAAATATATTTGAGTCCCCCGAATTTTACGCTTTGTTTGTTTTTTTAAAGCAAAACTTTTGTTGCATTGGGTACAAAGAACGGTTTTTAAATTTAAAAAAGGGAAAAAAAAAAAAAAATTGGTTAAAAAAAAAATAGGTTTTTTCCCAAATTAACTAAATTTTTTAAAAAAAATTTAAATTTTGGTTTTTTTTCATTTAAAAAAAAGGTTTTTAAGGGTTTTTTTTTAAATCCCCAAAAAAAATGGAAAAAATTAAAATTAAAAAAAAATATTTTTTACTTCCTCTTTAAAAATTAATTTTTTTAAAAAACATTAAATTTTTTTTTAAAAAAGTTAAAAAAAATGCAAACCTTTTAAAAATTTTAAAATTTTTTAAAACAAAAAATTTTTTTTTTAAATTTTTCTTTTTTTGCATTTTCTTTATTTAAAATTTTTTTTAAGAAAAGATATTTTAAAAATAATTTTTATGATCAAACTTTTTTTCAAATTCTTTTTTGATGGATTTTTTTTGTAAATTAAAATTTTAAAAAAAATTATTAAAAAATAATTTTTAAATTAACAAATCTACTTATTAAGGGTTTTAAAATTTTAAAAATTTTTTTTTTTAAAAAAATTTTCCCAAAAAGTTTAAAATTCTTAAAAATTTGTAATTGCTTTTAAACTATTTTTTTTATTATAAAAATTTTATTTTTTTTCCCCCCCCTTTTGTTATTTAGCAAGATTATAATAATGTAAGGGGGAAAAATTTTTTCCCCAAAAAATTTTAGGACAAAATCTATTTTCTAATTTGTTTTTTTATTTAAAAATAAAATTTTTTATATAAATTACTTATTTACATGTTATTAATTTTTTTTTAATGGGTTAACCCTTTTTTCTTTTCCCCAATTTTAGCCTTGAATTTTTAAATTTTTAAAAATTTTTTTTTTATTCAAAAATTTTTTGTCTAACTTTAATTTAAAATTACATTTATGATAACATAGTGTTATTTTACAGCATTTCTTTCTCGTTACCAAACCTCTTTTCCCCCTCCCTCAATTTTTTGCCGCTCTTAGAAACATCCGTCTGACAGACGGGTACGCAAATTTGTTTTGAATTTTATTACCTTAAGGACTGTTTTAAATGTCCTTATCGCTCATAAAATTGAGTTGAATTTTATTATTTAAGTCTTTATGAGGTACACCAGGGGTGGGCAGACTTTTACATTGCACGGTATACTTCTAATTTTGTAATGTGTTTCGGTCCACCCGAACACCTTTACAAAAACCAGTGGTGTAGATCTGGTAAGTTACAAAAACTGACAACAATATTTAGACTCTAACAATAATAACTACAGAATATACACTTACCTACATAGTTACAATAAAAAAACTTACTCTTTTATAACCCCGTTTAAGCAAAATGAAAAATGCAAACGTAATAATTATACCCAATGATGCATTTATTATCAAACAACTCAAAACCATTAAAAATAAATCATTTTCATTTAAAGTTAGTTCAAGTAGAATTTATAGTATCAGTAGAAAACTTAGTCTGCATACTGTCCACTGCAATCTTGAATATATCTGTATATAATTACTAACTATTAATCTTGCATTGGATTCCAAGTGTTCGTCTGGGAAATGGGAATGATATGTTGTCTTAATTACATTCATCGTTAAAAATGCAGGTTTACACAAGTAGGGAGGTAAGATAATGATGTTAAATAAAACAGCTTTTTGAAGTTAGGACACTTTACTTCACCCATTAGATTCAAAAAGTTGTTCTTTTAAAATTACGTCATTTTGAAGGAGAAAACTGTGTTTTCCTCAAGAGATAAAGATAACATATTTTCAGTCACATTTTCCACATCAATGTTGCCAAATGGGTAACACATGAACGCAACTATTAGTGACGCAACAGCCCATGAGGACGAAGATCCTACTGTGCGTATATCAGTATACGCGACCTTAGGTGGTTTTCGGTAAGAGGTTAGCCTGACGTAAAACCCACGGTGTTCAGTTCCCAAGCAAGCTTGGTACTCGCTTATAGACCCAGTGAAGGAATAAAAGGCTGAGACGACCTTGTCCAGCCCCTGGGATTCGAACTCCCGAATCTGTGGCATGGAAGCGAGATGCACTAACCACTCACCCACTGGGTGCTCCTAGTTTTTAACCATTTCATCATAAATGTTTTTGAAGTGTTTTTATTCGTTCTTCATCAACTGAGAAGCTTTTACTTGTTTTTGAAAGTATTAATGAATGCAATCAGGTCTATTATTGTTTAATTTTTCTTTGCATTTCCCCGCTTCTGTAGCGGTATCTACATAACCCAGTACCAGCTCCGGGCCGGAGTAATCACTTTTGTCTAGTGGCCATGTTACCGGGCTACGAACCCATAGTTCTGTTCACCGGGTTTGCGCCACCACAATTGTTGTCCGAGTTATTGCAATTTAAATTCTTTTAATTTTTGCTTATGCTATTCACTTTTTAAATGAAAATCTGTATGAAAACTTATATGTATACTTTTAAAATTCCTTTCAGCATTTCAATTTTTTGAAGTGCCACTCTTGCATGCATACATAGCACACACACATTTTGCACTCACTATTGTAAAGAAAAACTTTTCATTCCATTCTGTTATAAAATGGTATGTTTTCATTTTCTTAACACTTATTTCCGACATTATACACCTCTCTTATAAAATATGACTGATTACATTTTTTCCCTACAAAAACACAAGTAACATAAAGTCTTCGCGTTTAATGTTTGAACAACTGTGAGCGAAAGCTAGATTGAGATATATGGTTTTTAATGCAGCGAGTATCAAATATACGTGGACGGATGAATCTGCAACCAATGTATGTCCTTAACACGTTATCTGTCAGGTGCCTTCTATCGCGGGACGTAATATCAAAACACGAATCCAATCCCACGGAAGCGTGAACTGTGGAAAGATGTTTCAATAGCCAATATCATGTTATCGCGGGAAGAGATGGTCAACGTATATCTTTCAATTTAGTCGGTGCGCGTGTAGGGGGAAACGCATTTCTACTGCTGGCATCGCGGTGATAGCATTACTCTTTTATAGTCGCAGAGAATGTGTTAAGCGTCATCGTGTGCTTCCAGTTATGGTACATGCGTCGTCTACACATAGTCACATACATTGTGAAGAGCCGATACTCCATTCTAATTGGCGTTTATGTTCCCCAAATACATTTATTTTAGTATGCGAGTCTTAGGTCTTACGCGAAAGCGGTCACCCCAAAATGTCTTTGCAGTCCACCGGTCGATCGTGATCGACTTAATGCCCATCTCGGAGGTAAACTATATTAAACATATTTTTATCACAGAAATTGTGACTAATATTTTTATAAAACTTTATTAGAAATTATTTATATTCGTGTAAAAATAATTAAAAATAATAATACCAAAAACGAAAAAACTATAGGAATATGGATACTGATTAACGGTCATAAATAAGAAAAATCACACATATCGTGATTTGAAAAACATCGCCAAGTACCACCACGTCATCCTCTTACTGGGTAGAGTCCAATTGAAGATGTCAAGACAGATAAACTCCAAAAATCACACCACAGCATTATCTACAGACATCAAAGCAAATCCTTCCCCTCTGAGAGACGAAGGGTTAGAGGGAAATGAACCATCCTCTGTTTCTTCATAATGATACCATCTCTCCTTATTTATTACTTATCAAATGTTAGACAATTCATCTGTCATTTTCAGATAATGTACTTTTTTTAATATACACATAAACTAAAACTAAACCATTACATAAAATATTAAGATTTAAACACATAGCAATGAAAAATGCGGCATAGGAAAAATATACAAAAAGACATTTTCCTTGATATATGGAAGTAAATTACCAGATAAAAATTTTACTTTAAAAAAGATTTAGAAAGAAAGCAAGTGGGAAGGCCGATAAATATTACCTATTTTAATTAACTGTTTTATTTTTTAGAATTAACTACTCTCTCTCTGTGGCGCTGAATTGAGCGGAAGCACTTGATTTCTTCCAATAATTATCTCCTATCATGAGATTTTGGATAGGCTTTGAAATACTTTCAAATTGCCTTTTTAAAATTAAGTATTAATATAATTGAAAAACATTTCGTAGTTTAATAAAAGTTATGAGCTACATTTGTGTGTGATAAAAACTACTTGTAAAGGGAACGTTTAAATTTGGGTGAAAAAATCAGTACCTGGAGAAAAGGTTTTATGCCTGGGTTAGGTGGGATGAGCTTAATCCAGTGCTTCTCAAACTTTAAACATTTGCCACCCAGTTTTCAATCATAATTTTCCTCACGCCCCCTCCATACAATAACATCGTATTGAATTATATAAGGTACTTTGACGCTAAAGCTATAATACGATTTCAATTATAAATCGTATAAATTATCAAGACAAGTTTTAAATCTTGTATATGACAATCCATATATATATATTTGTATATGACACAAGCAATTATTAAACTTGTTCTTAACTTAGTACTGATAAATTAATTATCAAAAACATTGAGCACTCTTGATACATTTATAAGCATATTATATCATTGTAAATGAGTATTTTATTTTTCTTTATTATGTAAGAATCTTTTGTTTTGCTTCCTTTCAGTAAATTAACTTTTTAAAATAATCTTTTATTTTCTATATGGTCACACCCCAGAGTTTGAGAAACGCTGGCCTAGTCCATGCAGTTGCAGCAAAGAAATTCGAATATTAGCTGAAAAAAATTCTGTATGGGAAAAATTGGGATGCACATTGATGTATCCAGAAAAGCTTCGGTGATCGGCTGATTAGAATGGCCAGCTATTTTATAATTAAATTTTGTAAAAGAACTCTACCAATCATTGAATTCTTATATTAGAAATTCGTGTTAATTTATTCAACAGATGATCATTCACAATGTTGAAATTTTGAGAACAACACTTTATTTTACACTTATATACGTTTGTAGCATGTTTCAATTTTCACATAGAATTTCCTTAAATGAAAAAAATATTCCTTGAAGGAAATTTGATTTCTATGGTTGTTCTTCAGAAAAAAGAAGGAAGAGTATTATCATTTGATGCCATTGTATGTTTCCTGAATCTGCATATTTTACTATGTTTTAAAAATAGAAATAACGCTTAACACTTTAACAAATAAAATGTATCAATAAAAAATTTATAAAAAAAATGTGATGTCAATTCTAGTTATTAAATTCTAGCTATGGTGCACACGGTAAAAAGTTTAATTTTATTTAATAATTAGCTTGAAAAAAATAGCCAGCATTACAAAGTTAACATATAAACAGTCAAATGAAAGATAACGCTCAAAGTTTCTTTTTAAATATGCAATGGTTAAATGATTCTAATTAATTTATAATATTATCATATATGTTAAATATATAAATCTGCTGGTTTTCTTTTTGCATGCAATTTTTTAAACTCCATTATTTATTTACACTTTATTCAAAATCACTTTTCGCTTGATGTTAGCAATAAATTATTATTAAAATAGATATTACAGGCATCAGTTTCAGATTGAAATTGTAAAATGTGAAGTAACAGGAAATTGAACTAGACTGATAGAGCATAATTTATTTAGCTATTGGAATTGACTGTATTTTCTGCAATAGCTTTCTTGAACTTAATTGTACAAAAGATAAATTATCCGACAGAAGAAATATTCTACATGAAAAAAAAATTACTCTCTAAAAAGATTCCTTAGAAGCCGTAAATCAATTTAAGTCGTAATTTGCATTTCCTCCAAAACAGATAGATCATTTTGTGCAAAATACAAAGTCGACGTTTTTGGATATTCAAATGATTTATTAGTGTTTTTGGCCTAACGTGTGTCAGAAGATTTACATTCAATAAAGTAAAAAAAAGTATATTGTGACATAATTTGAATACTAGAATTATCAAAGTACCACCCAAATTATTCATAAGATTTCTTCATTTAAAAAAATAAATCTAGTAATTGATTGCTATTCTAAATTGTAATATTTCTTTACATTTGCCAATTTTCAAAGTGACTCTGTGTTAAGACAAAAATTAAAGCGGTTTGTGAAGTAAAAAATAAATGTATTTTAAAAGGAAACATGGATTAAATTGTGATTATATCATTTCTTGTTTTAAACCATTGGAACTTATTGTGATATAAGTGAAAATTATATTTTAATTTAGTATCTAAAAGAAGAATTTTTTGTATTTATTCATATACTCGTATATACTTATGTAACATATCTTAGAAACATTTATTGCTATTTAACACTTATGAATAATTTTTAACATATATGTATACTTTCCAATTTTTCAAAGCGAATATTAGCTACAAAACTTTTAGAGTAAATGCATAATTAGTTTCAAAATAGGAAAATGACATTCACAATCAGGTGATTTTTATGTAGAAATTTCAATACCTTAGAGTAACTATAAAAATTTAGAACAATCTTGTGACAAATTACTATACAAGATTAAATATACAAGTTCACTACATCTATTAAAAATGTTTAAATCGATATACACTCTACAACAAAAAAATTGATGCACCAAGAAGAAGTTGCCCGATTGTAATGAAATTTCGTACGCAAAGACTTTTGTATTGAAACTGTAAATGATAAAAATTTGGTGTCTAATGAAGTAATAGCGGAAGGTACAGTGCATCGAAACTGCGCACTCAGCAGGTTTCTATAAGAAGCGATTTTCAATCTGAGGATCAAAATTTCTGTTGCATTGCGATTTAGGATATCTTTCAACGACCGAAAAAATGCCTCGCTGCAGGATTCGAGCATTGTCAGAGATTAAAATAGGTCGTATCATTGGATTGAAAGAGGCCGGTAGGGAAAAACGGAGAATTACTCGTCATATGGGTCGAAGCGATGCATCCATTAGAAGATGCTGGCAAGAATGGGTGGACAATGGCAAATTTTAGCGTCATGATGGTAGCGGTCGACCTAGGGCTACAACAGATCAGGAGGACAGATTATTGTCAGATCAGCTGTCACAGCGCCTGATTCATCGTTATCAACCATCAGACGTGTGACCCGCTCACGAGTGTCAACCATGGCCATTCACAGACGGGTGGTAGAGCGAACTTTACGCTCGTAATGACAGCTACGCCACCTTCCATTCAAGGCCTGCATACTGTCGAGCAAGATTACAGTAGTACTTGGCTTGATCAGGTTGAAATTATACTGACAGGGTACGTATAGTGTTTAAGGCAAATCCGCTTCTGTGTCCTGGTGATCATCGAAAACGCATCTGGAGACGCCCAGGGCAGTGTGCCAATCCTGCTTTCACTATTGCATCCCATACAGGCCCTCAATGGGAAATTATGGTCTGAGATGCCGTTCTTTTTGACAGCCGGACCCCTTTGGTTGTCATTAGAGCACACTTACTTCAAAGCGGTACGTCGACGACATTTTGAGAACTGTTTTGCTACCGTTCCTTTTGCAGTACCCTAGTTTTATTTTTAGCAAGATAATGCCAGATCACATACAGCCCGTGTTGCTATGAACTGTCTTAGAGCATTTAAAACTCTTTCTTGGTCAGCCAGATCATCAAATTTCTATCCAATTGAGCATGGCTGGAATATGATGGGAAGGCGACTTCATCTACCAGGGAATGTTAACAACCTGGCCCAACAATTGGAGCAAATTTGGCAAGAAATACTGCAGGAGACATCAGGGTGCTTTATCACTCTATGCCATGTCGTGTGGCAGCTTGCATCCAGGCTAGCTGTGGAGCAACATCTTATTGAGCTCGTTACATTGTAACTATGTAATTCTGAAATAAATCATTCAATGTTTCGGAAATTTTTATCTATTTCTATTTATATACATTATCTTTCTACCCACCAATTTTTGTCTCTATCAGACAACTCGTTTTTGGTACGTCTTTTTTTTTTTTTTTATAGAATATATCTTGAATTTTGTTCATTTAATCAATATATGTACATCTTTTTAAAATTCTAAGGACATAAATAATTCTAACAAAAATCTATTTTAAAAACTAAATCACTGGATTTTCTACAAGCAACCTTCAAAACCCTTTTTACAGACCTGTTAAATACACCATTTTTTATAATAAACAATTTGTTTAATTTTTTTTTTAGCTTGACACGAATAAGTTTCATGAAAAACTACATATATTTCACAAGGGTTATTGAACATGGTAATGGTTCTCTAAAATCTTTGTTTCCAAAAAAAAAAAACATAATTGAATTATTTCGCGATTCTAGTATTTATTTCAAAGCAAACTTTCTTATGAACATAAAAAAGATATTTTAAACTTATTCGCTGAAGATAAAGAAAAAATTAAAGAAGGAATTTTTTTTTTTATTTTCTTTTAAATGTAAATTAGTATTAAACATATCAACAATAACATAACAATATAGAAGTAATTTTTTAGGAAATAATATTTGAAACACTCTCACACATATACGCTTTACAAACCTTTGTTAAATACTTTTTTTTAATATCAGTTACAAATGAATCTTTTTATTGTCTTTCTCATACTTTTCATTTAGAACGTAATTTTTGTTCCATCCTAAGATCAGTTATTAAAATCAATAACCTTAAAGCATTAGATATACTTCCAGGTTCTAACAAATCCAGTCAACATGAAATTGGTGAAATATTCAATACAAATTATAACTATGTAAACATTCCGTTTACAATTTAACATATCTACATTATCAAATTCCATTAATTATTGTTATCGTAAATTGAATATGGATGGAACAAACTATACATTCAGATATTAACTTAAAATCTTTCATCTACGATCACGAACTGGAACAAAATTTGAAATCCCTAGGCAACCGATAAGCTTAATCAACAAGCATTATATTAGGACAACAAATCTTCATCACTAAAATTTGTGCAATCAATATTTTCGGTGACTAAATACGATTCGAATCAAAAATGAAGTTATTTTGAGATTCATCTAATGACATTGTGTGAAATATACAGTACTAAGATAAATTGAGTATCACATATGTAGACATAACAATCATCATACCAATATATTTCCTTCCATTAGTAAGATGATTGGTATTCATTCTTCTTGTTGCTTCAAAAAGAAAGAAAAATAAAAAAACGTAAGTTATTTTATTAAAAATTTATTTGAATGCTTTAAATGTTAACTGGTGTTATATAAAAATAAAGAGAAATTTTTTGTTTTTGTCGATAATCTCTAAATTATTGGACAGATTTGAATGAAATTTGGTATGTATATAGGTGCTGTTATATTGCAACATATATATATATATATTTTTGTTTGTGTGTGTGTGTGTGTGTGTGTGTGTGTGTGTGTGTGTGTGTGTGTGTGTTGTGTGTGTGTGTGTGTGTGTGTGTGTGTGTGTGTGTGTGTGTGTGTGTGTGTGTGTGTGTGTGTACGGTGATTCAATAGTTTAAATACACTTGCATGAACTTGCGTGACACTCATCGAAGTTGGAAGGTACGAAATTGTAATTGCAGAACATAACAAAAAATGATTAATAGAGGGTACGGTCCTCTATTTCAGATACAAAGGCCTCATATCGAGATTTTATACCGGAAAAAAAGAGATGTTATGAGTTCTCCTAGCAATTAATCTCACGCGCACAACAACTATGTTTTGAAGACTTGGAGGGACATCGGAGAGGAGTTACGAGTTGCAATCGCCTTCCACAGAGCATCTCAGGCATGCTCTATAAGGATGAAGATCAAATCGGGTAATCCGTTAGGCGAATATCCTCACTTCCCAGAAATTTGTCGATCAGATGAGTTCTATGTGTCTTATGTTGTCTTCCATTAAGGGGAGTAGGAAACCTCTATAGCAACAATGTTGAATTAACTGTTTTCGATGTACCATTTTTCCCAAAATTTGTTAGACGTACTTGTTTGAAACGTTCCATGCAATTTAAGTACACCTTTCTCATTATATTGAAATGAGCTTTTAGATAATTTTGAAATTTCCATAGTTTATAAAATATTTTATCAAACATAGAGAAATTCGACAAATGAAATATTGTGAAAAGTAAATTTTTGAGTTTTTTACAAAAGGCTCATTTTAGTATATGTTAGCCATCATTATAAATCTATCATAAAGATTTACATACCTGTGGACAGTAGTTTCTCAGAAAAAGGTACATCGAACATCAAAATTTACATTTTGAGATAAATTGATTTTAATGTATACATTGAGACTTCTACTCGGCTAGGAAATAAAAAAAAAATAAAAGCCTTAATTTACAATAAAATATACATGTTTTGGTTTAAATCAGACGTTCAATTTTTTAGCAAAAACACGAAGTACTTTGTTTACATTTTTCGCCATTCAAATGGGCGTGACTCAGTTTCAACGAATATTTAAAAATAGGTTTTAAGAGATTCTAATTTCCCAAGAAGTTAAAGTTTTAGAAAGGTTGAATCTATAAAATTTAAAAATGTAAAAATCTGAAATTGTCAAAAACAGAAAAAATTATTTTAGCTATCCAACACCCCTTTAAGAAATCACTGTCAACTACACACATGACATTAAAATCATTGGGCTCCAGGACATCATCATTATGTTTCACAGCAGTCACAGTTCCTCTTTCAAAGATATGGAGATGTGTGCATCCATCTAACGTCCTAAGCAGAAACTGAAGCTTCCGCTATAGTAATGTTTAATTTCTTTGACATTGTAGTGCAGATTTAGTGGATATTTGATTATCTCTCCATATTAACCATTCTCTCTCAATCTCCATTACGGAGAGAACAAGGGATATATTTGAAACCCCTAATATTATTTTTTGAATGAAATATTACGGTCAGTCTGAAATTTTTCTGATACTCTTAGTTTTTTTTTTAAATTATACTTACAAAATTTTAGGAGTGTTCAAAATAGTCTCATGTAGCCCCAATGCAGTTTTGTATACGAATTTTCCACAGATTAAATGCCTGAAACCAATTATTTCTTGAAATTGATGAAAAAACTCATTTATAGCCACTTCAATGTCCTCTTCTGAATGAAAACGACGTCCACGTAAGTTTTTTTAGATTAATAAATAACCAAAAGTCCTATTTAGCTAGATTAGGTGAATTAGGGGGATCCTCTATCTCTTTAATTTGTTTTTGCTTAAGCTATTCAACTGTTAATCCAGCTGTATGGGAAAATGCACAGTCATGGTGAAGCATTAGTCTCCTAACACTAACTTCTTGCCGAATTTCTGGAGACATTTAGTGGTATACCAGTTTGCTGTGACTGTCTTCTGTCTTTCCAACTTGATGGCTTTGATCAATCCCGTACTTCAGAAGAAAATGGCATACATTACTTTTTTCGTTGCTCGCTGGCTCTTCACCATTTTTGGCATGGGATCATCTTCAAAGATCCATATTTTGCTTTCTTGATGTGTTGGAATGTCATAAAAAGGAATGTACGTTTCCTCATGCATTGCAGTTTTAGAAATGACACGGTGGCCACCAACATTTGGCAATTTAAGGGATTTTTTTACTGATTCTGACACGTTCTTCTTTTGGTGCTCTGTTAGATTATGGAGAATCCAAAGACAAACTACTTTCTTCATATGTATTTCTTCATGAATAATTTTGTATATGGCTGCTGATCCAAAGTTAAGTTCCATCTGTATCATTTGTAGGTACAGTGATTATCATCCATTAACATTTTTTGTATGGCAGACACATTATCCGAGATTACTGCAGGCCGTGTGGCCTTCTATGTGTTCTTCATCCTGAAGAGAATTACGACCACTGCAAAATTCTTTAAACCATATGAATACAGTAGCACGATATGGAGATTCATCACCAAATGCTAATTGAAGCCGTTGAACACATTCCTCTTGATTTAATCCATCTTTGAAATCATAGAAAATCATAGCACGATAATATTCTCCTCAACTCCATTTTCTTTCTGTCTAAAATTTATTCTACGCTAAACAACTTGAAGTAAGTCACTAAAAATCGTCTCTGGTGTTAAGAGGCTTTGTATTTTCATACTAAACATTTGATTTTATTTTATTATTTCTTATGTGCGCGTATCTCAAAAATGTAAGAATTTCCTCGTAATAATAAAATGTTTACTACTTTTACTACAATTTACTCGTTAAGTAAGCAATCGTTTAATGTCATTCAATGCCATTCATATGCAGCGATAGCAATCCACTATCACATTAAAATTGCTCATAATTTCCTTAAGAAGAGAAGATTTTTGTTAATATATACATTAAATATTTCACATTATTATAATCAAAAAAAGTTTAACATTATTTTATTTTGGACTTATAATATTGGTATTTTAAATTAATTGAAAACTAGCTATTCTTAAACTAATTGGAATAGTAAAGTATGAATAACGACGTATTATAGTAATCAGGATTAATACTATGCTGTCAAAATTCTCTATCCTTAATACTCTAGAAATGAATATTTCTCATGTTATTTTTTCCTTTATTTTTTCACATCCCATACTTTAAGCACTCTTTGAAATTTCTTTCATGAAGGTACTCAGTAAGTACACTGATAATTTTCAGTCATCTCTTAAACCCCTTTATATCAACCGGTGTGTTAAATGCATCGGACGTATGTATACTTCTTTCCAAGTACGATCCTTTTCTTTGTGCTGCTATCTGTAAAATTATTCCGAAGACTTAAGAATACAATAAAATTATTTTACAATGTTTGTGAAGGATTTATTTATTTCAATAAAAAATTTGCTTATTGATGGGTTTTTTTTCCTTTTCCCAGCAAAACACCGTAAACGGGCGCATATGCGAAAATCGGTGGAACTGCAGAACGAATCGCATAACTTTTAATCGGCACACAGTTAATAGGATAAGAAAACTTTTATTCTGAAACAGTTTAAGTAAGGGTAAATAGTTTTTTAAATGCATTCAGTAAACCAAGTACGGAACTTAGAGAACAAAATAAGGAACATTTGTAAATGTTTCTCCTGATTATTTTACTTCCGAATTATTTTGTAAATTTTAAACAAAGGTTATTTTTTAATTACATTAATAAAGAAATATGTTGTATATTATTTAAATGACGTGCTACAAAACTTGTCATTTTAAATTTATGAATAAAAAAGAAAAAAAGTATGTTAAAACGGATCTTTTGGACAGAAAAAGGATATCTAGTTTTGGTCTAATTGAAATACTATTAACCTATTGTTTGCAATCGTATACATAAAATTTTCTTACAAAAACTTTTTTTTCTACCCACAAATAATTAAATTTGAAAGAATACTAAAATAAATTTTGATTGAAGATTTATTGAAAGTATCAATCGGTTATAATGTCTGGGCACCCAAGAAACGTATTAAGGATCAAACTTCGAATTAATTTATATTTATTTGCAATCCACACACATAAATATTAATTACTTTATACAATAAAGAATGAAAGAATTCTTCTCTTTGCCTCAGAAAGCACCATACTTGGCTCGAAACCTAACCAATCATCTTCTCTTTCATTTCACGTGCATCACTTCAAATTTAAAAAAAGAAAAAATCGCTTCTCTTCAGTTTGCAGATTCAAAAAATAAAAAGGATGCGAAGGGACTGGTATGACATTTTGACAGGATAAAAGAAAGTTTAGTTTCTGTCCTGAAAAACATTGAAAAATTCCATAAAACTTGTAGGCTTTTCTGAGTTATTTAGAAATTGAACAAAAAATTTAAGACATCATTTTTTTTATTTATTCAATCATGTGTTCAAGGCTAAATTTTTATTTTACAAATCCTTATTGTAATACCAAACGTTTAAAAATAACATTAAAAGTACATTTAATTTAAATGAATATGAGAGTTTAATTTCACTATGGTTCTATATATTTAACCGAACTTGAATATATGAATCGAACAAAAAAGAAAAACACAATTCTAGTAGTTAAAAAGATAGAGCTCTTTTTTTGCAAAGCACAATTAAAAATAAAAGATTTTTAGATAAATTATAATATACATCGTCCGAAAAACTTTTCAATAAAAATATACCTTAAAGCTCAGTTGCTATCCAACATTATTATAAGAAATATTGTCTAAAGGTTAATTTTAGATAAAAGAAGCAATACTAGCTATTTTTAATGTTTTTTGTTTCTTAAAAAGAAAAATATTTTATATTTGTATGCAAAAACGCACCAGCACACTTTCATATTGTATTTTAGTAAAAAGATCTAGTATATTATAAAATCTACATATACCGAGTATAATTTAAGTTCTGATTTTTTTAATATTTTTTATAAAACGTAGTAAGATATAAATTAATAATCCCATTATGGGGAAATATTTTAATGAAAAGAGCTGTTAAGTGTTTTCACATAATCATATTTATATTATTTGCATAATTTTCAAAAGTCTAGCTTAAATCTTTTAAGGATGGAAATTTGAATTATTGTTGATAATTAAAATAGATTTTAAATACACTCAGGAACATTGAAAATAGCGACCCAAGAAGAAAGCATCGGATTGAAATGAAATTTAATACACATAATGATACAGATGAGAGATTTACTTGATCTCAAAAACAAGACAATTAAACGAATACAGGGTGTGCAACGACACAAATACTGGGAAACTTCAATCGCGCGTTGGACCACCTCCAGCTGCAATACATGCCACCACACGGTCCGCCATTGAGTTGATTAGACACCTTATGTTGTCCTGAGGCAGATGGACCCACAAATCTTGAACAGCCAACTCTAAATCATGTACAGAGTGACACGATGGCATCTGCCGTTTTAGCTGATCCCACAAGTGCTCTACAGGGGACAAATCGGGGGAGCAGGCCGGCCATGGAAGAGTCTGAAAATGACGTAGGAAGTCTTGAGCAACTCTTGCTGTATGCGGACGAGCATTATCTTGCTGGAAAATTGCCCCTGGGAGACCATTTAGGAAAGGTCCTGCATGGGGTCGAAGAATATCACCAACCAACGTAACGTTGGCCCGTTAAGTTTCCACGCATCACAATTAAAGTGGACCGGCTATCATAGGCTATGGCCCCCCAGACCATTACACCAGCTGTGCGGGCAGTATGACGTAGAACAGTGTGGGGGAATTGTGCCGCTCACCAGGGCGCCTCGTCACCCGTACATGGTTATCATCTGTCCTCAAAACAAACCAGGATTCATCACTAAACACAGCTTTTTGCCAATCTGTGACATTCCACATTGATCTGGCTTAGCACCCCTGTAGACGCGGTTGCCGATGTTCCGGTGTTAAAGGGAGTGCACGGAAAGGGTGCTTGGATTTAAGATTTGCTTCTGCAAGGTGTCTGGAAATTGTTTGGGGAACTATTGCTCAGCCTACGTCTGCTCGTATCGTTGAACGAGTCACTGTGGGGTCCACAAGTGCTTGCCGCACGATCTCTCTCCTCGTGCCTCTCGTCCTCGTGGTCTTCCTGGTCTCTCCAGACCCGGTTTTCTACACGTGGGTACTTTCTCGTGTCCACTGCTACCAAAAATTTCTAACGTCACACTCCGAACGATCCACCTGGCCAGCAACACGGCGCGTTGACCAGCCTGCTGTGTTCATCCCGATGATCAGGCCTCTCTCAAACTCGCTTAACTGTGAGAAATGCCTTCTAGCACGTTTACCTGGCATGTTTCGCTTACCAAAGTCTTCCTACAATCGACGGGTAATCGTCACGTTTATGAATCTTCGAATTTGCTCTGGCTTATATAGCACGGGTATGAGCATGCGTATTGGCACAAAACTTGGATCATTTGCATATCGCATTACGCTGTACTTATTTGCAAAGTTTTGCGATTGTACTTAGCTTCCTTCTTGGGTCGCTATTTTCAATGTTCCTGAGTGTATTTATGTTTGTATACTTCATTCATATATTATAATATGATTCATCCATTTTTTTAAACAGCAATACGCATTTTTACAATGATGTTCTACATCTAAATTTTAAATAAAGACATCCATATTACTATTACTATTCTTGAGGTGTTATATATTTGTGTAATATTTGCACCAAATGCGTAGTACGTGCAATAGAAATATGTTATACATATATCTATTTTTTATTCTAAATTAGAGCGAACAGTTTGTATATCTTTAATTCTACCAGAAAAGTATTTTCCAATTAGATTTATTAATAGTTTATTCATAACTATTGATTAAATTTCTACATTTCCTTCAATAGGTTTGCCGTTGCAGAAGCAGTTAAAAATTATTAAGGGGCATGGTACGAGTTACGCAAAAAATTTTAATTTTAGGATATTCAAAATATTTTTGATTGCATCCTATGTATGCATATTGTGTAAAACAGATTTTGTGCTCAAAATTTCATAAAAGGCCAGCCATTTAATTTTTTAAGGAAAAAAAAATTGAGAAGTGATTTTAAAATGCTACTATACTCCTACAAAAAGTTTCGTACATGCATGAAATTTGATTTACAAGTAAGTCCAACTATGTATAATAAAAGGAAGTATGGGTTTTGCGATAACATGAATGGTATTTGTACAATACTTCTTTTTATGAATGCTTATTGAAAATTCCTTACAAAAATAGATAAATTCCGAGTTTAATTATTTTTATAAAAATAAGCATGACTTTGATTCAAAAATGCATACCAATTTTTGTTACATGTACTATTAGCAATAGGTAAAAAATTCAAAGCAATTAGGCACAATAGAAAAAAAAAGCATTTGCGTTTTTTAGGTTTAGAGCTTTCAAATTTTATAAGCTAACAAAAAAGTGTATAAACAATAATTTAAGCTAAAAAAATTAGATTTGATTTTTTGACCGATTTTTGTCAATTGAACCGTACTGTGTCCCATTACTTATCACTGTTTAATTAATCCCTATCTTTAACAACTCATTTTCGCTTGAATTAATGTTGCAAATTCTATCCATTTTGTTACAAAATGACATTCGCTTTTTCCCTCAACTGATGAATTCCGATTATGATGGTAGTTTCGTACGAAAATTTTCTGGACTGGAAGATTCTGAGGATTTTGATCTCTGGCTATATCAACCTTATTTAAATAAAGACAAACTAGTTATTTTATCTTTCTGAGATAAGTCAGTTCAAAGGTTTGATTTACCAATAGGGATGTGAATAAAAACGAACGTAAAAGCTATCATAATTCTGCATTTATTAAGTTTAAAACTTTAAATTTTGTGAGGTTATAGAAAAGTATACGAAGAGTAATTTAGGCTAAAAAATTAGATTGGATTTTTTTACTAATTTTTGTCAAATGAATAGTACTGTGTCTCCTTCACAATAGTATCCATGCTATTATTTTGGAGCAGAAAATTTATATGCTTATTTTAAACGAGTATATTCTGTCACTTATAATTGTGTTTATGTTTAAATTATATTCGTTCATGTCTTTGTCTCTTTTAATCTCATGTAAAAAATATAGTTTTAGACCAGGATGCATATTACTTTTGGTTGGATTTTTAATAATACATGCTTCAGTGATACCGGCGTATGACGCACACCTATACTTTTACGCTGAATTTTGTTTTAATTTCAATGTATATTCGACGTACAACATTCACCTTCTTTCTTACAAGGAAACCCGGAATGTACATATGTAGTGCTATTAAGTTTTTAAATCATTTATTCCAGGTATTATGCCAGGCTTTTGAAAAACAGTATACTTCCAAAATTGCAACTCTTTAAGTTCATAAAATAATTCGTATCTTTAAAATAAACTGTATTTCGATATAAGAAAAAGTATAATTTCTTTAGGCTCAACTCTTTTTTTTAAAGCTCTCATTTTTATACTCGGCGTATAACACGCAGCCGTAAATTTTGACCTTATTTATGGTATTAAAAGTGCGCTGTACGTCGGATTTTACGGTAATTTTTCCTTGATAATTATAATTATGTTTATTTACCTGAAAAATAACGCCTTGTTTTATAAAGAATATATCGCGATATATAGCAACTATTTCTAAACATTATTCTACTTCTACACATAATAAAATAACAGTCACATCTAAAGCTTTTTTTGTTGTTGTTGTTGGACTAGCATTCTATGAGATTATTCTATTAAAAAAATTATAAAGGTTGTATATAATCCTACAAAACTTGTGAAGTTCACTAATATGCATTTAGAATTAAGCAATTTCTTACTTTACATTGAATATTAAATATTAGTAAATCATCGGACTATGTTCTTGTTTGAAAATGTCAAAGCTGATTGGTGAAAGTTATTCTTTCAATTCCTTTACTATAAAGTTAAACAGCAAGTGCAAATAAAATTATAAATGTTTTGACAAAATTTATATCCTAAATTATTAAATGAGCTGTCATTTTGACACCCTATAAAATTACTTAGGTAACAAAACAGTGGATTAGATCAAAATATTAATAATTACTTGAAAACATACACAAGTTTAGTTTTTAAATTTTAATAATTAAAAATTATAAATATTAATACCTTAAGCGTTATAAAGGTATTGATATATTTGATATTTAAAAATGGTATGCTTTAAGAGTTTCAAGTATTATTAATAGTTAATTGCTTTCCAAAATGTTCAGGATTTATATATATATATATGCGTAAAAATACTAATTTAGTTAAAAAATGTAGAACAATTCCAATTCCTCTAACAATTTTATATAAGTTTTGTTCAATTATGTTCAAAGAAAATAATTAAAAATATTCGATATTTAATATAGTTAATATTTTATTTTAATCGCATTACCAATGAATCAGTCTTATACCCTTAAAATAGTTGGCGAGAAAGAACATCAAGCAATGCAAAACCATTTATTTCACACACAATTACAATGCATCATGTATAGAGATTGGCTAAAATGCTAATGTTTCTGTATATCTAAAAATATTTTAAACCAGAATTAATAAAAAATAATAAATACATTTTTTTTTAAATCGACTCAAAAATATGTTTGAAGCCACTCATGTATTCCTGCACATCAGTAATGGTGAGTAATAATAGATACAAAAAATATTTATCATAAACATTTTTGCAAAGCCTTTTACGCAAAAAGGTCGATATTTTTAGCATTTCATTATTTTAAAAAAAATAATTTCAATAATTTACTAGGTTGTTAATCTTTTTTCCACCTTAACCGAATTAAAACTAATATTGCGCTTAAACTTAAACCAAAATATATATAAGTATTCTTTATAATATTTTTCTTACAATAAAAAAAGTAAGGCCTTCTTTTAATGAAAATTAAATAAAGAACTATAAAGTAATGAGACTTAGTTTTTTACTAGATTTTCACACACATTCTCCAAAGCTCTATTTATCCTTTGCTAACATAAAAGTCTACCAGTATTTAAATTATTTAATAAGCAAAACAGGTTTTTTACAATTTTCTCTCACAAAAGGTTTCTATTTCTCTTTATTTTCTCTTTTTTATGAAATGACCGTCATGTGTGATTTTATTTAGCTATTTAGCCGAACACCAATAAATAGGAAGTACAAAAGATTATTTGCTACATAAAGAGCATTATCTTTTTATTTTTTCTCATGAGTTAGAAATCACAGAATCAGAATCTCATAATCGGATTAATGAAGGATGTTTTGGGTTATATTTCTTTCGAATATTTCTCACAAAATGATTCGAAGATTTGAAACAACATATCGTAAATGTGTATCACAAAAGTGACTATTATTGAAAAGCATGTTTACTGATTTACTTTTCTTTGATTATTTTATTTATTTATATGTACTTAATGTCTACACAGCGAATGTTATTTTAAGAGTTTTTATTAGGATATAGTTTTTTTCAAAAATATATTTCAGCGTTTTAAAATTATCACTCAAAGTTTTTCCCCAGGTTTTTTTTAAAAAAAATTCTCGACATTTAGAAACATTTCAGTCTGAAAAACTATATTTAAATCATAGACAGGCACATTAATTTTTGGACATGATTATTTTTAAGAATTAGTGTGTGTCTTCAGATAATAGCTGCAAGATATCGGACTGTTCATTGCTGATCAGTGTAGTTTTATCTTATCACGTATGTCTCAGAAAAAAGAACAGTGGAAAAAGAGATCCTTGGTTCCGTTTGATCCACTCCTTTTCTTTAAGAGAAATACTTTTTAGTTGGAATCAGTGTTTCTAGAGCTGTGGGGCGCGCCCAACTAGAAGGGCGTTATTCTCCTACAAGGAGGGCGAGCATGTTCAAAAGTCGAAAACAAAAGATTATTTAAAAAAAAAATTCGTTTATTGTAAGAAACAAACAAAATACATTCTGGCATAATAAAAAAAATAAAGTACACATTTACACTGACATAATACACTTATAAATATATCAGTAACGCGCAATATATCTTATAATTAATTTAACTATATTAAATTAAGAACATGTTTAATAATTACCAGTGACCCCATGGGCTTAACGTATATAAAACTATATGCAAAAATTAACACTCATATTGATAATTAATCCCTTAAATGCCGATTAAAAGTTACATGATTCACTCCCCAATGCCAACCTTTAACATGTAAGTGAGAGTATGTGATGTATTGAGGGGGGGGGTAGGAAAATAATATATATAAGAAAAATCTTCTAAAATAGTAAATCCGCCGCAAACACTCTCAAGGTTCTTTCATTACATTCCAAAGTCTTCGGAATAATTTTATGGATAGCAGGGCACAGAAAAGACTGTACTTCGGAAAGACGTATATATACGTCCGGAGCATTTAACGCATTGGCTGAGAGAGATGTTTATATACGCCGATGGCACTTAAGAGGTTAAAGTCGTATTTTAGTTTTAGCGTCAAAGTATAGTATTATTGAATTCACACACAATACATTGTTATTGTATGGAGGGGGCGCGAAGAAACTTATGATTGAAAATTGGGTCGCAAATATAGAAAGTTTGAGAAACACTGGTTGTAATTCAAAACACGCATCTCCGTTAAAGTTAATTTAAAATTTACGTATTTAACACGCCATTATAAAGCTTATAATGTTGCTGAAAATTTGAATTTTCTTTAAATCTGAATCATCATAAATTATAAACACTATCTTATTAACTGTGGAAACCATTATTATGATATTAATGTCTTGAAAATGTCAATTTCGCAAAAGAACAAATTTAACAAAATATGTCACACAAGTAAATTTTAATCCCAAGTTCTTACTCTAATTTAAGTGATTATTGAACTATGGATGCTTAAAGTAAGGAAACTTACTCATTTTATAAGAAGATGTGACTTATTACATATGAGAAAATAACTATATTTACATTAATTGTGTAGGTTTGTGCGAGGTCTTCACTCTTTCTTGGGCACCTAGATATGAAGCAGGTCGGGAAGAAACACTAGTCATGACCCAATCAACCTATTTATTAATCACACACTATAGAAACGAAAATTCAATTAACCCGCGATCACTCGCGCGGGGTGTTCTGTACACCCCAGCAACATGAAAAGCCTTCTAGGATTCTAACAAGAATGCGCAGAACCACGATTTTTTCTATAGTGCACATTTTTAGGTCATTGAATCTTCAGGCCTGATGCAATCAATCTCCCTATTGCGATTGGAATGTAACGACTTTCAAAAGCTTATCTGGGGTGATGAGAACACCCACGAGTGATTGAGTTATACTTTCGTACACGAAGCATCTACGGAAGAGTACGTTTTACTCTTTCCGTTTTCATTTTTTTTTTCAAATTTATTATAATATGCATGCATATTTTATTTAAAATTTCAATAATTGCAGTACAAAAACTATATAATTCTTGTAAAATAATTGTAAAATATATATTTTTTATAAAATATAAACTTTTCAAAACATGTTCCGGAAATTATGACAAAAACTCCATGGGAAAAAGAGAAACAGCGAACTGGTCAGTTTATTAGATACTGTATCAAAATATTGTCAAGATGAACTAAGTGAATTCGATGACTGTTAATTTCGGAACCAAACTATTTTGAGAGATGAAACTTGAAATTGTAAATTTTTATAATATAAGCAGTGTTTATATCACTAATGAAATGTGCAGTGTATACGATGTATCTCAAATATGTATCCTTTGGCCATTGCGAATATTTTATCATCCACTTAATACTACAGAAATTAATGCTTCCATTGTCTATCATTCGGTTCTTCCTGAAAAAAATGAGACGTTCAAGATCATTAGAGGAGATTAGAATGGGTCTTGTGCAGCCACAGTGGGATATGAGATCGAAACTCCCAAATCTTAAAAAACCCTAAAAGAAGCTTCACTGTCACAGAAGATATTAAAAAGAGCATTAATCCACCAAAAAAGGGGCGTTGCACTGTTTGTCTACGAGTATAAGATATAAAAATTACTTCTTTTTGTCTTCAATGTAAGAAAATATGTGCTTAAAGCATATGGATACTGTCTGCTCTGAATGTTTGAAAAATGATTGAAATATTATTTTCTACTTTTTACTATCCTTATCATTGATTATAAAGTATATTTATTACTGGTATACACACGTTTTACTTGTGGTTTATAAAAAAATATAAAATTGTGTTCTTTAAAACGAAAATTTTGTAGGTTTAGTTTAAATTAATGTTAGTCTTATTTGTAGGCAGTAAATCTAATAATTTTATTTGTATAATACAAAAAACATCTTGTACTTCATAAATATATATCATAATTGACTTAAAACTTTTTTTCATATTTAAATACATGAGTTAAGAGTTTGGGTTCTCTCTACTTTTGAGTATGGGGACTAAAACAGGTGCGAGTGACCGCGAGTTAATAACGGTAAAATAATGTCTCGGTGTAAACCACGGAAGTGGAACAATGATGAAATACACGAAATATTAGGAAACTATCAAATTCGATCCTTACTTTATATAGGATCTAATCTATTATCCGATTTAATCTAATATTTATTAATTTAATCTCAGTAATCAATCGTCACTTTAAATCATTTTCCTAATAAGTATTTATTCACAATAATTCAATAATGATACCTGTCAGTCACAATCTCACCTATTTTCTGTTTTGCATCCACTCCTACTCTATTTCCAGTTAGAAAACTTCGACTATATATAAAAAACTTAAATTGCATATCACGATTTCTTTTTCCTAAGGTTTGTCTGTGAATAACGCGAATTGATAGCCCAAAGAATTCTCAAAAGGATTAGTGGAAGGATCGCCAATAGATGTGTCACAGGTTTACTCTTAATGAAGTGAGTTTGTTAAAATTGTGAATAATTAATTAACACTCCGCAAGGCACTCATCATGATGTTTCATCGATAGGCGTAAAGCATCTCTCACATGCATCATTTCATACTTACGTTTAAAGATGATTGAATCATTTTATTGGGGGTATTTAATATTAAAGCATAATGTTATACCTAAAACATTTGAATAAATTGCAGGGTTTTATACTGAAACTCTTAATTTTTTTATTATGTATAGCAAAGGTTCCCAACCTCCAGACGACAGACCGGTACCAATTCGCTGGATCAAATATTACCGGGCTGCACAAAGAACATGAAATTATTTCCCTTTTATCTAAACGTGGTGTATATCTGGTGTGTCGAGTCTGGGTGACTTTTTTATCTTATTCACTTTATACTTCATTTTAAATCATTTTATGTTCATTTTTTAGTGTTACTGCGTTTTACTCTGAAAACATATTTGAATAAAATTAAGATAAAATTATTAAATCAACAGCAATCTAAACTACAAACAATCAAAATCCATCCCTCCTCCTCTGAGGGACATGTTGTAAAATTATCAAACGTTGACCAGTCCGCGGCGATGAAATATTATCAAGAAGTGAATTATCGCGTTACCTACCTATTACTGAAGTATTGTACCTGTGTACCTACTTGTAGCACCCAAGCATTCTATTTCCACTAGGATTAAATGATACAAAGCAAATGAACTATAATGTTCTTAAAGGGAGGGAGAAAAAAACATGAAATTAGAACCCAAAAGGAAAAAAAAATATGTTTAAGTATAAATTCGTATGTTTAAAAAAAATAGCTTAAGAAAATTTAAATGTTTTTTTGTTAACCATCTAAATGAGAGAGAGAAAACACAAAACTAATTGCATCTGTTAATATATATATATATATATATATATATATATATATATATATATATACTATATATATATACATATATACTATATACAACTTCTATATATATATATATATATATATATATATATATATATATATATATATATCAAGGTGGTGCCATGGTTTTTTTGCTTTTCGAATTGTCGATTCAATCATTTACGTCATTTCGCGTTGGGATCTTATTGTGGAAGGTAGAATTTTCGACTTCCAGTAATTATTTTGCACGTAAGTTTTTTTTTCCTTTATAATTTTTTTTGTTATTCCTCTCCTTGAGACATTCATAATTGTTCTCTTTTCTTAGCTACATTTTATTATATTATCAGGTTTTTCTTATATTAGGCTTAACTTTTCAACTTGGTTTTTTTTTTCCTATTATGTCGAAAATTTCTGCTGTACGGGGAAGGTTGGATCCATAAAATATTGTTAACCTAATTCGCTGGCCTAATTCAGCGACAGTTTTAGAAATCATAATAGGTCTCCAGTTTAGAGAGTAATTGTATTAAATATGAGAGAAAAATCGTTCAAAATTTGTGAATTGAATTATTGATAGAATGCTTTTTGGTGAGTTTTTAATGATTTACGCTATTCATTTGTGAAAATAATTGGTTTTTAATTTGAACTTTCGGATTTTAGACATTTTTCTACCTAAAAATGAGTGCGTCATCTTTGGTGTTCGAGGGTTCACTTATATTATATGCAATTAATTGTTTTGGAATTTTAATATTTTAATATAATATCTTTCAGAATGCGATGGCGAATAGTTTAATTTTTCAAGTTTAATGGTTTAATTTTAACTATTTAATTTTTAACTTTTTAATTTTTAAATTTTTGAGAATTGGTTATTTTACGATTAATTTACCAAGTTGCAATAGGGGGAAGGTTGGTGCCATCAAACTAGTTTAACCCCACTTATCGGTCCTAAGTCCGAGGTTGCACTTGAATATTTTATAAATTTTAATTTATAAACTTTTTTAATTTTGTTTGAAAATGTTAGAATTTTGTCTTCTATATTCGCCATTGATATTCTGAAATGGGATTTTTATGTTATAGGATTCATTTAGTTTCGATTTTTTATTGATTCCTGTGTTGTGATTGAATTGTATATATTAAAATAATATATATATATATATATATATATATATATATATATATATATATATATATATATATAAAATAATATATATATATAAAACATCCAAACAATAAAATTCGAAAACACAAAAGACAGTGGGAAAAATCAAAAAAATTTAAATTAATACATACTGAAGGGTTGGGAAAAAGTTTTTTTAATAAATTATTTTGCCACTAACTTAAAACCGTTAGGTTCATATATATGTTACACATGTTGAAGTATAATGTCTAAGCTACGAAAACAGAACTTTCAATTTAAGCAAAAAAACACATCAAAATTTAATAGTTATTTATCACTGTTACCACTACCTGTTTATATTTTGAGATCCTTTGTTGCCCCCTTTCCCAAAAAGGCAATTTTTAAATGTTCAAGGCAATACGTATTTTAAAAATTCAAAAACAAATTTTTGACCCCGGGGGGGTGAAAAAAGTACATCATCTTCTAAGTTCCTGATGTTGTTTTTCTTGGTTTTTCGTCTTGAACAGGGTTTTAGAACGGGGGGATATTTTCCTGCAATCCTGAGCCAAAATGAACGGGGGGGAAGAGACTGTTTTACTCACAGAACATTTCGCTCTTGCCTCTTTTGGATATATTTTAAATTTCTAACGGAAAAACCATCTTAAAGAAGCTGCAAAATACTCATTTGGAATATTATTTTAGTATAAAACCGAAAACTACTCTCTTTGTTACAGAGAAAAACATGAAAATTAACGAATAATTAAAAAATTTTTTTGAAATTACTTTGTTGGGCTTTTTGCATCTATAAAAATTTGGGGCCGAAATGTGAAGCAACCCAAATTTGCCCCAGTTTTTATTATTTAAAATTATTTATTATTTGGAAAAAAATGTAATTCAAATTGGGAATTCAAACATATTTTTAATTTAATGATGTAATTAAAAAAAAATTTTAAATTTAGGGAGTTTTTAATTTAAAAATACTTAATTCAATTTTTTTTAAAAAACATTTCGATATAAAACATTTTATAGACTGAATTCAGTGGCACAACAACCCTAAAATTAAACCCATTGTGGTTCCAGTTTTTATTTGACTTTTTGGGAAACCGGGTTTTTCAAAAGCGATAAAAAGGGTAATATTTATTATATTTAAAATGCCACTTAGATTAGAAACATGTAAAACCTTTTAAGGGCATTATGACAAAAAAAAATTTTTTAAAATAAAAATTTTTTTCAAAAATTTAGGGGAAAAACCTTTTTTTCGCCTTTTTTAAAAAAGCTTCTATTGTATTAATATTTTGCCAACTTTCGAATCTTACAGAGGCTCCCAAATAGAATTTTTGAAATATATAACTTAGAAGGGGGGTTTTTCCATATTTAAAAAGCAATAGAGGGGGGAAAATTTTAAAAGGAAAAAAGCCGATAATTATTTCAATGGGTTGTAAAATTTTAAAAAAAATGAATATTTTTAAAATTTAGTTCGCCTCATTTGAAATCCCATTTTATACAAGGGGAAAAAATTATTTTAAAAAAGGGATTTTTCCAAAAAGGGGGACATTTGGAAAAAAAAAGGGTTTTTCTAAGTTAATTTTTTTCCCAAAAAAATTGTATTTAAATAATTTTTTTTTTCATAATGTCCTTAAAACAATTTTATACATTTTATTCAATCTAAGTGACAAAAAATATCCTGTTTATCCCGTTATGCTCTTTTAAAAAACATGGGTTTCCGGGAAAGGGTCGGATACCTTAAGTGCTTTTAGTTTGAAAAGGGGTGTCCCGGGCCAAATGGGAAGCCTGGGAAATTTTTTAGTTAAAAAGGGATAGGCTTTAATTTTTTTCAACCCCCACTGAAGGGGTGAAAGGCTCATTCGACCTTGCCCAAACCGGGTTTTGAACCCATGTTCTTTGGCATAGGCACTGTTCTCTACCCTTTGGCCACAGGGCTCCAAAATTTTCATACTATGTATAAAGAGACAGAAATGAGTAAACATTTTTGTATTTATATAATTATATACAAACACTAGTATCTAATTTTTGTATCTATCTTTCTCATAGACTTTTTTCTTGAAAACTGTGGGAAATATTAAAACAAAAATTAAGTGCATTTTTCAGGCAAATGTTTGTTATAACATTTAAAAAACTATTTAATTAATAAAAAAGTATAATTACGATTTGTTACTGTACTGCAATAAAATCAATTATCTGTTCCAAAATTTGAATGGTTCTTTAAATAAGTACTTTTTCCTATATCGAAAATGACCTTTAATCGAAAACCTTGTTTCTTCAGCAAGATGAAAAATATACGAAAAATTTTCCAATATTTAATTCTGGTATAATACTTCCAGGTTTATAAGATTTGTGTTTAATTTTGAAATAAAAATTATCTCAAAAACATACGGAAACTAATATATATTCAAATGAGTTTTCAGATTTTGAGACAAAATTCCGGAAAGCAGCTCCGTAATTACAGATATGTCAAAATGCAAATAAGTATTTTAGAACAAGGTTGCAAGATTAACTTTGTAAAAGTACGAACTGTACCTATCTAGTATCTTTTTTGAGTATTAATTAAGTGTTGAAGACTTTTTGGACGCCTTGAAAGTTTTTTTTAGAGCAGAGAAGAGTCACTTTTATGACCAGAATAATTGGCATAGTGATACCTAACACGTGAAGAAGATTTGAATCTTTAATTATTCTAAAGATACCCTATGTGTAACTCATTATTGAGTTACACATAGGGTATCTTCAGAATAATTAAGGATTCAATAAGAATAATCAGAATAAGGAATCAGAATAAGTAAGGAAAAAGTAAGCAGCATTTCCTTTTTTCTTCAATTATTAAAAAAAATGCTGCTTACTTTTTCACTTTAATGAAGTTTTCGATCAGAAGTAAGTCATATAAAAATAGAAACAATGCTATGTGTTGTTTTTTTCTCATTTAATTTAAAATGAATTACTTTTACGGGTTTGGATAAAATGTATTTAAGAAGTTTTTGGTTAGATCGTGTGTGACTCGTTTTTCTAGAGGCCGATTTATAGAATTCTTAATAAAACTATTTCACTCTAGAATCATAAGAGCTGGTAAAAATTCTTTTTGGGAGATACCTTTAAAAAAAGTGTAATTATTATTTTTATATTATTTTAAATTTAGTTTTGTTGACATTATTACAAATTGTATCTACTTATGATGAATAAAATTCAAAATTATTTCTCTAAATGACTCAGTACTTGGATAGCGATTCAGTTGTAATATATCTTTGGCATTTAGCTCTTAATTGTATATTGTTGTTGTTTTTCTATTTTACAATATCGCTTCATTTTATTCAAAAACCTAAGTGTATGAATTTCCAAACGGACGTAATAGCCATAGGCAATAAGTAAAAAGCATGACACCCCAAAAGTAATGTGAAAGAAGAATAACATTACTCTTGGCACCCATGTAAGTTATATATATAGACATTTGAATGTGATGGTTGATAAATTTCATTGTGTTGGAGAATATATATTTGTATTTTCGAGTTTCCTATGAAGGAGTTATTTACCTAATTGAAAAGTAAAACTATCGTACTTCTCATTTGTTGTCAAGTAATCTATCAATGATGTTATACTTTGAAATTTGTTGGGGTATATGGCAGATTTTGGGGAAATTCTGTATGCTGGTAAATGTCTACATAAATCCTTTTTCGAAATAAATACTCACTATTATTACCTGGGATTCCTTTTCATTTGTTTTTTATGTAACCAATTATGTCAGTTGTTTTTTATGTTTTTTTATGTATGTATGTTGTTTTTTATGTTTTTTATGTATGTGTGTTATTTATGTGTTTTTATGTTAATGTTATGTTTTTATGTTTTTTATGTATGTTATTTGTTTTTTTATGTTTATTCATTTTTTTTTTATTATTTTTTTTATGTTTTTGTTTAAAAAGCGATTTTTAAAGCAAAAAGCATGTATTTAAGAGTTAAAATAACTTCTACAAGCAACATTTTCAGCATCAAATAAATTCTAGTGAGAAGACACAATGAAATATTTTTCAAGGCTTCACATATTGAGAAATTTGTACGATTCAAGTTTATCTATACCTCACATAAATTTACTCTTAATTTATTGAGTAAATGTTGAGCTTGATGGAGAACTTAAGCTATTGAGTTCTTATGCAATCATGAATACAGACTCAAACTAATCTTGGAGTATTAAGCTACAAATTAACATCCTACAAATTGGGAAAGGAAATTGCAGATTTCATTACTAACTATATAGTGTATTTATGCTTTCAGCTTCATTATTAGTTTTACTGCACACAAAAAGGCATTTATTTGAGAAGAATAAAACCTCTCTTCTTCCTCAAAAGCAATTATTGAGCACTGAAGGAAATATTTGAGAATTCAGAATATACGAGGTACATGATTACGTAAAACAAAGAGATACTTATACGAGATTAGGAAGCTTCGCTATTTCTCAAAGAAAGGATGATGTCTAATTACTTAGAGGAGTTATCTCGTATAATTTAGTACATTTAAATTTATTTATCAATTGTTTTTCTTTCAAGTTTACACCTATATAATTTATTAGTTTTGAGTTAAGTAATTTTTCATCTACCGGTTAGCTTTAAAACATCGCAGAATATAATATATTATGCTATAAATTATTTTATATATTAGCTGTCCTAAGTCAGTAATGTTTATAACACTGCAGCATCCATTTTATAATTTTTAATCTCGGTTACTCATATGTCCTTCATTGTGTGATTTTCCTACTGTCTATGTGTTTTTCGAATGTGAGTGTTGAATGTTATCTCTTGTTTGTAGAGAATAAGCCTATATATATATATATATATATTATATATATATATATGCAAATAGTTATAAACCTAAGTATAACCAGTCAAGACAGTTTGAAATATTAACCACTGTAGGACAATAGCAAACTCTTAGCCTTAGGAACCAAGATTGTCGGTTTAAACAATATTTTGTGACCAATCAATATATTAGAAGTCAGTCTAACAGTAAACCAGTATATATATATAGATATATAGATCTATACTGATATATATATATACTGGTATATATATATATATATATAATAAAAAGAAAGACCAAGAAAATTAAAGACGTAAGAAGGAACATAGACAAATAAAGTAGAGTGAAGTTAAAGATGAACCACAATCATTTTGAGAACTTTGAAGCTGACAAAAGAGTCACAGACTAAAACATTTACTTTTCAGATCCTTTATTACAGTCGTTCTGTTTTTATGTCTGGAGGACCAATCGAATGCATGATTTCAATATGTGGCGCTAAACCACAAGACAGAATTGAGCTCTACTCTGAACATGCCTTATGACGCATACAGTGTTTTGAGAGCCTGCCTGTTGAGAGACGCTAGAACTGGGGGAATGCCATGATACCCGAAACATGAATACATCTTGTGTAGGTTGGAAACTACAGAAAAGATGATTTTAAATGATGGACACATGTCAGCTAATAATAATGTGTGAATATATAAGTGTAAATATATAATGTGTGTTATAAATGACAATGCATGGTTAAATTCAAAGTTAACTGAAGACGTATGTGTTTCGACGGCCACAACCAAGATCATCCACGTATATATAACAGTTTTTCTAGCTACATATATCCATGTATAACTATCTAAAATTTTCTTGGAAACTTATATGACTTTTTTTTTTGTTAAACGCTTACTTTAAAACATATTACAAAAAGCCATTAATCCCCAAGAGCAAGATAAGTACAACTATCGAAGACTGAACATTTTTATAATTGGATTAGGTACTTCTGTGAGGAATATGTGAGAAAAGGATCGAGATTCAAAAGTAACATAAAATATGAAAATATTTAACTAATACATTTTCAGCAAAGTAATTTATGATAAAAGCAGTCCTGGAAGTTAGTTAAGAGAAACGTGTCAGACAACTCGCTACTAATAACGAACAGAATTTACGCAAAAATATTGAATCAAATAAAAATATTTTTCAAATGTGTGTGTTCCATAACGGAATTTTATTAATAATTTATTATTTTTTTTTACAAATTTTATGTAGATATTTGCGTTTAAATATCGTATATTAGAATTAGAAAGAATAACGTAAGACTGTAAGTTCCAACTACACTTTCTGCTTAGCATATAACGCTAATATAAGGGAATCTGAAATGCACATGTACGATGCTCTTATCTTTTGAGGTTATTTGTACGAAACATTTTCCCCAGTTTTCAAACAAGGATATACTTCATTGACACCCATTCAGTGGATAATATGTGTAAAGTAAAATACTTTAGGTAGTAGTAAATAATTCTGCAAACTGGATGGATTGTATTTAATGCAGATAGGTATAATAATATTATGTTAAATTTCCAAGGAGGGGAAATTTAAAAATTTTTGGGTAACAACCCCTACCAACCCCAATGAATTCTAATCAGGGGGAGGAAATCCCCGTTTTTTGACTTAATTTTCATGGAATCGATAGTTATATAAATCACATTTGCTTTAGATGAAATAGTGTTGATTTATAGTAATCCTTTTAGTAGTAAATATGGGTACAACTAAATGAAACAGGCACACTGCAGGTCTCAAAATATAAAATAATTCTATTTGTGAAAGAAATTTTAAAACGTGCTGCCGTAAAGGTATTAGGATTAAATGAGCTCTATTTATGTGAACGGTACAAAAAATAAAAATGATATTTAATATGGTAAAGAAATAATACGTTCACGTAAAAGAATAATGAAAAATTACATATCCTAAAAGGAAGATTCACTATTTCCTATAAAAACAATAGATCGGACTAATTGTAACAAGAAACAAAGCATGATTTTTGCCTGAAAACGGGCCAAAAAGAATGAAAATATAAAGTCACTTTTAGTTGGGGTAGCTGATTTATGGCATGGAAAATAATTTAATTCTGTGAGAATAAACAAAAATTTCGCAAATGTTTTCTTAAGATTTACACAAAAAATTATATGATTTCAGAAATATATTATTAATCTACGAAAGCAAAATAATTATTCGCTCTCAAGTTTTGGGTTACTTTATGAATTTGTTTAATATAAAAATTTCTTTCTCAGAAGAAACCACGATATGTATAAATATAAGCATTGCGACTTAGCAATAGATTTTAATGAGTGGTTTTAGAGGAGGAAGTGTGAAAATACCCCGAAGTATCAGTGAATTTTGTTGAAACGATTAGTGAAGCTGCTTACATTATTAATAATCTATATGAGAAACTGAGATAGGAAACGATCTTAATAACTTACTTGCAGATAGAAAAACATCGTTCAATATTAGATGCAAGGAGGCTTTATTTAAAGACAAATAATATTATATACCCGATTGAGTAAACCCCTTCATGTTTATAAATATTTTTTTTAATATTTTGATCCAAAAAAGAGAGATAAAAAATGCATTAAAAACTCAAATAGGGCTTCGTATACTTTTGATACAACAATGTCTAAGAGCCTTTATTCGCCACGTATCATAAATTTCAACTTATTTTTTAATTCACAAGTGTTTGCTCATTTGACGTATTTTTCTTAAAATTAAATGCAATGAGACACTTAAGGCTGTCTTTAAGTAAAGATAAAGAGAAGAATTCAAACTCGGAAGAGTTTTCTTACACACATAAAAGGGCTTAAACAGTAATATTATATTGTCTTCACTTTTCTTTAGAGAAATAGAATATTTCAACATACCACACATTTTAATCTGAGTTGATTCAGCTTTTCTGACTTAAAGTGTGTTTCCCATCTCTTTTTAATTGCACTGATATTAAATGAGTTATCATTTTGCATACTAAGACGATAAAATTATGTATTTATCAGATAGTTCGAAAATTTAAAATCGTAACATTATAAACAAATGTATGAATTACAACATCTCAAACTTTGAAGAAAATTATACACTTTTCTGTCTGAAAATGTATTTCGAATTTATCACAGGCTCTGGTAAATTTGACGAATGTAGTCTCAATGATGTGTAATACCAGTGTATAAAATTCGAATTAAAAATATCCAATAAACATAAGAAAAGATTTCTTCGAACATTTTATACTTTAATCAGCTTTATAACTTAAATTTAATTCCGGAGATGAAAGTTGTTTAAAATGAGCTATTTAAATTTAAACAAAAAACTTTAAAAGTTGTTATTTCAAATTTTTGAATTAAAAATAATTGTGATTGTTCATTTGACAAATAAATAAAATAAAACGAATTGTGGCAAAAAGATTTGGTTTTCACTTTTTATGTTATAGAAAAATATTTTTGTTGTTTACAAAACATTTGTAAGAGAAAAATTTGGTAGAAGCTTAATATTAATTTGCAAAACACTACTTACAGTTTAATAGTTCAAAATATGTAACTTTTACAACCTTATAAATTATGCACCTAAAGACAAAAAAAATTAATATGATGCCAGAAAACTGTGCATTTCACAAAATGCGATTTTTTCCCTTATCCGTATTGTACAAAAATATTGTATTTCAAATAAGTTTGGAATTACATTCCATAATTTATGTGTTTTATATTATTAAGATAAAATATTCAAATAAGAACACTATAAATATTTAAGTAACTTAGTTTTAGAATAATTTTCTCACACACAACACACACTTTTACCTTTTTTTATTTAAGTTTTCAATGAAAATTACTTCTTGCTCAAAGATAAATCTCCCTATATTTCATTTCAATTAATTTAATTAAAAACACAAATTCTTGTATTTTTAATGTAATTTTATAAAAATAACTTAATTTCACACACACACACAATACCTAGTGCATTAATTTAACTTTACTTTAGGCATTTCTTATTTATTTTTATATATTCAGTCTCTTTCTTTAGAATACATAATAAGCAAAACAAATTTAATTAGAAAAGACATTAAATATTAATATGTGAAAAAGTATAGCACACAAAAAATTGTAAAAACCATATATTTTTAATTTTAAAACTATTGATTGTATGAAAATCTCTTCATATTTAGAATTAGTTCTTAAGAGTATACAGCTGTGAAATAAACAATTAAATAAAACAATTTTAGAAATATAAATATTTAAATAAATATGTACCTATATATGATGTATGTGTGTATATGCATATATATATATATATATATATATTTAAAACTACTTGAAAGAAAAATTGTAATTTTGCAATAACAATATATGCTCCCGAATTCAATTAGAGTTTTACTTAATTGTTTTCAAGCATTCTTTCAACTTTTATCAGTAAATATTTTAGTTGAATTAGAAAAGCAGGATTAACAAATTCTTTGTCTTACAATACTTTCCCCCAAAGTTTTTTTTTTTTTTTTGGTAATGCAACAGTATAAATTTCATATTCACCATACATTTGTTTGAAACGATTCGTTTCTAATCTCATTTAAAAAAACACGACATTTTTTAAAATATTCCATTTTACACTATTCTTTCTTTTTAATTATTTTTGCTATTTTTTAAAAAAAGAACAGCATGACATTTAATAATAACAAGAAGCTAAACGAGGTATTTAAGGTTGTCTCTTTGCTTTAATGTCATGATGTTTTTATTAATAATTTTTGTTCTCAGAAAGTATGCATGGATTCGTGCTCAGACAAACTTTTGTTTTCTAAACTTTTATAAAAAAACAACATATTTTTAGCATTTTTATCTAAATTTAATTGTTTTCATTCCTTATTTTTTTAAAGTTAGACTAGTAAATACGAAAACTTTCTTGTTGAAATTTTCGACTAATCTCGTTAGTTATAATACAAAACAATTGAAGATATATATATTTCAGGTCCTTTGATACGGAAGCAATTTGAATTTTACAAAAATAGAATTTTGGAATTAAAACTATTGTTTTATATACTGGAAAATGATTTGATTTTAAAGAAATTTCTATCAAAAAATTTCTATCAATCCACTTATCACTTAAAAGAAACTTCGTCCTTTTTTAGATGTTCACCTCTAATGTTTTCAGCACAATATTCGGTCTTTTTTGCAAGATGCAGTCGAAGGATGCAAAAGACTTGCCACTAACCGAAAAGGCCAGTATTTGAAAAACGCTTGTAGACTGTTTGCTTAGAAATTCCTTTTTCTTGGTACGAGCAAGCTGAGAAGTCGTTGTCCACCATAACCAGTAGCAATCCTGCGAAGATGTCGATGCCTTTCGGTGACCTTGTTCGACCTTCTAGGTGACTATACCACTTTTTTTAAATTGATTGCATTATAGGCAGACCATTCTTGGGGCACTTTTATCCATCGAGCCACCTTCGCATGAAACTAGCCATCTTCAAGCTCTCCAACGGCTCTCTGTCTCAAGGAATCATTTTAACGATTATGACAAGTCATTCTCACTGCAAACAGACTAGCTTGTTTGTTTTAATGCAATATTCACAAAACTTGTGACAAAAGTTTCATATGTTTGTACTTTCTCAATGCAGTAGTTTTGCAAAAACTAAAGCTAAACAATATCTTTCCTTGAACTGAAGATTGATATTGTACTATCCGTTTTTCAAAATATATAAAACACAAATTCTATCAATTTTACTGGAGGAATTTTAAAGTTATTATGAAAATCATGTTTGTGACCTTAATTTTGTTTGGCAATAAATATAATTTTTTCTCTTCGGTTTACTACTTTATAATCTGTTCAATGCATTAAACATTTCTTATGCACATAAAAAAAGTTGTTTTACTTTATCTATACAATCTACGAAATGAATTTTGTTTTTTTAATAAATTAATTAAATTCAATTTATCTTTAAAATCACTTTTTATATCCTACCGGTTACATGTCTTTCTTAATAATGGTTATAAAATAAGTTCCAAAAAAAATAATATGTGTTTTTTTCCAAGACTATTTTTATGAGTATCTATACCAAAATGAATTTATTAAATATTTTAGGCATTTATACAAAATAAATATTTGGGAAAGGAACAATGAAATAATCATTATAAATGTTTATCTGCGTTATTATCAAAAGTTTTTAACATGTAGGACAAGAAATACTTAACCGTCAACATTTAACAAACGGGGTTTTTTTCTTTCTGTTGTATTTATTAATTATAACAACGAACTAGCAGTAAACTGCTTTTTCTCTTACGGCAATTATTAACATCAACCATTTAATAATTAATGTTCTTACCCTCCTTATTATAATATCGATCATTAGAACTGGCTAGTTTTAAAAATAAACGTTTAATTCAGGACGAGGATTTACAGATAACTCACTTTCCCCTTTTTTTTTCAATGATTGACACTAACAAATTTCGATGAATAATACAAAAAAAAGTGTTGCTCACCTGCTAAAAAGGGAGGCTTTTGTGGTTGAAAAAATAAGGAATACAGTGGAAAATTTATATCCTTCTTGTCAGGAAATAAGAGTTTTCACTCAAGTGATTGACTTTTATGGGTTTTAATACATGACATGTTATTCAGAAAATGATCAAGACAGAAAGAAGTGCCTTGAATGTTTCCCCTATACTTCATGAGACTTTTCGTTAGAGGGGCATGGAATATCAGTGATCCGTTCTCTAAAGGTTATATATTAAAACTAATGAATTGACGATCAGTAACGTTGTTTAAACCCTTAACTGGTTTTCCATTACACCGTATGGGTTACCGAAAATTAGCCTCAAACGCTTCATATGGCAGTGGTTCTCAAACTTTCAATATTGGTGACCCAATTTTCAATCATAACTTTCATCGATCCTCTCTCTACATAAAATAACAATGTATTTATTGTATTAAAATGTATAATACTTTGACGCTAAAACTACAATGTGACCTTAATTATAAACTACACAAACTATCAAGTTAAATATTAATACAATTTTGCATATGATAAGTCCATGGAAATTCCTAGTAACCCCTTTAGGACCAGTGGAAGGAGGAAGAAGGGTTGGCCCGTACGTTTGGAGGGATCACACCCGATACCATGAATTTCCTTAAGCCCAATTTCCTTTAAAAAATTTTTTAAAAAAATTTTAAATCCCAAAAACGCTGAAACATACAATTTACTATCATTCATATTATTTGAACATGAAGTACAAAAACTTTCGTTATATTTAAAAAAACAAAAACAATTGCGAAGAAAAAGTTTTTATTTTAAAAAAAAAAGTTACATACACTTTCAAAAAAATTGACAAAAATCACAGACAATTAAATACGAATATAGAAAATATTAGAAAACTAAATCAAATTATTCAAAATATATAAACAGAAATCCGTAGAAAAATAGATCACGAACCTCTAAATGTCCAATTCTCTCGAACAATAAACATGTACATTTATTTATATTCATAAATATCTCGTATCTAGTTAAAAAATTAAACACGAAGCTCAAATCACATATTGAAATTCAAAGTTTTATAAAACATTATTCGAAAAAAAAACGGTTTTTAATCACCATCTAGTGCCTGTAAAATTAATATAAATTATTGCTAACTCTGATCACACCGGCGTGATCATGGGCCTACGAGGAAAAAAAGTTCAATCACATATTGGATATCGTGGGCCGTGGAGGGAGAAACGCGTGATCACATATATGTGATCATGGTCCTTAACGGGGTAATTATTGCACTTGTGTGTGTGTTCTTAACTTAATATTGATAAACCAATTATATCAAATGCATTGTACCATACTTATACATTTATAAGTATAGTATATCAGAGTAAATGTGTATTTTATTTATTATGTGAAGATGCATTTTGTTCTCCTTCCTTGTTTTAAAAATTAATATTTTTTTAAGTAATCTTCTATTTTTGATGTGCTCGAGTCCCCGAAGTAGGATTGTCATCCCCACCCCCCTAGGGGAACGCGACCCATAATTTGACAGACTCTGCTGTACAGACATTGATATTTTCTCTTTCCTATCTTTGATTTAAATATATTTTTCATTCTTATAGTGAGATTATTAGTGGTAGTGTTTTTAAGAGATGAGTTACTGCGTGGTAAAGAAATACTTTTCATCCGGGATTTTCTTTGGCGGGAAGCTTTAATTGAAGGCAAAATTTAGATTCTTGAAAATATTTGATAAAGAGCAGGGATTGATAAGATATTGTACAATGTTTTGTTTGAGAGGAAGAGAAAAATGGAAAAAATAATCCAAAAAAAGCGACACACACACACATTATCTCTCTCCCCATTAGTGAGGATTATTACGCCATACTTCAAACTGTGTGCGCATATATATATATATATATATATATATATATATATATATATATGTAGGAGGATAATTAAATTAGATTAAAAACTAAATTCCTATCTAGAAATTCACTTTTATATTACCTCCTCACCTCTTCAAGTATCAAACTAATGACCCATTTATTTCTTCTGAACATATGGCCTAGCCAATAAACATGTCTAATTCCAGATCGTTATATTTAATAGCCCTATATGTTAGCATTAACTTTCAAGAGCACTCATGGAAGCCGCGATCGGTGTTTTAGATGTTTAACTCACTTAAGATTATTCGGAGGCGTTTTTTCTCTCTCTGCCTCTTGCATCAGATGATGTGTAACTTTGATCAAATAAAGACCTTGTTAAAAACTAAGTCTGTTTCTGACTCTGAAATCATGTCATATATATATATTTATGCAAAATCCTCAACCGCTTGAAAAAATAGGTACAAATATTAAGTTTTTTTCGTAAGATATATGAAACATTCTTCGTAGCATGCAAAGTGTGTTTTTATTTTATAATTGTATTACACAATAATAAAATTTAAAAATGAAATTTAAAATAAAAAATCAAAATTAAAATTCTTCCACTTTTGCATTTTGTTAAGTAATATTGTTGTTTACATGCAATAAAAAATAACCTGTTTTGGAACATTTTTGGAAAAACTTAAGGGGTTAATCTAATGATACCTGTTAAACTTATAGATCTTAATTATTGCATCGTAAAAACAGACACATATGCAAGCAGTCGCCAAAATCTATCATTTCTTAAACTAAAGTATTCATTCCATAATGAGAACTAAATACTCGTGTTTCAGTCATATTATTTATACACATGAACAAGCAATAAAAACTTGTCAAGAACCTTATTGTTTAACAAACGCAATTCTTTCCTAAGACCTTTATCAAATAATATACTCTCTACCTTCAAATATAGCAAAAAAATTATTGAACAGTTTGTAATAAAGGTTTATTTTTATAGACCTTTATAAGGAATGCAATTTCTTCTTTATAAAAATAATTTTGGAGCGTAGTTTCAGTATAAGCACTATATGTGCGTAGTACTATAATGAAATTGATGCAATACATTTTAAATTTTCCTTAATTGTACCTGATTCTGAAATAATTTTCAGTTAGTGAAATATTTAAACATGAAATAAGAAAGATCACTCTTTAATTTACTAGTTACAATTATAGCGTGATATAAAAGTTTCTTTATTGTATGTTTTATATAAATACATTTTTCTTCCGGTCTACGATTAAAATAAGTATTTTCCTTATAAATTTGAATTTTTAGAAATGGAATTCTTAAAACATTGGGTTTCTTGTTTAGTAATCTAAAAGTTATCTCAGAACTGTTTACATATTATTTGAATATGCAAATAAAATTGCAATGTTTTTGAGCACAGTTTTCTTAAATGTTCCTCATATTTTATATAAAACTGAACTTATTTCTTACATTGATATAACAAGAAAATTATACGCATTACCAAAATATGTTTTAACTACATATACATCTCAATAGAATGATGATTAAATTGTTATAATATAATTTCAACGTTAGATATAACATTGATTAAATGTTTTGTTGAGTATAAGAAGAAAAATATATAATGCATTAAAAGGAAAATATGATTTTTGAGTATTCATTGTTATTTTTAGTCATTTTTATCATTTTTTGTTTTGTTTTTGTTTGGATTATTTTTATTTAGATGACTTATAAAAAATAAGATAAATGTCGAAAAAGATTTAATCTCCTCAGGCAGTTTCCAATAAAATTACTGTCAAGAAACCCATTTTATGACACTAGAAATTTAAGACCAATTTTTTCTTAAGGTATGTAATTATTATTTTGAAACAGATACACAGAGGAATGAAAGAAATATGTTTTGACTTTTAATAATTTCCTCTCAAAAATACGACCATTCATTGCTAAAGATAAATGAAAAATAAAAATCCTTCTTCTAAAATCCTATAACTTTATCCTTCTTAATTAAGAAACTGAATAAGTGACATTATTTAACTCATTTTTTAAATGGATGAACATAAACTAATATATGGAAATAAATAATAAATATTAAGAATTTGAGATAAATTGCCATATATATAACACATATACATATATATATATATACATATATATATATATATATATATATATATATATATATATATATATATATATATATATATATATATATATATATATATATATATATATATATATATATACATATATATATATATATATATATATATATACATATATATATATACTATATATATATATATACTATATATATATATATATATACATATAAACAGATTACGTTTCCTATGTTAATTATTCTGAAGATATTTAAAATCTTAATCAATAAAACGAATGCAAATTCATTTTTTATATGAAAGAAAATTAATATTAATGAAATTAGAAATATAGATAATATAAGAAATGAAAACGTACATTTGACAGAAGTTTAAAAATTCACTCTAAATTTCTAACTTTCTAACATAAGACATTATGTTATTTCTAACATAAAAAGCATAAAACCAAGAAAGAGTTATTCCCACTCCATGAAAGTTGTATGAAGTGATAGAATATGCAAAATACACTAAATTATGCAAGTGAATTATGTTGGGCACTAAGTGATTGACCAGCTAAAGTGCTAGCGCATTGCAGCCGAACAACAGAGTAATTTACGAAACCGAGAGGATTTTACTGCTATGTATAAAACATAACTTTCATGCAAATTTGTCCCGTGGATCTACCTGAATTTTACAGAAGTAAACAAGGAATTCGTGAACACAATGAGCAAACGTCACAGAAATTTAGAGAGATGCTGCACACTTGGACTAAATGAAGCAGGAATGGTCAAATCATAGGCTCTCACCACATTTATGTTAATCATTGCTGGTAGGAAAGAAAGAACCATGACCACACACACAGAAAGAGAAGAAGGTAATTGATCAAGAGCAAGGGCAAAACGGGAGGGCATAAAAATTACCAAAATGGTGGTTAAATCCCCTGATGAGTATTTATCATCAATTTTTCACACTGATGACTGCGAAGAACATTGATGACTGTAATGACTATCAATAGGTGACTTAGGTAACCAGAGATTATAGTATAATTGCTCTTTCATAGAATACTAGGACGAATTTGGTTGATATCAGTAGCCCATACGTCAGTCAGATTCTACACCTCATTGTGTTCCCTTCCTTTCATGAACATCTGAGTTTATGCTTTGCAGCACATGGCATGGTTTCTATTAATTATCTCAGTGCCTCTACAGTACTTCTCTTACCGGCGTAATTGCCAATTCTCTTTTTCAAAAAGCACGTTTCATCTCTGATGAGCACTGGACTCCTACCGTCCTCCCATATCGCACACATCAAACATGCTACTTGAAACATAATATTAAAGCAATCTCGCTGGAAGACATGTACAAAATCTGTCAGCCATACCTGTCCAAATAATAGCTTATATCAGGGCCAGATATAAACAATTTTTTAGGATTTTTTATGGAAAACGCATCTCTTAGGATTTTTTTTTGTTTTGTATCTGTATTTCCTGAATAAAATATTCAATTCCTATGGATACTATTATCATTTTGTTTGCAATACATGTACAATATATTTAACGATTTTTGCTTTAATTCTGAAAACACCTTCACACTCTTTATGGTGTGAAGTGTAATAACATTTTAAATAATAAATTAATAAGCTGTTCTTAAGAATGTGACTCTTTTTTTACATATTTTATGTATTTATTTATTTTTAATTTGCTGCTCGTGGACTGTTTACAAAAAATATCACATATTTTGGATATTTCTTTCTTTTATGAACAATATCTAATTTTTCTTTTGAAAAATGACATATTTTAAATTGTGCTGTTTAAAGTATAGCATACAAATATTTGACCTGTTTCGGCTTTTCACAGCAGTTCCTCACATTTTGCTTCTTCAAATTCAACCAATGGTGTTAACTCAAACGCCGGCATGGGTCAATTATCAAGATTATTTTATATAAGCCGCACAAAACGAAAAATTAAAAAGTATATATATATTTTTCCCGAAAAAAATTATTTTGAAAAATTTATTGAAAAACAAATCCGAAGACGATGATAATTTTTAATACTTTTTCTTCCTCAAAATTGGCATTGATTCTCTACTACCTTACTTTCTAAGGAAGAAATTTAGTTTGCGATGAGATTCCTTTAAAATCTGAGAAAATGTAATTGTTAATACTTTTAACTCTAATAGATGACTTTGATTTATACGATGCTTTATACTTTTAAATTAGTATATTTGTTCTGTCGTTATAAAAATATTTTTACTAGAATTCAATGTGATAAAAGCAAGGAAATTATAAATTGCACATTATTACACAAATTTTTAACTCAAAAGGAATCCCAGTAATTTTGTAATAAAAGAAAGTAGTATGAAGAATAATGATATATATTGCATTACATTTGTGACGAACCCGATCTCTTCCCCCTATTTGCTAACAGATCCCTTGCCCCTTGCCGACAGACATTGCGAAAATTCCAGGTATCTCCCTAATTGCTGGGAAGGAACTTCGTAACTGGGTGGTCAAGTTTCGGTACCTTTTTCCCGGGCTGACCGGACTGTCAAAAAGAGGAGCCTTAACATTGTGTTTTCATTTTCCCGCAATTCGGTGACAACGGCGCGTCTGAAAATGTACAAATGTGCACCCAGCCTCAGAGCCTCGAGGACGAGAGAACAGGAAACAAGACCGATTTGGCGCGGCAGAAGACTAAGAGATCAAGGGAGCTGAGATCGGAAGGCTGCAAAAGAACAAGAGGGGTTGACAAAGAGATCAGAAAAGGATGATTAGGAGAGATAGAGAGGATATAAGGAGGGCGAGAGTCCAGACGAGTGACTGGAATTTTGAAGGGAGTCGTTTCGACGTCCCTTGAGGGATAGAAAAAAGCGATAACGAGCCCGTGAAGTACAGCGGTCTCCTAATCTGGAAAATCAGTGAACGGAAGAGAGTGCGAAGGAGCACGGCGAATATAGAGCCAGCAAACTCAATCAGACTCGGTGTGGAATTATCGAGAGTGAACTCTTTTTACTCATGATTTGAATAGGACTTTTCTCTAGCGGGCGAAGTTACGCCCTTATTTTATGTGAAAGAGACACGAAATCATTACGGACCCTTTTGCTATTGAATTGTAAAAGAAAATACTAATTTTATTTTATTTATTTATTTATTTTTGATGATTTTCATACTGAAATAAATAGTTATCCAAGAGCTGTTTGAAATCATTACTCATCAAACGTCCATTATACATCAAATTTTGGAACTTTTTATAATCGTAGTGAATCAGTGTAAATAAAACAGATGACAGATTACAAAAATAATTCATAAAGTATGAAGATACTTCTTTTCTCTAGCTCGGTCTGTTTCAGAAAAACTTATTTTATTAGCATTTAACTGTCCATATTTTAAATAATAATTTACGATTGAAGAAATCAGGAAAATCTTAGTTGCATGTTCAGTTTCATAGAATATGTTTTTCTTGTTGATTGTTTAGTTTTATATATTAAGCTTAAGGAGAAAATTCTTCTGTAATTAAAATTATTAAATTATTAATTATTTCTGTAATTAAAAATATTAAATTGTTGATAATTATTAAAATTAATGAACAATTACGAGTATCAATTAAATTTTCAAAACATACATAAATAAAGTAATTGATGTACTTCGAAAACACTGAGAAAGTTTATTTTATCAAATTACATGATAAAATAATAATAATAAGAATGCAAAATTTTATTAGTTTAATATTGAGCAAGAGTTTAAAAAAAACCAAATACTTTGTCTTTTTTGTATGATGCTACAAAAAATTCTCATCTCAAATATCACATTCATTCCCATCTCCCTGTTCTTAAGTAAAATTTTTTTTTACTCCATAGATATTTAGATTCGTACAATCAATATTGATAGTAATATTTTGTTTCAGAAAGTGGATGCAGAATATATTAATGGAAAACACAATACATAATTTGAATGCACCAGAAGTATCAAGTGGAGTTTGCAGAAATAGAGTAAACAAAAATTGAGGTTTTCTTCAATTAATCATAAGCCGATTCCTGCACTTTTGTAAAGTCATGATATGAAAAAAGGAATTCTTATTTATCTTACAAATACTATGGAAGAGTAAGGGATTTTTTCCACTTAAATGAATTTCAGTTTACATTCCGCATTTATAAATTAATTTCCATTACGTTGCGTTTCATAGGATCACAAACAGCATTTCCTTTAATACGCTTTGGTTGCCTTCAAAAAAGACATGAAAAACAATGTGTTATTGGTAAAGGAAATAACTAGACATATGTTATTAAAACTCCCACTACAATTTGTAAATAAAAGTTGAGAACGAAATCAAGTATATGGGTCGTAACATATATATTTCCTATATTAATTTCTCTATGTAAACACAAGCGTAATTGAATATCAACCATTTATTCAAAAACGCGTGCTTGTAATTTAAAAGGAGTCTCTTTTTTCAATATAAGATTTTTATTATTAACCATTCAGGTTTTTAATCGAGAATATTGGTTGAGAGAGAGAGAGAGAAGAATGGGATGTTAACCTATTTGTTGTTAAATGAATATTTTCCTTGCCGGTTTTTACCATTATATTTATAAAATAATCAAACTCTACTAAATATTAGCACTATACGGAATGAATACGCAATGCAGTACATTTTGCTTTTTTAATATGTCTGTTTTATTTGTCATTGAGAGCAGAAACACACAAAACAGAAAAAATCAAATTCAATCTCAAAAATTTCTAACAAAACAAGAAATACTTTCGAATGAGGCACAAATTGTATATAGTTCTATACATAATTAACTTTATTCAATTTATTATTATTAGTAGTATTATTCATTGTGATAGTAGTATCTAAATGAAATTGAGAAAAGCGATCCTGAGATGTTTTGAATGAGAACCTTGAATTCATGGACATTTTTCATTCGAAACGATGTTTCGAGTCCTTACATAAATAAAAAAGGCGCTGCGTGATGCCCATTAAATATATCTCGAGGCTCAAATTCATCTGGTTAATGTGGTGCAGTTTGAGAGTAAGGTGCTTACTCAAGTGTCGTACTCGTTTCTTGACCTTGGTTCCGAATTACATGGTTAATCGACAACAGCCCTCATATAGTTTAAAAATGTACTGTTAGCATACAATCAACCGATAATTTTTACTATTCCTATAAAAATGATGTACATAATGCTGATTGGTTGTTTTATCTTATTTTACTTTAACGTAAAAATTATGCTTGAATAGCAAAAATGAAAATAAAAAACTAAATTTATAATATAGCTCAACATTATCTTTAAGGCTCTCTAAAAGATATGTTAATAAACTCAGAATTTGAGAGTTTGGAATCATATTCTGGAAGTAATAAAAATATAAAACGTATATTACTGTATTAGGTGTAAAATTGTAGAACATTTAATACTAAAAATTCCTACAGTAATTCAATGTAAGTGTTTTAATTACATTTATGTGTTAACATTTGTGAATAACTTCTAGATATATTATTTAACATAAAAGAGAAAGAATTGCTTACATTACTTGAAAGCCCTTTAAAATTAATTTATAACAATCTATTTCATAACAGGAAGTACAGCTCTAATTTAAAATATTAGAATGGTGAATTGAATTATTAATTACTTATAAACATTGAGCTGCGAAAGTGAAATGAAAGATTTTTGGAGATGGGTCTCATAATTTTCAGCTACAGTCAAGTAACATGGATGTCAACTGAGCAGTCACACTACTTTCCAAACTTTAACAACCTGACAACGTAAAGACATAATGTTTAGGAAGATTACACTTCTATCAGCCGCTTTATACGGTGAGTCTTAAATTGCACCATGATTCAAATGTATACTTTGATAGAAACAATACCAGCTGTAAGCTCACTATCTTGCCAACTTTCTTTTCGTGTTCACAATCTAATGTTAAAACAATCAGGCAATTACACTTCGCGTCTTACCTGAACTCTCAGACTCAACCTTTTTTCCAGTAAAATAACACTCGACTACATATTGATGTTAACTCTATAGATTATCTAGATCATATCAGTAACTTTCCGGAGTCGACAGTTTCACTACAACTGTCTCTGATACAAAATGCATGGTGTGTCATGGGGCGAGAAGTCATTATTTCAATTGTACCACATAATCTTCAGGAACTGTACTCTGGAGACTAAATACCAAGAGAGATTGTTGAAAGACTTCATAACGAACATAACTGACAGTCTACCAAGGCTTCTCTGGCATGTTTTATTAATAATGGTGGTAAGGTTTGAATATCAATACTGAATATTAATATACACTGCTGACCACCGTAAATGCAACACCAAGAAAGACAAGAGATAACACAACAAAATTTATTTTGTAGATAACATGTTGACCAAGTATCAAATGATTAAATTTATAGACTTTTGTGAAGTGTGGTTCCTGCCAGAATCAGTAGCCAGAGTAGCCACCATTGTTGAAGTTCACAGCTGCCACACGCCTCGGCATTGATTCAAAGAGACTTTGGATGTGTTCTTGGGGTACAGAAGACCAAGCAGCTTCCACACGTTGCCAAAGTTGATCGGGTGTGGAATCTGGGGGTGTAATCTGGATCAATCATTGAGCAAACATGGATCACATGTTTTCTATCGGCGAAAGAACTGGAGAGCTAGCCGGGCAGGGAAGCAATTCAATCTGGTGATTGATGAAGAACCTTTGGACAATGCTTGCCAAGTGTGGTCACGCATTATCCTGTTGAAATATGGCTGTGGCCAAGCCCTGAAGGTAAGGAAGGACAACTGTCTCCAACACCTCAGAGATGTAGCACTGGCTATCTAAAGTACCGGCAATGCGTACTAGAAGGAGTACGAGAGTGATATCCAATACCGCCGGTAGACCAAGCAATGGACGTCTTGCGGACAGACCACTCTGCTGTAAACGGCGTCGAATGGTAAGCGTAGACACTGAATGATGCGTTACAGACTCAATGTGCTGTGATATGGTTCGTGATGTGACTGAGCTATCCGTCTCTGTCATGCCCACAATTTGCCTGTCCTCACATGAAATGGTGCACTGAGGTGGATGCGATCGCCCACGTCGGTCCATCTTACCCTCCTGCATCCAACAGTCACATATATGCATTACAGTTGTTTAGTTTCGTCCAACACGATTACTGATTTCCCTGAAAGATAATCCACAATCTCGGTAGGCCACTATCGTTCCTCCTGTCGAACTCGTTTACCTGATCAAAAGCTGATCGCTGTTTTCTACGAGACATAATTGATCGTTTTTTGAAAAAACCACAAGAAAAACACAATTGCCGAACTTGAAGTCGTCGAAATCTCCAAGACTTCAATAGCGCTTTGAGGTGGCGCCACAGGCGCGTGTGATGTGTTTATACGCTGAAATTCTAATCATTTGCATATCTCACCTCCACTAATGCATGTTGTAAATTTGACGTTATTTGTATGCTTCCTTCAGGGTGTTGCCTTTACGGTGGCCAGCATTGTATACCAAACACTTACTGGCACCTGTTAGACAGCTTCTGTCTCGTGCAACACATAATGGGAAAAAATCTACAATAATTCCAGGCTTTTTCTACTACCGTTTGATATATTTGAAGATAAATTTATCAAGTTACCATACCGAAGTTTATCAGGTAATTTCCAATAATTGATATGTTATTCTGGGCCAAATGTGGAACAGCTCTATATCAGCTTCTTCATTTCGTAACAATAGAACCCTGGAATTTTCTATGCAGTTATTCGGCAAATTGCAATCGATTCTCTTTCGATACATCTCCATCATTTTAGCCCATTTTTTCTCCATTGAAGAGGAAAAAATACAAAAATATTGCATTATATTCTCACATTTTCACATTAATACTGGACTCTTAGATGATTAAGCGGTGAAGTAAATGAGAAATGCTGATCGCTAGAAAAAAAAGTTGATGATACAGCGATAATAGCATCATCATTCATACCAATGGGGTGCTGCTAAGAGTTAGAATGACCACGGAATTAACGTATCATAAAGAAAATCACCGTTTTACTTCTATAACCCATCACACTGAAGAAATATTTCTTTGCTTTAATGGGAATTGAACTTAATGAACATGCATTGTACAATCGAGTTGGTGTTCGCCTTTAATGACGCTGAAAGAATTTATGTTGCTGAAGAAAATGAATGCTAAAGTTAAAAAAATTCAATGATAAGTTTATTTTATCATCTTTTATAATAATACAAAATGTGACGAAATAATTATTGCATATATACCATTTATCAGTTTGATTTTCATCTATTCTGCCGCCTTAGACTGTCTTAGGAAATTTAAAACAAATTTCTCGACATAATTATCTTTCCTTAGTTCATATTTTCATATAAACTTCAAAAGTTATTGCTACAATTTAGTGTTATAATTTATTAAAGAGATCTTTTTTTTAATTTTTTTTCTATTAAAACATGTCAATTCAATCGCATTAGTTTTAAAAATAATTGCAATTTCTGAATATCGCCTCAGTTTCCAGGGAATTGTATGCTTTAATCTAATTAATGCAGGTAATTTGGTATTCAAAGATTTTCGAATGAGTTACTAGAAAAGCAAATTTATTTCCCTAAAATTCTATTAAAGATTATAATACATGTTTTGTGCAAATTAGTTCAAACAGCAATGAATCTATTATTTAGCTTTATCTCATATTTTCTGTATCCACATTTAGAAGTACATCTAATCCATATTAACAGTAGGTTTTATAATAAAATAAACCTCAATTAATTTGTTCTTTAACTGTGAAATATTATATATATATATATATATTCGTCTTTTATTAATACAGTTGCCCAGAATTTGTCAATACATTTTCAAGAACTCTTTTCCATTCCGATTTCTCCTTAGCAACAGTCCTCCCATTACTCACTTTTAAAAGTTTGAAATCTTCCTCCATACAATCAGCTCATCTGAATTTAGGTCTGTTCCTTGTTCTAGCTCCAACAGATTTGTAGTTGACGTCCACTATAAGGGGTTCATACGGCAGATGTGGTCCTGAAATCTCTAACGACCATGTTTGAGGTATTTAATGATATCTACTTCCTTAAATAACACATATAGTTCAAAATTATGTCATTGTCTCCACAATCTTTTCTCATTCACAACACCAAAGATATGTTTAAGAACTTTACACTCAAATTAGGTGCTCAGTCTGCGATTTAGTCAATGTCCATGTTTCGGATCCATAGATAGGTACGAGTCTGATGACTGTTACATACAGCATAATGGTTGTATATTACATATATGATTATTCTAAATCTTGAATCTCATCATACATTATACCTCTTCAAGCAGTTTCTTTCATAGTTTTAAAATCTCTACAACAACATATTGGTGTTGTCGATCAATGAAATGAATGAGAGAGTATATATACTCTGAGAAAATATTCATGACAAATGTAATTAAAGATTATATTTTTTATGTATATATTTTCCTGTCTCCCGAATCCTATCCTTCCAACAGAGGTTGTGACCTCAATGGTACAGTCACACGAAAAGGATTCAGAGTGAATGAGCCTAGGCCACTCGAAGGTAGTTGTCTCTTTTCAATGATAAAAGGCTTAAAAGAAACATTTTTTTTTTCTGTACAAATTTTGTAGTGTTCGTTTCGTTGATTTTAATAAATGTGTGGTTTGTGAACGAACGTGTTTAATTTCCCTAGGTACAGTCCTATATATGTACGCACACATGTATACATATATTTATATATATATATATATTCTGTAATTCAGTTGAATGGGCATTTGGTACTTGTTCTTCCCTTACGAATATATTTCACAGATATTTATATTAATAAAACCGTATATGTAAAAACTTTTAAAATCATGGAAATAGTATATTTTATTCTTCTAGTGAATAGATTAAAGACTATTTTTAGAATTTATAGAAGCAAAATCAGTTTTTTATGGAATGGTTTATGGTAAATTGTAATTTTACCTTTTATTCGAGACATGTTACTCGAAATTTTAAATTTAATAATTTATTTTAATATTGAAAGGTTACATTTTCCTTATGCATGAAAAAAATGTTTTGAATAAGAAAAATAGATTTTATATACTTTTTAATTTATTTTTTAATCAAGTTATAAATTAAAACATTACATTAGATAGGTAAAACAGATAACTCAATTCCTTTATTAGTTTATTTCTTGAATCACAGTAATGCAAATTTAAATCTTAGTATTTTAGTGGCAATTAAAACACAGAATTTTCACTTTATTTCTCAAAATCAGTTTTCATTCATTCCCCATAATTTAGTTTCAAAAACCATGATATTTTATTTAATTCTAAAATAAAACCTAAAATCCATGATCATGTTCTCTTTGAAAAGTAATTTTTCATTTTTAAAATAAGCAAAAGTTTTTCAATGGACGGAAGCACAATGAAATGCTTAAAGCATTTCAGCAACATTTCGTTGAGCTTTAAGAGTAAGAAAGGCTTTATCGCTATGAAGCAGATATTTGAAAAGCTGTAGGATTAATCTGACATAGCTGTAACAATTGAGCTGTCTTATCCAGCATTTTCGCTACCTTATGTTTCCCCTCACGTCGTACTTATTTTTCTTTTAGAAAGCTTTCAGAAGAGATGCTAAGAAAAGGATTGCATTTATCTTACAAGTTTGAAAACGCTTTTGTGTTGACGATAAATATTACTACAAGTTTCGTTAACAATAAAAATATATGTGATATATGTATTGCATTCAAAACTCAATGAAGCTATTCAATTACAAATCAAATGAAAGTATACAATAGAAATTATATTTTTAAAATTGACATAAACTTGTTTGCGTGCGAGCGTGTGTGTGCGTGTTTGTATGCACGTGTGTGTATCACGTATATTTAATCAATTAAAAGAGCGCTTCTCAATCTTTGGGGCGCACCCCCTAGGATGTGTAATAACTATTCTTGGGAGGCGCGAGCATATCGAGAATTCGAAAATAAAATATTTAAAATAATTATCAGTTTATTAAAGGAAGCAAGAGAGATAAATCATGGCATAGTAAAAAAATTAAATACGTATTCATACTGATATCTATAATGTATCAGTACTGCAAAAAGTATTTAATAATTATTTTATCAGTACTAAATTAAAAACAATTTTAGTAATTTTTAATGACTTCCATGGGCTTGTCATATACACAATTATATATAAATTATAATACTTTTCTTGCAAATTTGTGCAGTTTATAATGAAAGTCATGTAGATTTTTCTTATAAGTGCATTATTATTGCATTCAATACATAGTTTTTATACCTGGGGGGAGCCCACTGAAAATTGTGACTGAAAATTTGGTCACAAATATTGTAAGTTCGAGAAGCAATGCGTAAAAATATAAAAATTCAAATTTTTGCATGACGTAGAAGATCACAAAATGGATACGATTTCCAGAGATGGCCTCTTAGCTCGGAATTAAGTTTTCCGGGAATAATTGTTTTGTTTGTAGTTGCAGATTTAATAAAAAAATGATTGTGCAATCATTTTTTGATGCATAATCATTCACAAAAATTATTTTAATCCTTAGGATATAGAAGGGTCATTAAAGCAAACTTGAATAAAATGGTGATATTCCTCGATTTTCTGATTAAATTTCTAAGAAAATTCAATGAAAATAGAGGAAAAACCTATAAAAAAAATAATTAATAAAAAGAAAATTTCCAAAAATATCCATTGACAAATAACCTGAAAAAATTGAGCAAATATACTTTACAAAATACTTTAATATATTGTATATATCGGTCTTCAATCAAAAAAATTAGTTAAAATAGAACCATTTTAAATTTAAAAAAGTATCAAAAACAAAAGAAATAAGTTAAGCTTTGTTTAAGATACTACTAACAAACATGTCGATGTACAACAAAACAGAAATCGTGTTTTCAAAACTAAAATGTAATTTTTGAAGAAAGAATTTCAAAGTTTTTCTTCAAATCACAAACTAATGAATGCTTACGATAATAAAAAATACAGTTCAATTGTGCAAGGATCTCCAAAACACTACATTAAGCATACATTTAGAGGAGCAAAATTAGAATTTTCTTGTGAAGACCATCACTTCATCATTGAATGTTAACGTAAAAAATGGCTCTATGTGTACCCAGTCATACATAGTTTCAGAGAAGAGAAGGTTCTTGTTGTTATCTGTATTTTCACTCTGAGCAATGATTTACAAAATTTCTGCTCTAACGAATCTAGAACAACAAACATTAATTTCCTCATGAGAGATATAAGTTTTTCTCAGATACGAATTTCGAAATGATTGTCTTTAGGCTTTGTTGATGCTGATAGTTAAAGTGATACGAATTGGGAATTGAAATTGCTTTAACTGGTACGGAAACCTGAAGAAATTAGGAGAATATTCTGGAAGAAAATGTTTTTGCCACAGGCCAATCCAGCAGCAATAATAATTGTAAACACGTTGACAGTATTCTCTTAATAGTCTAGTTCAAATACACAACGAACGTAGGCTCCTATTTCAGAGAAGAACAATTAGATGCAAAACATGTGAATGAATATACCTATTGGTTCAAAAAATTTAAAATCTCAGTCGGATCATTGACTTCCTGTTCTGAACCACAAATTATAGCACTATATAGTGGAATAAATGTTGCTTGCTTACGATGCAAGCAATATTTGCATTTTATAATGCAAAGATAGCTCTTTGTTAGAGTCAAACATAATCTTGAAAAAGATCCAGCAAACATGTTCTGCTGTAAATCACAATAACACGTAATAACATTACAAGTCATAATATAATTAAAAACATAAATAAATGGCATGCAGGTTTAAACTGAAAAAAAATTATAGTAATAAAAGATCTTTGAATAAATTATGTAACTTGAATCTATAAAAATTTTAAATTGAAATGGAAATTGTAATTTAACTATTAAATCATACGTGAAAATTAATTTCAGAATACCAAAAAAATGTATATTATGATTATTTGGCAGAACTATGCAAACACACAGTTCCAAATACTACAAATATATCTGTGGGAAAATTTTAAACTTCAAAAGAAATGACAAAATTACTATCTACTAATGTAAAATTTGTTTTTAATGAATCTTTCAAATATATCTCAATGTAAATAGGTAATTAAATGGAAAAGAAATTAAAACATTAACGTTAATAGTTAACAAAAGTGTGAAGGTATAAAATGAAAACAAATGAGTACATTAACATCTATTCAGGGGCGCAAACACCCAAGATGGCCCCAAAGCCTACTGTACCCAACTCAATATACGAGGGACCTTAGGCCCTGAGGTGCATGAGCAGATGTTCCGGTCGTGGGGTCAGTTTGACACGAAACCACCAGTGTTAAATTCCCAAGCAAGCTAATTTATCGACCCACTGAAGGGATGAAAGTTGAGTCAATCTTGCCCACCCCGGAGTTTGAATCCAGGACCTTTGATGTGGAAGCGAGAAGCACTAACCACTCAGCCACTGAGTTAGCTATACTGAATTAAGTATTTATGTGAGGTTAAAAACCAAAACTTATAAATTAAATATACAAGTATTTAACTTATGGGTTTTGTTTGAATTTCTTGTTTTGGTGTCTCATTAATTGCATTTCAACAAAATTCCCACTGAGTCTCTTGATTATCTGATGGTCAGATAGTCAGTTGTTGCTAGAAATCTACAAGGCATGATTGACATTTCTGCAAATATACGCCAATGTATGTACCATTACTAGGAATCTTGTATCTTTGATGGTGGTTGCTTTTTCAAGCACTTATTGTAAGAAACTTGTCAGTAACTTTGTCCGTTGACATTACTTGATATTTTCCCATTATCTGTTTTTATCACTTATCTACGTGCTTGTTTTGGCAAGCGATATCTGCCTACCCACATTTCTATACTTAATCTGTTTATTTTAGCCCTTTAAGTCTGTTTTTAAATGTTTGTCAGATATGTTTCAGAAACACCGCATATATACACAAGGGAAAGTCAAAAAGTAAAGTTCAAAATCACTTTCCAAGTTTGGTAATAGCACTAGTATCCACCGCTGAATGAGGGGTAGTCGGTAACAATTTTATACAAAATGTCACTCGTTCTTATTTGTGGTCATTGGGGAAGAGTAGACCGTTCAACACGGCAGCTCCATTGCCGATCAGTACCAAGGAGGAACGCAGGGCAGTGATTCGCTTCTTATTTCAGAAAAGTGTGAAGTTTGCTTAAATTATTCGTCGTATGCAAGTGCAGTAAGATGACAGTTGTTTATCGTGAAGCAATATCTAAGAATGTGTGTGTGTGGATAGAGCGCTTCAAACAGGAAAGAACTTCTTTTAAGACGATGAAAGATTGGGATGTCTATCGACGTCAACCACTGAGGAGAACGTGCAAGCCATTTAGGGTATAGGGAAGGAAGGGTATAATTATGGAACAATGGCTAGTATCCAGCTCAGGGGCAACACCTTCCCCAAACAAAGAGCTATCACTGCTCTCCTCTTCTACTTGATGCAGATCGACATTGGAGTTGTCATCTTGAATGGTCTGTTACACACCACGTCTACGATGGAAACCGATAGAAGCGTTTCCGATTACCCTTTATTCAACACTGGATACTATTGCTTTTGCCAAACCATAGAAAGGGAAATTGGAAAACCCCTTTACTTTTTGCCTTTCCCTCGCACCTAACACGTTATTAAACTTGTATATAAAAAGTAAGCAAAAAGATTCCTCAAAATTAAATTAAATTTACTCACGTATTTAAAAATGATAAATATATGTAGAAATTGAGAATCCGTAGTATTAGCAATTGTCAAAACCCCAGGATGAGTTTTATTTAGAAATAAATGGTTCGTAATTTATAATTATATCGGAAAAACTTAAAGATAGGTTTATATGCGAAAGTTCTTTTTAATTTTTCCCACTAACTATTGTATTGTTGGTATATATTTAATGTCACCATTAAATTAAAAAAAATAGTTAATCTTTCATAGTTTGGGAAAAGAGATTTGATGAGCTATGAAAATAATCAAAAACTAATAGAATCTAATTAGTAGTAATTTGTCATCATAAAAAGCAAAAAAAAGTTCATAGAAAATATGCATTATAGAGTAAGCTAAATCGATATTCAATCACTTAGTAGAAATTCATTCTGAATAAAAACTTCTATAATGAATTTTTAACTAACTTATTGAGGACTTTATGAGCAAATTTAGATTTTACCATTTTCCCTTTAATTAATCTTTTCAGATTCATAATTTTAAACTCAAGTAAAAATAACCAATAATTAATATATTGCATTTTATCCATACTCAATTTTTAGAAAAAATTAAGCTCACATGTTTCATATTTTAGGTTACTTAAAAAGCATTCATAAATAAAATGTTTGTTTTTCGAGTTTTTTAATAACAGTTTTCTTGGGAACTGTTTTTGAGTTATTATTTAGAGCCTGGTAAGAATTTAGAAAGTGTAAGAAAAAGTAAAAATTACTTTTAAAGTATTATAAATTTTAATGAAAACGATATGACATGTAAATCATTGATTTCTTGTGAAATGTAATTTAATATTCATTACACATTTCCTTTATGCAGTTCATTAAAAATTTATTAGATATATAAAGCCTAAGTAATATCAATATAGTAAAACGGCATGTTTATCTTTAAATAAAACATAACATTTAAAGAAATAAAATCAAATACAATATTGCATCATTTTTTTTTTGTACAATATAACTATAAGAAAACTTTTATGCTTATTTTTTTATGGCATGCAATGGATTTTTTTCTATCATTATTCTAAATGGCTCTGGCATAAATGGTTTTGCCCAATGTAGTGTTAAATTCATCCAATTTTACATAATATTTATAAACATTGTTTGCATATATAGTCTTTAGACATACTTTAGAAATCATTTAACTAATTAAATTTACAGGACTTGATTTTAAAAAACAATTAAGTTCCCCAGTTATCCTCGAAAACTTAGCTAAAAGTATTTTTCGTGCTCATACGCATAATATAATCTTTATTTATTTATATTTACTTATATTGGATTTCTTTTTTGGCTATTTAAAATGTTTAGAACTTTTTCGGATCCTATATATCTTATATGAAACTATATACTTAATAGTTTTGGATTTATATCAAGCGATTTGTGGAAATTTGGATTGATTGATTGAATATTAACGTCGCACTGTTCAGCAACACGAGGGCTTTTGGCGACGGACCACGTAATTTGAACCATGGTCAAGTGACGTGGACGACACCTGAGCTGGCACCACCCTCTCCTAACTACCACACCACACCAATGGGAGGACGTTTCAGCTCTCGACAGATTTAACGTGCATCGCTGCCCTACACGGTGGGTCTTTAGTGGTACTGGGCTCGAACTCGTGACAAGGCAAGCCACGGTCCGATACCTATACCACTCGGCTATCGCAGCCACGTGGAAATTTGGAAAATACTTCTTTTGTGAATTAGATACTTGACATCCTTATTTAAGGGACCTTGTATGCCCAACGAGTTTTACTTAAGAGAATCTTGTGAGGTTTCAAACTCTGGAGCAATTGCTAGAACCGATAATAGCACAGTCACCAAGTCTTGTACAAATTCAAGCCAAGAAAATTTTACAGAAGGTACCCAAATCTTTATCAATGTTCAATCGTATTATAGATGTGTCACTGGTGGTAAGTTTAAATTTTTGGTTATCAGATAAAATAGTACCAAGAAATCTCGGTTCTCGGATACATTGCTAATGGCCCTCACGTTGGAATATGTAAAGCTTTGATAAACTCGAAGTGACTTTCGTAATTAAATTGGATTACACATTATACTTTAGAAAATTTCTCATTTATAACACAATTGAATTAGTTGTTGTTTTATTGAATTCAAATATTTCACTACATAAAATTTAATGATTTGGAGGTTGGAATGATAGCATTTGATTACAATTGAAATTCAATTGTAATCAAAATTTGTGCTTGGAATTCTTTTTCTAAACAATGAATCTTTTCTTTGTGAGTCAAACGTTTAAGAATACATATTTATTTTCGATATAAGTTTTTTAATGATATTTAAAACTATATTTTTATTTCTAACAAACTTTTTATTTTACATCTTAATTAAAATACGCCGGACAATTAGTGTATTAAAAATCGTGAAAATTATTATTTTCTGAAAATGCTTTTAAAAAAATGAAAACATCAGATATTTTAATTACATTTTAAACATCACCTTCAATTCTGAGCAAAACATCGTTTATGACACTTTTACAAAAATGCATTGGTCTTTCAAAAATAATTTTTTTTAACCAAAAACATTTGTATCCATAAAAGTTTTCTTTTTCTTTTCTTTTTTTCTTGCTTTTGTTTTAATTATTTCATTAGTAATTGTATAAAATTTAAATAACTTAGAAAATTGAGGAACATTTAAATATCTTAAAGTATTGTAAATTAAGATATAAAAGAACAGATCTCGAAAAATCTGTAAGTTGTGTTACTTTAGAAATATCAGTTGTTTAGAATGAAAAAAAAAATTTTAAAACCTAAATTTTCGCTGAAATTCAGAAAGCATAAAATTATTCCAGATTTTTAAAACTAACACATTAAAGATTATCCCCCCCCCTTTGTTAAGAAAATAGTTTTCCTTAGCAAAATGAACAGTAGACATATTTCATCATTATGAACTTTGAAAAATAAATGAAATTCAGAAAAATGTCTTTTCATGTCTTGGAATACTGTCGTGACTCCTTTGACAAATCGCCGACGTTCTGAAATTCTGCCATGCAGAGATTCCCTTTCGTTCCAGTCGTGCATTCTCTCAACCCGAATGTGTGCAGATTTAATCACTGTGTCCCAAAGCAGAAACCAATATCTCACGGGTGTTCCACGATCACCATCACACATCAAATTCCTGATTTGGAAATTGAAAACTAAACGGTAGCGCAAATCACAACACTACTGGTTATTTAGCGTGTCATGAGAAATCTAAGACATTCCTTATAAATCAAGACTAATGATGCCAAAGACTATGGCAAACGCATCAAATAAACCCACCATTTCAACAAAAGAATGGCTATAATATCTGCCCAACGCACAAACCAACAAACCTACTGAAGATGTGTATGTATCACTCAGAAAGCCTATCGACAGCAATTATGTTTTCCTCTGTTGGAAGAGGGTATATGCTGAACCCTTCTCCCTTAAGTCCAAGAACAGCAAATAACAGAAATATAAATGCTCAAAGACTGGCCCTAGCAGGGATCCATTTCGTTCCAGCTGTCTAAGGTGTTCCCAATATTGCTGTGGTCTAGATTAGGGTTGTATGTCTATTAAATGTATATGCCTACTTGTCGCGAAGGTATCAAAATACTTAACGTATCTATAAAGATGACGGAATTAAGTCATTTTTATAGAGTATTTTATGGATAGAAATTTGCAGAAAATCGAGTTTCTTATTTTTACTAAAATGTCAAGCTTACTCTGAGACACTTAATAAAAGCTAAATTAATCATTAAGTTATTTATAAAATACATTTCAACATCATACCTTATTATAGAGGAATTAAAAAGTAAAAGTAAGTCACTTTTACTTATAAGGAATAAATTGTATATTAATAACAAATATAAGGGAATAAAATGCTTGTTGTAACTATTCTAAGTTTCAAATAACTATCAAAATGCATATAAGAGGAAATTAAATATCCATGCATATAAGAGAAAATTAAAAAATGCATTTCACTACATTTTTTTACATATTTGCAATAGCTTTGGGGGTTAAGGTGCATTCCCTCAAAGGAAAATAGAAACATGAAATGACGTAATGAGTTTTGCATTGACTACAAAGAGCTTGAAGAAACAAATGCCCAAGTGAGCACACATATCATAAATTTTAATGATACTTAATAATATCAACATTAAGAAACGAATTACATGGTGTTATAATAGACCGATATATTAAATTTTAAATTATATTATTATGTATCTCTTGATATCTATTATGTATCTCCACATTTAATGAAAACTATTACTAGAAACATTCTAGGAATTTTCCTATCCCATGCTTTCTTTTTTACACTTCGTGTACGCTTTTCTGAGCAAAAAGCCAACGAAGCTGTTATTGCATTGCCTGGAATTTCACGGTTGTTAAATCGTTTTCTTGAGGCGTTAATTCGTCGTTAAATTCTTATTTAAAAATGTAAAAAAATTTTTTTTTATCAAACCTTACTTGGAAACAGTTTGCTAACATAAGATTTTGTGCCCGTGCTGTAATCGGACTTGGCAAAAGTTGAAGATTTTTTGAAAAAATAAATTCAAAAATTGTTTGGCATTTAAATGATTAAAAATGCAGTTTCACGTTTGGCAATTTTGTTAAATTAGTTACCTCCATTTAAAGTATCTTAATTTTATCTAAGCTAATATATATTTTACTTTAAACATGTGTTCTTACTCAATAAAAAAGAAATGTTAAATTCTAAATAATAATTTTAAAAAAATACAATTTTATAAAATTTGATTTTAAGTGCTATTGTTGAAGTAAGGTGTCTCTTTAAATTCTAATGATCAGTATTTCGAAGAAAGTTGAAAGTAAGAAACAAAATCAATTATTTAACAGCGTTTGATTTCACAGGTAATTTTTTTTCTTCATAACTTAAAAAAACCTTTTTGTCAGAAAGAAAGAATTGGAATCCAATAATGTTTGAAAAAATCTATAATTAACTAAACTGATAGCATCATCAATATATTTTGCTCGACATTTAATTCATTTACATCAGAAAAAAGCTATTATTGACAAACTTCGGCAATATTTATCATTTTAATGAACTCTAAGGACACACCAAATTTAAAAATATTTTGACAGTGTATTTAATCTTGGTTACATGGCATAATTAATGTACAACCTTCACCTATCTTGTTACCAATCATTCAAAACAATTTATTATAAAGATCTTATCTAAATCACATTAATTACTCATTTTGTTACATGTTTACAATTAAATTTCCATAAAAATAGATTTAAAAACAATACGTCATATATTGAGTCATCATGAATACTGCTATTTTTTGAGGATTTTATAAATGGTTGATATTTTACAAGTACTTTTAGGGTTTCTTAATGTTTGAACTGGTTATAGGTTTTATAAAATTATTTTATTGAATCTATTGTTTCAAAAATCCCACTTCCATTCATGAAGTTTTTTTGAGCTATTGATAAACTTATGAAAAGGACTTAAGTAAACACTTTTTATTGTTGTTATGGCAGACTTACACATATTCAAAAGAATTAAACTGTTAGTCATAATTATCATTGTAAAATCTCTTAAAAGAAATATAATTGATAAAATGAAAATGGAAAGCAAACAATTTTGATTCAATTTATGATTGTGACACATGGATGTAAAGTGTGGTGCAAATAAATCTAGTAACTTTCATTGTTATATTTAATTTAGGAAAAACAAACTATGGATTTTTGTCTTTGGATTTCTTATTTCAGTTACTTCAAGTAACCAGAGCTTAACTAATCATTTTTTAAATAGTTTTTTAAGTTGATAGTTATTCTAATGAAAAAAAACGTTTACCAGAAGCATTGAAATTCTTTCAGGAGCTGTAAACATTTTTCACGCAAGTACTAAATTATAAACTCAATTTACTATGTGTAAGATGTTATTATTAAAAAAAGAAAAATAATTTAGTAAAGAACAATTTACTTTTGACAAGAACTTCAGAGATGTTTTAAATCGTAGTACAAAATAGAATTTGTCATATCAAAGTTAAAATCTCGTCATTTCCTCAAAACAATATTTTATTATTAAATTGTAAAGAAAATAACTTACAGATATCTTTCTTAAACAAAAACATACTTTGCAAAAATTTATTCTGTTTTAGTTGGAATACTAATCCATGTTATTAAGGAATAAGTAATAATTAATGTTTAAATCGTTTTGTATTGTATGTTTCAAAACAAAAGACAGAAATAAAAATTAAAAAAAAATTGCAGCTTAACATAACAAGGAGCGGAGCATTAATTTCCCATGCAGTTTATTTTTTCTTAACATTTGTTAATAATTATACAAAAGTCATTGAATTTAATTTATGCAAATTTCGCATGCTTTTTCAGTTTTTTTTTTAATCTTTATTTATTTTATTTTATATATTTTTTTTGAATAAACGTTTTTTTAAAAAATTCTTTACACGACAAGATTATCCTTCACATCTCATATAATTTTTATTGTTTATTTTTTCTATTAGAAATATATTATCAGTCTAAATATAGTTCTGCATATTTTCAGTATAATTGATAAATCTTGAGTACTTTTATAGACTTAAGGTTTAAAATGAGTTACAAAAATTACATTAAAATTGGAAGGCAAACCATGCTTTATAACCATCTTTACTTATTTAATGCCTAATCATACAGTTAAAAAAAAGATGAATATGAAACCAATTGTTGTGGTGGACAAGTGAATGAAAATGATAAGATATTTGGTAGAAAAATGTTTCATTCACTCAGCAATTAATCCGGAGATCTATCAGACATAGAAACTTGACAACTTGAAGGCATGTGTTTTTTCTTTTAATGAAATAAAGATGAAGAGAGAGAGAGACAGCGTGTGTGTGTGTGAAAACCGCGAATTATATCTCACTCATCTGCATATTTCTTAAGTTAAAGGGAGGTACACTAATAAATTTTTAACAAAAATCGTCATCCTCAACAGTCCAAAGGTTACAATTATAAATTTGATTTAGATAGTATGAGAAATATCGTGTAGTTCAACTCTTCCTTTTTATTTCGCTGGCTATTTTATCTGGTGAATCATTCTATCCTTGTAGTATTATATTTGCAATATACTTCAAATTATTCAAAACATCAATTAAGCTGTTTACCTAAATAGTTTTTTTATCATTCTGCCCCAATTATTGTAATTTGTAATCCCCCTCCGTGGGAAGAACAAATATATACGTAACTATATATATAGCGATATTCCACTGAAAGTATGTGCTTCTTTCGTATCGTGGTAGAAAAGATTATTTGGTACAGATTGTTTTACTCATGTCATGTAGTCGTGAATCAATAGCGAAGCCTTTAGATAGTTTAACATTTTTATAAGGCGAACACACACATAAGAAAAACCACCATCACTTAAAACAATATGCAAACAATTCTAAGGAGATCAAGTGTAGCAATTCACTGCTCTTTCAAAATGCTTCTAGCATAACGCTTTTTAACCCACCCCAAACTGGTAAGCCACACATCGAAAACTGCATTTGATTTGGTTTATAAAAGTTAATAAGTTAATCGTTACACAAAAGCTCAGGCTTATACCATTCCCAATTATAGTAGCTGGAAAGAGAGCATTTCTTAAAATTTTACACGATGTTCGGACACAAATAAATGAAAAGCAAACGAAAAAAAAAATATTTTGTATTTGTATTATTACTATTTGCATTCTGTATTTGTAATTTTTATTTGTATGCATGTGTCCGTACGCGCAAAAGTGTATGCGAAAAGATTAGAATAAATATATGTGATGTTTGGGAAATTTACTAGGTACAATATTTGATTTCTTGTAGTACAATATAAAAACAAACTACATACTATTAGAATTATGTAGGTTTAGAAAATTTTGTTGTCAGCAGTTTGATTTTAGTACCTTAAAAGTCATTTCAGTAAGGATCCAAGAATTTCTATTTGTTATTCAAATTGAACAGAAATATCTTCTGTATAAAAATATATAAAATTTTATGAATAATTAACTTATAATTATTAATGGTTCTTAGAATTTTCTAGGGTTTCAACATTTAGTTTAAACTATACGAAATTAAATTACATTTTTCCAAAAGTAAATTACAAAATTAGTACTTCTTTATTTGTAATTTATAGAAAAAAATCTTTGTGAGAAAGCTCTAAATGTCATTTGGAAATTAACTTATAAACATAAATATATTTTCATTTGCATATTTCAATTTATCTTAAACTGAGTTTATTCCACTTTTCAATTAGCAGAACCCATGAATTTCTCTTTTTGTGTTATTTCATACTATTTACGAGTAATCATATTTACTTTTTCAGGAACATAATTGAATTTAAAGATCATTTTAATCGCTTCATCATGTTAAAACATTAACCATTTTTCAATTTGACTTTTATGAACTACTTAAACTATTTATTCATGCAAAACATTTGCAACAGGACAGAATTTTATTCACAACTGTTGTTTTTATAAGTATTTAAGTGTAAAAGGTATTAAGTGATATTTTTAAGAATAAAAATCATTAAAAATTGTCAGGAGTAAGTTTAAAAAAAAATTAATTAAAAATAAATAACTTCTTACAAATTCTACAAGAAATTAAATTCTGTAGATTTGTTTTAAAAACAGGGAAATAATGTAATGATTGGAGAGTTATAAATAAAAAAAATTATTTATCACAGTGCTTCAATAAGATACTTTTATTTCTCTTATTTTGTATATTTAACTGTTGTAGGACATAATTATTGCTAAATACAGAAAATTATTTACAAATGAAAGTCACGTAAAGAAAAGCGAACGCTGTAATGTAACAACAACAATTTCCAGATTGTTTGCTCTTGTTTGGATTAGAATACTACTATTTAGTTTGCTTTTTATTTTAGTATTTCTGTGTTGTTCTAAACATATAAAACTGAAGTATGTTTAACATTATAAGAGATAAAAGTAATTATATCTGTTAAAATATGTTCGTCGAATTTATTCTCTAAAAAAATAAGCTCGAAATAATATTCAATTAGTATTGCATAAGCTAGGAGTAGTATTATTCTTTCAGTCCCAGGTTTATTGTTCTAAAATTTATTAGGCTCTCCTGTGTTCAAATTACCAAACAATCATAAGAAAATCTTACGTTTATTGATACTAGTGAATTTGGCATATTTAAATACATGTACGTCTTAAACACTTTCTTTTTCACTGTTGATATAGGAATATGTAGCTTTCTCTAAAATTGAAATGCAATGTTAAACTACTTTGTGTGTGTGAGAGAGATAGAACTATTTTATAATATGCAGCAGAATGAAAGCAGGCAATTTATAAATAAAAGTGATATCAGCTGGTTCAGTTTCAATTACCTAGATCAAATATTGAACTATGAGCATTGTGAGATTTTTTGACGATATCGTTTTTCCAACGTAACATTTGGGGGACTATAATATGTAGGCGGTTATTAAAAGTACAAGTATTCACTGGATATGAGAAAATATCCCCAATAAATCCCAATCCAAGCAACATTATTTATAACAGTATTTTTCGTGTGGACCACTATTTCAATAGTATAATGATAAAATTAATATACTTCTGCTAATACTAGTTTTAAGTGATTTATTGAACAGAACTAAGAGAGAAAATTATCACATATCATTTTTATTATATAAATGCATAGTATTTTGATAAAAAAATTAAAGCATTAGAATTCTTTGAAGTTAATTTTAATTTAATATCGAGACTAATTGAAGTCTTTCGAAATTTTATCAAAATTGGTCATCAGTTTTCGATAGCATGCAAAATAGTTTATATTAAAATAATGGTAAATTAAAAATTTTATTACTACAAAAAAAAGTTGGGATAAAATATTTTATTAAATAGCATTTTTTTAGGCTTTGCATAAAAGACTTTGCGAAGACGAAGTTTTTATTTTTCTAAACTTCACGAATAAATAAAAAAGATACGATATATAATTGAAAACCTATTAAAATATTAATGGATACTAATTTGCAGAACGGGGTTATAAAAGAGGTTAATTAAAAGTACAAAACAAAAAAGTATTCAGTGATACGTGATTTTTTTAATTTTAGATTTTCAACGTGTATCATTAATCTGAAGAACATAATGATGGCGAACATTATAATGAATTTAGTAATGGTTCTACTTTTATAATACAAAAATTAGTACTGTTCTATACTGCAAGACTCTCATTAATCTCTTAATTTCATTGCAAGTTTACGAGAATAAGAAAGTAAAGAGTGGATGAAGGAATTAAAACTCAAAAAAACCACACAAACAAAATAAACTTCCCACTGAGACAGATGATTTTTGAGTCCATGTCAATTAATTTTGATGACTGTTTTGGATATCAAAATGCCGTTTTGGACATCCGTACGATTTTTTTCTTTTTATAGATACTTAAAAAAACAAGAGTTTAATTAATAAATCTTAAAAACATTTTAAAATCCAGGGAATAATTATATTGGAGTAAATATCGTCTGCGCTCTGGAATCTTTAAAGTACTTTACATAAAATAAAAAAAGAGAGTTTCAGTAAAACGTTATGAGAATAAGTGTAATAATGGGTTATATAAATGCTGAAAAAATTATTCCTCAATTTAAGAACACTTTTGCGATTTTTGGTTAAAATATGGGAAGGAATCAGAGCAATATTTTAAATGCAGTTTATTATGTAACGTTTAGATTTAAATATATGTTCATATCTGTAAGGGAAATAATGTGGAAAAACACAAAACATTTTGTTGAAATTTACTGATAACTGAAGTGATATTTCCTCTGATGTAGCATTCTAGAAGATTCTCGTTTTCTACATATTTATTAAACGCATACAAAGCAATCATTTTACTCTATATGTAGAAACTTTATCTGTTTTAGCTATTGCGTTTAATGAATAATTTTTTACAAAGATATACGATTCTTAATTGAGGCATATACACTTGCTACTTAACCTAACAATTATTATCTAATTTTCCTTTAATGAATTTAAAAAGACATTTAAATATTTATTTAGAAAAACGTAGTACTTTTTAAATTTTTTTTCAAATAAAAAGTATAAAAATACAAAAGTACACACACACCCAGTCAAATAATAAAGTAAACAAATGTAGAAATGACCAATATCTACCTCAAATGCTCTCTCGTACACCAGAGTGTCATTTCAGGGTCAAAAAAAAGGATGCACATCAAAGGAAGTAATCTTGATCATTGTGAATCTGCAAAACTGTAATAACGGTAGCCAAACTTAGAAAAAAATTCCTAAGTGATAAGATTTTCTGCCAACTATATTCAGTCAGAAACCGGAACAGTTGGTAATAGCCTCCCGACTTGGATTTCAGGGTACTGCTGGGAAATCTTCAATACTCTAATGCTTTAATTTTTATCTAACTTGTATTTGGGATTAATTTTTCTATTACGTATGTACTTGATACCTATAGTTTCAAAAGATTCGTTTACTGTAAACACGTGTCCTTTTTTACGAGGTTGCCTGTAGGTTCATAACCAAAAATGCCACAGGGAGCAAGCACCCATTGAAAATCTACTTCATTCGTTTCTAAAACCAACTCCCGTAAGTAATGCCAACATTGCAAGATTTTCGACAATTGAGGGAGATTTTAAGAAGCAAATGGACAAAATTGCAGTTTTGGAATAAAAAGACTTGACTGCTCTAGCAAAACTATCACCGAAAATCAACAAGTATTTGTGAGAAATTGGGACAGCTTCCTTTTCTACAACAAACCTTTTTATTTTCGTACATATAATTTAATACTTGATTGCCATAATTAGTTCCAAACTCTGTTTATTTTTTTTTCTTTTCAATCTCTTGATTTATCTTGTTTTTAATCAAATTCATTCTAATTAAATAGCCACAATATAACATGTATATTAAAAAATTGCTACGTACCTAAATAAATAATTCAAATAAATCAAAAAAAAAGTAATGCAATTCAAAATTAAAGACAGACATATCTATTATCTCTTTTTTTCATCTCGTCAACTATATATATATATATTTACACATAAGCTAAAGAACATTCCCTTAATTAAACATAATATTCGTTAAAAGTATTACATTTAAACAAAGGAGACAATTCAAAAAGAAACGATATAAAAAAATGAATATCGAACAAGGTGTAAAAATTTAGGATAAAAACTGAATTATAATGTTAACACAGGGTTATATCTCTAAGATTTTTCATCGCAATTTCGAAGTAATGCATTAATGTACATCTCCCTGGACTCAGGTAATAAATAAAGAAACAAAATTGTTCAACAATAAATGAATGAATAAAGCCATTAGGTTGATTTGAAGATTGTAATAACAGTGAAGACAAAATCAGTGTTAGAACAAAAGTTTAAATATAACATTAAAAGTACTATTAGAAAAAAAGAGCGATACAGCAAAAATAAAATTGAGTATAAAATACATTGAACCTTTAAGCCATTTTTGTGCCTGAAAAATGCATATTGATTTTGATATGAAAAAAGAAAAATTAAATAAACCAGATTTACATCAATGTAATAAAAAAAATATTATTTGCAAATTTATAAGAGTGGAGTAAAAGCATAATCAACTTAACGAAGACAAATTTTGTTTGTAAGTTCAAAGAAATTAAAAAGTATTTCTTTAGGTGAAAACCATGCTAACAGTATATTTTCCTTGCAATTTGACCATTTGCTGTTTTTGTAATCCTGGCCTTTAGTGGTGAATTTGTGAGTAATGAATATTACATTTTTGGAAGTATTATAATTAATATACGTTCAATACATGTGTGAGACGTAGATCCTCAAAATTTATAATATAGTGATGTTCTATGTAACGTCAGAAAAATTATTCAGCATTTTGAAATATTTCTATCTGGTATATTGTTAAAATATTTTAGTTAGCTAATATTTCTTGCTGCATTTCTATGAGTTAATATAAGTAAATTCTGGGGGTCCATTTTAATTTTTTCTCTGTTAAATTTAGTCCTCGTTATATGTTAGTATATAAATAGCAATCTTTTATTAGAGTTATAGAAGACTTTTCTTTTTATATTGTCCTGTCCGGCTCTTACAATTCCTAATGCGATATTTTCTGAAGTTAGTTCAAAGACTGTCAGGTGAAAATTATTCAAATTTTAACATTCAGTTTTATTTAACACATTTACTAAACTGATGTATTAAATAATAAATTGCAAAATATTGGTATTATGCATGAATAAGAAAATTGCTTGCAACAATTTTAACTCATGAGTCTCTAAAAATACAATTACGGAACATTTATATTCGAATACATTTTACAGATCTTTATAATAAAATATTTTGGTGATATATTCATTCACAAATATTTTCTTCTATAAAGTTTCTTTTGCTGTCATATACAGTATAAATAAATTTTTTTTTCTCATTATGCTTGTTTTTCTTTCAGAAAAAAAAATCGCAACAGATATGATATTTACTCTAGCTTGAAAGAAATGAAATAAAGTAGTTTGAACAACAATCTGAAATTGAATTCCAAAAGAAAATTGAAGTTTTGTGGAATTTCGGTCTCAGTACGACATGTCTGAGGAATCGCTTTTCTGTATGATGAGATTTTGTTTACGCTACGGTGCGATGAGGTCATCATTGAAATGGATCTGTAACAAATTCTTTTTTTTCACCAAGGATTTTCCATTACATTGACTTCCATACATAACTGATCTTTGAATATACTTGAATTACATTGTGTGATGTTTAGACTTGAGATGTATACAAAATGTATATTTTACTTTTGAAATTAAATAAAGATAATGTATAATTAATTTTAAATTCAATTTTACATTAGGTATATTAATAATTAATAGATTCATTTTTGTGAAATAATATTTCCAATTGAACTAAAAATTTTATTGTCTATTTTTTATATTCAGATATTCTTAATTTTAGTCTGATTGGTGGCATGGATGTAGTGCACCCTCTTTGTTGTAAGCCCACCGTGGCGGGCTCGATTTTGTCTTTAGTCCATAGATTTTCTGGATGCGAACATAATAGTCACACACATGCCATATGATTGTGTGGCATGTAAAGAATCACTTGAGTATCTATTTGGTTCTGGTACTCTTGGCAAATTAAATTACTGCAATATTTAGCATTCGACGAGTGCTTGAATTAAAAGCCACTAGATGGTGCCACCTTGAAATAACTTTCACATTTGGGGACTTGCCGTGTGTGCAAAGACTTAGTTGCCAATATGCAGCCCCGTAGGGAAAAAAGTAATAAACAATTTTCTTTTTATTTAGTCATGTAAAGGGAAAACTGAAATAAGTAGCAAAATGTACTTGGATGAAAGAAGATTCATTTTGATAAAAACTTAATTTGTGTTTAGTTAAGCGTAAAACATGATAAATATATAAACCCTAGAGTAAAAACACATAATTCAAATATAATTGATAATTAGAAATTGATTTTTTATATTAAAAATATATTATTTTAAAAAAAGATATTCTTACGGCATGAAATACATATATAATTCAGTACAACTATGAAATGGGATATTTAGAGCCTTTTTAATTTTAGGAAGTTTATTTTTTTTAATTTTATATTTATACATTTAGAATTTATACCAAATTGTAGTAGTTCCATTTCTTTTAGGTTGTCAGTTTTTACTTCCTGAAGTAGTTTATGCAAAAATACTAAGAATGGAAATGTATTCTACTATATATATCACTGTATTATTAATTGCAGTTATAAATGTTTATTTTAATGTTATGAACAAAAGAAATAAGTTAATTATATGGTTCTATTTTTTATGCAATAGATTGTACCCCTAATTACTATTTTAGAATGATCAAATATTCTCGGATTACATAAAATTTATGATTAGGGAGCATATTCACTTCACTACTTCTTTGCTGTAACTAACAATTCCTTGATATACATTTTTTTTATTTATTATTTTATATTTTAAGTAGGTTAACGTTTGTGATACTTTTCGAATTATAAGAAATTATAAATTACTTTGAATGATAATAACTATTAAGTACTTTATTCTGTATTAATATTGATCTATTATGGAATCGTTTATACTGGATAACCAAATGGAAGCCAGACTTCAAACCTTTATGCAGATGAAACATTGAAATAATATTTTCGAAAACCATTTCAAGATATTTTATTGAACTGAGTTCAAACTAATATAAATTTGTTATCAAATCATCTACCTTTATTTGCATAAAATTTTAGATTTTTGGTTATATAAAACTGTAAACATAGGTATTATATAAAAACGTTTCGTTCTTTTTTAACATTGTGGTATAGTGAAATAAGTGGTTATTACACCATGTAATTGTAATTTAAATAGTAATTAACGTTATATTAATTCGAGTTAAAACAGTACATTTGCAAAAGATCTTTCGTGGGCTCTTAACAAGTAATACAATGATACCTGGAATGCTATTTAAATTATTATTGTTGACATCATAGAGGATACTAGCCACATATATTGAAGGGGCTATAGTTTCGGACACAAGCACGACATTTTTTTACCAAAGCCAGTTTAAAACTTTTTATCTACCATGATCAGACTTTGCATCTTCAACCCAACTTTTTTTAGAATCCATATTTGTTTAGTATGAAGAATCATGTATTTTCTGTAAGAAATTCGTCTATTAATATATTTATATTTTTATTTTTGTAATATAAGAACTCTACTTACATACATACACATACACACACACACACACACATATACATGTATATAATTATTTGTATAGTTTATCCTATAATCATATTTATACATATAAAGGAAAAACAGTTTTAACGGTCCCAGGAACAATACGTATTTAAACTTTGATGAACTTTTCATTATGAAATGAATTTGTTTACATATCCTATAAATTGTCTTACAAATATAAAAATTGCTTTTAAAGTTTTATACATTACATTAATATAACAATTGATTTTTTTTAAAAAGAAATGAGTAATTTTTAATTTAACATTTCTCTGATTAATTTCTATTATTAATTTAATTTTTTTTTTATGTTAAACAATTTTGTGCTTTGCAATGATCTGTATAAAATCTTCTACCCAGCATGAGAGTATTGAAATGTTGTTTGTATGAACAGATAAAAAACATTTTTGTTCATGAGAAATACTTTTTGTTTTTCAATAAACAAGAAGGTAAATTATATTTAACCCATTTCACATTTTACAGATAATTCCCTTCCACTTCAAAAACCAAGTTTCCATAATATATATCAGATAACGGAAATAACTTAGGTGTTTTAATATTCATGTTCAAGTAAATGTTAAGCAAATGTTGACTAAAATCCTTCCACATTTAAGCTAACGCGTCATGCTTTGAAATTAATTTGTTCTACGGGGGTAATTTTAACTTCCGCTGCCCCCTTTTAATCAAAAGATAAACTTTCTCTTGATGTTTTAAGCAATTAAATATTTCTGATGCTCTTGGAAAACTCCTAAGAGATTGTCGATCAAAAATTTGAATACACCCCCAAATAATCTGGAATCAAAGCTCCACAGATTTGATATTTGGTCCGTGCAAAATTTATTTTTCGAGTTCTGCTGAGGAGTTATTTTTTTTGAAGGAATAGTGTCAAATATGTGTAGATATAAGTATACAACAAATAAATATATTAAATTATTAAAAAAAGAATGTAATGTTTGCTTCGTAGAAGTGTGTATGTATGTAGACTATAATTTTATTTAACAATATGTATTTTTTTTTGGGTTTTTTTTTAATTCGATTGATACAATTCTGAAATTTTCAGTGTTTGCAACCCAATTTTCAATCATAATTTTAACGCGCCAACCTTCATACAATAACATTGTATTGTGAATGTAATACTAATGTACTTTGACGTTAGAGCTTAAATACGACTTTAATTATAAACCACACAAAATATCAAAGTAATATTAAATTTTGTATATAACAAGCCCATGGGAGTCAGTAATAATTATTAAAATTGTTCTTAATTTAACATTTAGTTTTAATTATCAATATCTCTTGTACAGTACAGATAAGTTTATCTGCATATCAATATAAATGGGTATTTTATTATTTATTATGTTAGTATTCATTTTGTTTCAATTCCTTTAAGTAAATTGATAATATTTTAAAGTAATCTTTTATTTTCGGCTTTTCTATATACTCACGCCCCCCACTTAGGGTTATCACACCCCCTAGGGGGGCGTACCCCAAAGTTTGAGAAACGCTGAATTAGGGAATAAGATTAAGTATTTAAAAAAAACGTAGTAAAAAAAAATTCATTTACCTGTAATCCCAGACCAGCCATAAACAAGACTTCCGCCGGAAATGTTTTTACATTCCTTAATAATCATTCCTTAATCCACCATAGCATATATAAGTGTCCTGAAGTAAAAAAGAATTATCCAAATGGTTTTAATGTTTTTGTATACTATGACAAAATTATATATACTGAGTAATACAAGTAAATAAAGTTACACTAAGCAAACATATCTAGTGAAACTATTGTTAGGAATAGATTAAAAAAAAGGTACTCTTTAGATATAAATTACATGCAGCATTTTAGGGTAATTGAATTAAGTATTAATGCACTGGACATTTGCTTTGATGGAAAGGATCATAAAAGTTTTGCTGTCTACTAACATAGCTTCCATGTAACAAACCAACATAGGAACAGCAACATCTAGTGAACATTCCTAGAAATAGGCCTTCGAGGTGTGGCTGTTGAACCATGAGCAGAAAGATGAACATGTTTCCCAGTAACTAATTTTGGTGTATTCCTAATGTTTGCATTTTTTGTAAATTTTATCTTCATTGTAAATTTGAATGTTGATTTTTTTTTAAATGTTTACTTTTGTATATTTGAATACTCTCTTAAAATATTTTAATAAAGATGTTTATTATCCGACTGCTTCCCTTATCCTTCACAAACTACACATCTCATAACTCTGAGATTATTGTATTTATAAGCACAAAGTATACATGTTTATATTTTCGCTCTAAACGTTACATACAAATATATATATATATATATATATATATATATATATATATATACCATTTTTAAAAATATGTCAAAGTTACAAGGTTCCTAATTTAAGAATACTTAATGCAACTCATGCACATTTGTTATATTTAACAAATAAATAAATACATTTATTCATCATACATCAATGTATAAGCATATTAATAAATAAAAACATTAATTGAGCTTTAGGTCTCAAAATCTGTCAGAGACAATATTTTATTATTCCAAGACATACTGCATGATTTTAGTTAAAACATTTGTTCGATAAGAGGTAAGTTCGATTAAGTTTCTGATCAACATTGTACCACTTTTGAAGTTTTATAAAGCAGAAGTAAACTTTCCAAGATAAAAAAGGTAAAGTACAATTTACAGCTAATTACTAAACCACTCGTTGTTAGAAGCACACGTGACTGAAAATGGAATACATGGAGGTGAAAGGTGAGAAATAAATAATATACACTTCATTTTTTAAGGAATTTTCGCTTTCAAAAATGTTTAAGCATTTTTGAAAGCGAAACATCCTTGATTCGGATAACGTTCAAATGGTGACTAATGGTCTACAACCTTTGTGGTAATTCCCTTGAGTTACGATTTGATTTTACGAGACTCAGATAAGGTTGACTCTTCACTTTTAGATCCGACTTTGTAGTTACTATTTGGAGTTTTCTGCTTCAGCCACACATGAATTTTAAACATTAATGAGTAATTGTACTTGGAATGATAATATGTATCATACACATTTCTTTTTAAATTTAATCATTTTGTGAACAAAGGGATATAAACAATTTTCTCTCATTTTAATACTATTTATCTTATTTTTATTATTATTATTATTATTTTATTATTTATTTATTTATTGTGTTCTTTAACGTTTATTTCATGCATGACAAAAACTAAATTCAACTTTGAAATTAATAAAAAAATGTATAGGACAAAAAATGTGTAACGATTTTGGAGATTTTCTAAATATTTTTTATATTACATATATTTCATTCACTTATGTTTAGAAATTACTCTTCAAGCAACTTATGAAGATAACATTATAATTCTAAAAAAAAACATTCGATTAAATAATGAAAAAAATAATACATATATTGGTAATATAGAATATACATTCACAAAATGTACACTATAAAAGTTTTTTGATGCATTACTTATTTAATGTATATATATTTTTGTTTCTATGCTTACTTATCCTTTAAGATATTCTGTTGTGTTACAAAACTATGATATTTTAGAAATATTGTGTTTTCTTTAACATATTATTAGTTTAATATATAGTTAGTTATTAAATTATCTGTTTTGAGTACAACCCATCTTGTTTGCAACATTACTTCTCCAAGCATCTCCCTTCCACATAAATGTTATTTCCCTTATCACTTATCAATGTAGTATACCATGTAGCAAAAGCCGGGAAACGACTTCAATGACTTGAAGAAATCAAAAGATTAGAGCGCCTGGAATTTACACATTTCATTTTTCCTTATAAATAAAAGAGCGTACGTTTAAACTAAAAAAAAAATATATATATTACAGGTGCTCTTTCTAAGATGAAAAGTATACTGTGTATATATATGTTACGGTACTTTTGTGCTTATAACATTACCCAGCAGAAAACTTCATCACAAATAAAATATTAAAGAAATTTAATTTCATCTTTTTTAAAAAATACAATAGAGTTTGAAACGATTTACTTCAGGATTTCGTAAGCTTATACATCGTTAGATGTTCTTCATATGCAGATTTTCTCAATTGCATTACACACAAAACTAAAGTTAAATTAAACACCGAGAGATTCACACGAAATTTGTAACATCATTTTGATCTTAAATAACACATTTTCACCGAAACAGGCTTGAAACTTAATCCCCTGTATATTAATTGCATGAGATTTTATATCAATCATACTCTATTTTACTTATTATAATACTAACCAGTCCATTCATATAATGTTACGTAGAGTAAGGACACAATTGCACAAGATATTAGATTATCAGATTTCCATGCATTGTCCTGCAATCTAATTACAGCGATTCCATGCAATATAACTGATAAATCCCCGTTTTCATACAGATAATTATACTCTCGAAACCAATTTCATAGTTACTGGTATAGAGAGTAACGATTTTACCGCTGCAATAAACACATTATGGACCTGAATGCTTTATATATCAAATGGGAGGTTGACAATATTACTGAAGACTATTTCTACCCGCAGCTACATTATCCATCACAACAGGGGGTTAAATGTGTTCGTGGTGCCCTGAATTGTACATCACTCCAGGAATATTCAGGTTGTTACCCTACTCCACTCACCCCTTACAAAATGCAGTAATTCCCGTTTACGATGGATTTAAGTACCCATTGTATGTTTCTGCAAATTACTGGATATTAGCTTTTCAGGGAGCCAGCGTTGTTCTATTTGTGCACTTTCACAAGAATGAACGCTTTGTGGAGTCTTTACATGGTTTGTATTGCTTTTAGATAGCACTTAACAAAATATGTGTTTAACTCTGTTAATCAAAAGATTATTAAACATCTCCTTAAACTACTTACATTAGATGCGCAGAGTCTTACATTAGATGTTTGACTTTCAATCCACTAGTTCCCGGTATTTTAAACATATTAATTTTACAGCGTGTTTAATGTATCTATTTTCATAAGCTGTGTATTTTTATGTGTTAAATATCTTATCACATTGGTATATTGGAATATTCCACATTTGTTTATTTCATAACAATTATCAAAATTTCTGCATACCAAATACATTTTTATTATATTTAAAGTAGCATTTTCTTAAAATAATTTACGCCACAAGCAATTTCCTTTTCAATATAAAATACATAAGAAAATTTTTAATACGATAAGGACATATCAATAACTACTTTAAAAATGAATTTCATGTTTTATCACAATGACATTTTCCTCATATGTTATTTATTTTACTATCATTTCAAAAAAGAAAGAATCGGGAACAAAATTTTAGGAATATAATACTAAATTGAGAAATCTGTGGAATGAAAAACAATGCTGAATGTGTTTCATTTTATGTTTTTCTCAGATAATAAGGTTTTGAATATTTGTTCACCTGCATGAATTGTTCCTTAGTACTTTTGAATAGCATGTGTTTTTTTTTGTCAACACAATCATTTGATTTCTAGAAATGCATTTTTAAATCAATTGTTGTGAAATATATATATATATATTTTATTCTCATAGGAAAAAGTAATATACACCATATTGTAACCATACAAAACCATCCCATATTGTACCATATATTTGCTATACTCAGTCTCAGTTTCACAAAGGGAATTAAAATAAAGATCCTCAATGATTAGGAAATATAATAGAGGTATCATTATTATTAGCTCTTGAAACTAAATGATAAATAATTGAACTTTTCCTTGAGTAATAAATAAGTATAATACAGCAATTCTGTAAATTTTACCTCTATAGCGCCCTAGAGAAAATCCAAAACACTTAACCAAACTCCGAAGTTATTATCTCAGAATAAAAAAGCGATTTCGATGTGAAAAATTTATTACATCTTCCTTCGCGGGTGGCACTACAGAAGTAGATAATGTCGATCATTCTGTTTCGATAGGATTCTACATCCATTCAGAGAGTAAACCATTTCGCAAAGCTATCTACTGTGTCAAAACACAATAAAACTGTATTTCTTTTTCGACAAAAACTATCGATTCGAAATCCTGACAGGTACTTTACTTGTCAAAACGAGATATACTGGATGAAACACTCTTTTCCTTGAAAATGTAGACATAAATGTTTGAAATATTGAACATACTTTGTTCAGATTAGGAAGAAGCAATCATTATACAATTTATAGATGTTGAAAGAAAAGTTATATTTTTCTTTATAGGGTATAATTATACCAATAATTCCAATATATATATTTTTTAAATTAGCTTGGTTATGAACATTTTTAGATTAAATTGCTTTACATAATTATCATAATTTTTCGTATATTTCTCTAAAGTACATAATTTATTGAAGAAATTTAAAATCCTTGAGTGTTTAATAAAGAACAAGTATTTTTAATTGCAATGAATTTACTAAGAAATTTGGTCCATTTGAAAATGAATAATTTATAAATTTTTACTAAAGAATTAATAATTTATACATTTTTATTAAAGAATTAATAATTTATAAATTTTTATTAAAGAATTAATAGCTTATAATTTTTTTATTAAAGAAATAAAAATTTAAAACTCAATATGATGACGAAGCATTTTAATATTTGGAATTTAAAATTTTCTAAGTTAAATAAATTTCAATTTCTATTATTATCTTTTCATTACATATTTTAAATACTGTAAAAGTTATTTCACTAATTATTTAATTGTACTATCTTGATATTATTTAATTTTTAAATTTACTTTGTAATATTGAAAATACCTTCCTGTAAAAGATGGTTGAAATTTCATTTTTTAAATTTTTCTTATGTGTAAATTTATTTTTTGAAATATTTTTTACATAAGTATCCACCATGAGATGACAACATTTTTTATTAACATAGATATTTTAGATGCATTAATTAATATTAAAAGTATAATTTCTTTCTTATATATTTTTAATATTTAAAAGAAGTATGATCTTAACTGGCAACCTCTTTTTACATTCTTTTAAATATTGTATTTTTTGTCACAGCGTCATATTTCTGTGTTGTTAAAAATCTTTTTTTAATTCATAATCAAAGGACTTAAAAAACTTTTTTTCAGTGAATGACAAGATCTTGAATTCTATAAACTGTACTAAAATAATAAAACTACTCCATATGGTAAGGCAATAAAAAAAACTTAACATTTTCAAAAGGATACTTTTTTAAAACTTTAGTCGAGGCAGTTTTTCCAAAAAATATCTTTTTGTTAAAAATATTTCTTTTTGACTAGTCATGCTTTAAAAAAAATTATTCGAGCATTAGCAAAATTTGGAAAAATGACTTGAATGTCATATGAATAATCTTTTTATCAGACTCAAACAATAGTTTTAGTAAAAGAAATTTTGGAAAGAGCCTTAAAGCTATGAATAAAGTAACTGTCAAACTAAACTTTTATATCAATTATATCTCCAAATTGGAAAAAAAATCATAACAGCAAGAAAGTTTTTTATAAATAAATATATTTTTCCTTCCAAAATTTTATATGCAGACAGTTTCCTATCTTTGATGACAGCATTGTTTTAAAGCACCTTGTGATCTGAAATCATAGATCAATCTCAAGTTTTGAAAGCATTAAGCAGTTTTGAAACAGTTTAGTGAACTTGAATGAAAACAACGAACAATCGAAGATAGTCCTAATATTTCACAATTTGGCGTTTATTTATTTATTGGTCTTAGGGAAAAAGAAACAGCTTATAAATATATCATTGAGAATGAAAAAATTAGTTAGAGTTAGAAATAGTTATATTTATCCTAATTACTAGAAGGACAGAATGCAAATATATGAATAATTACTAAGGAAACTAATAGAGGAATTAAAGATAATGAAAACAGTTACAATGAAATATGATACTTATGCGTATATTGAAAATCTAAATCTCAAAATTTACATTTTAACTAGTTTTCTTTGAATTTAATTTCCTTTCGTATTCTGCATATTATTCAACAATAGTATTCATTCTTAGTATTATATTCCATTCTAAAATATGTTTTCATTTATGGAGACTTGTCACCTTTTGAAAATTTTTATTTTATTTATGTATTTAAAAATTATATTTTAGCAATTCATATAATGTTCTATTCAAAAAAATGATATGAGATAAGAAGTTGCAGATATTATTTACACAATTATTAAATTATAAAATTGAACTCCTCTTGTAATTTTTAATTTTTTTTTAGCTGAAATGTTCTAATATTATTCTTAAGGATGTTCTAAGCAGCTTTAGAGATGGATTTTGCAATAACTTATTTAATTTTAAAAGAAAAAAAATAAAATGTTGATACATAAGCTAAAATTCAACAAAACAGCCGAAGTCTCCTACGTTTTAATTTTTTAAAAAAAGTATTATGTTTACAGAAAAATCGATCGCTATTTTTGTTACATTTATTATATATAACTCACAGAGAAAAAATAGAAGTGATTAGTAAATAATTTTGGAAGGAGAAGCATTTTGAAGGCGAAAAAACTCAAACTGAGAAAAACCAGTTTAAAGTAAATAATTCTAAAAAAATAATTATTATAGGAAAAAATAAAAATTGAATACTACTTCAAATTATTATCTACATATTTTCTCTTAAAATTTATACCATTTTCATATTAATTTAAACCATATATTTCATAAATTATCGCTTTTTAATAAGTACTAATTGCATAAAAAAATCAATGAAAATGTTAAAAAAATTTTTTTTCTTTACATAATATTGAAATCTTACAATATATATTGAATATGAACTGAAATTAAAAATTATTAATACAAAATGCCATAATTAAAAAATTTCTCATGCACACATCTCAAAAGTAAAGAAAAATTACATTAATGTAATGCTTCAAAAATATCCTGCTTTATTTGTAACAATTTCTTTTTTAGTTATTATTTCACTTTTTAAAATAGCTTTTCTTTATCAAAAAGCTTTTTTTATCTAAAAAATTTGGCGTGGTTGAATTCCCGAATTTGTTAGTTTACATTTTTTTCAATTGAAGTTTTTTCCAACTTATTTTCAGGCATATAAAATTGATATACCAATCGAAAGGTAATAATTAAAAGAATATAACTAAATAAAATACCAAAAAAAATGATGTTTAGGTCATTTTTAAGGTGCCAAGTCTTCTTAAAACTTTTTTTGGAAATTCGATGCTTTTGATTCATTTAAACTAGCCTATAAAATTAATTTTCAGGATTATCATAATTTATAAACTACGCCCTTCAAATTTCAATTGATTGCTATTCTTCAAAATTTAGTTCATTTTTATTCTTCAAAATTTAGTTAATTGTTATTCTTCAAAATTAAGTTGATTATTATTAAACAAATTTTAGCTCATTATTATTGATTCAATATTATTTAAAATGTATTCTCATAAATGAAAGACTAAAAAAGTCATGTACAAATATATAAAGCAGTTATTCTTGATGTTGCTCTTAGTGATTATAAAATTATCTACAAAAGCTATCTTTATGTTTAAGTTAGATAAATGTTTGTTTGAAGAAAATAGATTTGAAGTTAAGATGGTTTGAATATCTTATGGGAGGACTGAAAAATGGTGCATTAAAAATTTCCATAACTTTAAATTTCATGTAGATCAAATCAATCCATATATATTAAGACTAATACGTTACATTTTCTGTCATTCACAAAATTCTATTTGAGATAATTGTTCACTCTTGAAATCTGTGTCTCAGTGATAACAGAATTTGGCACTATGTTGTTGTAGTAAAACTCATGAAAATTGCAGAATTTACTGGATTTGAAGATATAACTATCCTCAAGTAAAGGCCTTAAATATACTAAAAATATTTTATAAATTTGACTCAATTCCCTAAATCTACTTTTTTTTCCTTTTTAATTTATTCTCATTCGAAAAGGAAATTATGCTAAATAGTTTTTGATACTTAAGATAAATATATTCTTCAATAGCTGTGTGAATACTTAAGATTTTACTTTGAAATTCAACTATTTGCCAACTATTTTATCAACTGTTTTAAAATTTGAATCTTCTTTCTCATTTTGTTATCATTAATTAAATGACAAAAATTGAAGGGAAAAAAGGGGAAAAAAACGGATAGAAGAAAATGTATTACTAATTAATAGCAAAACAAAAATGTGATAAATTTAAAATTCCTTATTATTTATTTCTTAAAACTATTAATTTTTTAACTATTTCTTGCTACTTTGCTGTCTAGAAACACAACAATTCAGGTACCTTAAATAGGGCTTTTAATTATGATGTATTAAAATTTTGCGTTTTCAAGTAATTCAATATGAACCATTTTTTTATATAACAAAAAATTTTGTATTCAAAAATTTTTTTCAAAGATTAATATTTATAATGTTAATAATTACATCAATAGTATTTTACTTTGTTAAAAATATAGTTGGATAAATGAAATACTGATAATCTCAAGTATTCTAGATTTCATTACATTTTCTTATAAATCATCGAATGTATGTATTTGTTTAAATATTGTAGTATATAAATTGGATATGTATCGAAAAACTGGAAACAGAGATGAAGTAAATATAAGATACAAAACAATCCCACTAAATATGAGAAAATCAAAATTTTAAAAATTATAGGTGCTCAATTTATAAATATTGCTATGCCAGTAAAAATCTTTGGAAAATGTCACCTTAAAAAAGCAATTTAATGAACAGATTTGTGAAAAAATTGCTAATACATGAATAATCAATAAATCTTTTTTTATTAAATTTAAATTATATGATATATACAATAAATATATTTTTTCAATATAGTTTTCTAATTGTATATTCTATATGATTACAAGAAATTTTAATACAACTGGATGCTTAAAAAACTCAAAGATAATTCAGTTACATAAGAAAATAATTTAAAATGAAATTGTTAAAATATGTGTGTATCAGTTTTAATTTATTTTTATATAATATTTTTATTTATTTTTTAAAAACAAGTATTTAACCAAATTATTTTTCCATTGTAATAATAGATTTATTTCGAACGAACTATATTAAATAAAGGATTTTTGTTCTAATAATTAAATTTATTAGAGAGAAAAGAAAATTATTTCCTTGCAAATATTCCAAATATAGTTTCAAGAAGAAATTAAACAATTCATTCTTACAAAAAATATAATTCACACAATTTTCCTAATGTTCAATAAATATCCTAAAAATAAACTTTGTTTATAAATAAATAAATCATTCATATTTTTTTCTTTTTTAAAATATGAAGGCGTACTTTTTCTTCAGTTTCATGTTTGAAGCAATATGTCAAATTTGTATTATATTAGTCAATACTTTTAGTAAAACTGTACGCAAATATTAACATGCAGTCTTATTATATTTAGCATGTACACATCGATGTAAAACTATTTAAAATTTTGTAACAATCTGCACCCATACAGCAATTAGGTTTGAACTATTTACAAAATATAAAATCAAATTTTTGAATTAATAAATCCTGTAAAATTGTACGTAAATGAAGCATCTAAATTAATGAAGCACTGTATATTAATAAATCATTAACGAAGAATTTACGTTCCAAAATGCAACTTCTCCAATAGAAAATTTATCAAGTTCTGAATAATATTAACTATTACCAATTTTAAATGATTGCCATTTTGTTTCGGTAAAAGTCTTTAAAATAATATCTTTACTACATCATTTATTTTAAATTTAGAAAAATACTCATATTACTATTTCTAAGCATAGTCACGGATTTAAAGACCGATTACATGAAATTATTGTTTAGAAACTGGTTTTAAATTTTGTATACAGATTTTTAAAGATAAATATTATTTTACTTAGTAGAAAGGGCAACACGTTAAGAAGATATGTTCTTAAAAGCTTTTAATGCATTTTTAGACTTATAATTCAAGATACTAATTAATTTAATTTAAGATAAAAGAACCTAAACTATTGGGGATAAAATATTAAATTTAAGAGTTAATACACCACATATTAAAATTATAATTATGTAATATTAGATAAAGAGAAAATTCCAATACCATTATGCAAATAAACATTTATTTGGCGTTCCCCTCAAGTAATTCGAATGTGTTATTTTCTTTATATATTTTGTTTTTTTTACAATTCAGAAATACTGATGTAATTTATTTCTGATTTTGGTACTTTATATCAAGTTAAATTATTTATAACAGTTATCATTTGAAATCAATTAAATTTGCTTAATTTTAAATGTGTCTGTCTTATATATATGTATAATTCCTATCTGTATCAGGTTTCTATAACTCTACTGATTATTGCTGATTGCATAAGGGTTGTTGGAAAGCTAAAATCTTATTTTTTTGACAATTTGAGTCTTACATTTAAAAATTGTATAGAATTTAACCTTTCTAAAAATACCTTATTTTAACATCTAGCGTAAATAGAAGCCATTAAACATATTTTTAAATAATCGTTGAAACTAGTCTATGCCTATTTAAATGGAGAAAAATGTAAACAAGTACTTCATTCTTGCTTAAAAATTTCAACGTTTCATATAAACCAAAACATGTATATTTTATTGTAAATTGAGCCTTTTATTTTTTATTGCTTATACAATTAGAAGTCTCACTGTATACATTAAAATCAATTTATCTGAAAATGTAAATTTTAATGTTCGATGTACCTTTTTCTGAAAAACTCTTGGACACAGGTATGTAAGTTTTTATGATATATATACAATGATGGCTAATATATACTGAAATAAGCTTTTTGTAAAAACCTCAAAAATTTATTTTTATATAATTTTTTTTATGTGAAAAGGGGTCAAATTTCACTATGTTTGATAAAATATGTTATAAATTATGAAAAAATTCAAAATTAGCTAAACGTTCATTTCAGTATAATGAAAAATTTGTACTTCAATTATATGAAAAACTTTAAAGCATGTAAGCATATAAAAGATTTTGAGAAAAAGTACATAGAAAACCACCAATATAACATTGTCGGCATAGAGATTTCCTACTCCCCTTAGTACTTATGTTCAAACAGTGTTCAAAATGTTCTTAAAAATTATCAAAATTTACAATAACATATAAGCAGTAAATCTACTAAAACACACGGCTAAAATTTTTATTTAACTGACTAACATTCTTAAAAAGGATAAAACTTAATATTCATTTATATATTTCAATCAGGTACTTGTCATTTACTTTTTTTAGATATAAAAAGTTAAATTTTAATTAAAATATCAGTTTGCGATGAAATATTAATTTTAAATATTACACTAGTCAAAGAAAAATATTTGATATTTTATTAAAAATGGTCATCATAACCAATGACATGCAAGAAATAAAATAAAGAAATGCAAAACCTTTCTTAAAGGACAGAATATATCGATACCTATTAATAAAAAGTGTGTAAAACCTTTTTGAATTTATTTATTGTCAAGTCATACCTGAGCCCAAATCACGAGTTTAAGTTCACTAAACTACGACGTAGTAGGAAACCTATTATAATATTAATGAATGCCGATTTTGTGGAAGAAAATTATTAACGATACTAATTAAGAACAGTGAAAGGGAAAAAAATCGGTGATACATTTTTTACCTAAATCTTTCTACGTTTATCATTAATCTAAAAAGCATAATATTAGCAATCTCTTTAATGAATTTGGTGATGGCTCTATTCATTTTTTACTTTTTAGTTCATCTTATCTTAATACATTTCTTATGCTCTGAGATTAATCGTATGTAAACTTTTGAATAATTATTTGGAAGAAGTAGGAAAAAGATGTTTCTTTTCAAGAGAAAAGTATAAATAAGAAAATTGAACACTGATTCTTTTAGAAATTTAATGTTTCAATTCAATCTGCTAAAAATATATAGGCTTTATTTTCTTTCCGAGAGACAGTGTCGCTTCAGATTTTTTTGTACAAAAATTAATTAAAAATAAATGGAAATTTTTAAACAAACTCAAAATTTTAAAAAAAAATATTTTTAAAGTATTCAAAATTGCTGAGATATGTCATAAAATTTTTTAAGAGCTCTAGTATGTTCTTAAATTAAGGTACAAAATGGAATGGCAAATTTCAATAGGAATAATGCATATATACACATACACACGCACAAGCACACACACATACGCACACAAACACACACACACATATATATATATATACAGTTTACAATTTGCTAGAGCTTAAAAAGCAAATACACTACAGTCTGGAGACAGGTATTGCTTGGTTGACCAAAAACAAAGAGCATTATTCCCCTATTACTGAGATTTTATAGTTACCATTTGGTCTTTTAGATCTACCAGCAAAAACACGAACATTTCCAGCTACCCACGTTTTTGCGAGCGCTCGTGTGTATGTGCGTGTGTGTCCGGGACAATTCCAAACATTTTTTTTTCAATTTATTAATTTTACTTATTATTAGATGCTCGAGGTATTTTGTTAAAAAAAAACTTTCACCGTCTATTTTTAACTGATATTTAAATGCCACTTTGTTGTTTAATATATAAATTAACCTGACGCATTTTCAAACATGACACATTTATTTATTACAATTTTGTTATAATACTGATGCAATTTATAGCTTAACTATTAATTGATATTTTAATTTCTTTCTCAATTATTTATTTTTTGTATTATTATATTAAAGTTTTCTGTCTGACGGGAAAAGTTGGTTTCGATAAAGCACGCGGGACCTTACGTAACAGCGGTACGTTTGTGATACCTTTGGAAAACATAATAGTATTGCAATTTTGTATTTTAATTTTTTATTACCATTCAACTTACCTCTATTACTAGATTCAAACTCACATTATTTATCCTCTGATCTGTGGAGTGTTAAATATACTTGTATATATATATATATATATATATATATATATATATATATATATATATATATATATATATATATATATATATATATATTGTAAAAATGCTTCAATATGAATTTATAAAATTGCGAATAATTTTCTCTTTCACAATATATACATAGTAAATAACGCACCTAGTAACTCTGACATGAAATACATAATTCATACTTGTTGTCTTGAAATACGTTTACCTTAACAAATAATAGTATTGCTTTTTATTTTAATTTTTATTACCATGAATTACTCTTTTAGATCAATAACCCCTTATTTCCCTTTCGTGCTAAGGTATTGGCTTTCTCTTTATAAGACTGTCAAAGTCTTAGAAGTCTTTAAGTTATATTAGTAACAATATTTGAGCACAACAAAATAATTCAGAGAATGTAAATAAGTAAATACTTCTAAGAAAAGATAATTTTTGTCATATTACTCAAGCTTTATTGTATATTCTTCTGTATTAGGGATGGCTGTACTTAAATATATATTACTGAACGTCTTTAAGATATTATAACAATTCACACACACAATATACATTCATATAATATAATAAGTAAATACTTCATAATAAAGATAATATATAGTCATATTACTCAAGCTTATGTATTGTCTATATTATAGATGGCTGTACTTAAATATATATTACTGAACGTCTTTAAGAGTATAAAACACACACACACACATATATATATATATATATATATATATATATATATATATATTACTTAACTTGTTAAATTTAACATGCAGTGGCCCTTTACACTGTGCGCTTTCAGTGGTACTAGGTTCGAACTCATAATGCGCCAAATACGCGAACATAACCTTGACCACTGGCTTAAAGAGGCCCCATAACAAAGACATAAGTTTCATAATTTGTAAATGTCAGTATATAAACATATATACATGCAATTTTTCTACGTTAATCTTAATGAAATCACGCCATTTATTAAAGAAAGAAAATATAAAGAAAATGGTTACGCTTTTTTATTTTATTGGGAATTTTATTTAAGAAATTCCAAGCAATCATTCAAAAAATTATAAAGGATCTATTAAGATAAAAACACGTAATGCAAAAGCATTTCTTTTTGAGACAAATGCAGTATAACTTTGAAAAATTATATATAAATTAATAAATGATTTTTTAATGCATAACACTTCAATAAAATTAACAAACTAATTCAAAATATTTTTTTGTACAAACTAAATGTCTGCATGAATGTTTTTCTGGGACTCTGCATTCTTAATTTCAGCATTAAGTGAATATATTAATAGTAATGAAACTGGTTTATTTTAAATTTTCTTTATGGGCACCTGTAAGACTCACGAAAGTTTGATATTGTTTTGAGAATGGATGGATGTAAATTAAATTATATTCGAGGTTTCATAAACGCGAGGATCATACCACGCAATCGAGGATTCATAAAATTGCATAGAAGTGCTTAAAATTATTTTAAATGACGGTTAAATACTTAAAATTAAACTTATTTTAAATTCATAGCTATAAATTGTTTTATTTTAGGTTCTTGATTGTTTAAATGACAAATCGATAAAACTTTCGAACAGATATATTGATAAGAACTTAAGTAAATTCTGTTATTTTTAAATAATGAAGATTATAAAAGCAAAAGGGAAAAGATGAGTACTCTATTTAGATCATGCATAACTTTTAGAATAATGAAGATGTGGATGGTAACAAAAACCAATGATGATAAACGTTTATCCCAATATATGGAAAGAGATGAATTGAAAATTTTACAGTGCAAATAATCAACATTCTATTTTTATTAATAGAGTAGATTCTGGTATTATTGAATACTATTTACATTTCTAAAAGTAACTTTACTGGGTTTTTTTAAATATGTCTCTAAAATCATCTTGGATATATAAAATAAAGGATTGTAAGAAATTATAACTTGTCAAAAAGAATAATATTTATTTTGTTGTTAGAAAAAATATTTTTAAAAAATGATCAATGGAGGGTAAAAAGGGGAATTTTTTTGGAATTTTTTTAAAAATCCCTTTTTAACCCCCCCCAAACCCTTTTAGGTTTTTTGCAAAATCAAAGTTGAATTACTGCATGAAAGGAACATGAATACCAAATTTCAAAACTTGAATATTTACTTGTAACCCTCTTTAACCCCTCTTAACTCCCTCCATTGGGGATTGATAATCTATTTTAGTGGATCTCTGCTTTTGAAATTAATATGCCTAACAAATTTCAAGTATGTAAGTCTAAAAAAGTTCCAAAACAGAAATATTTATCTATAACGCCTCTTAACCCCTTGTCGTGTCGATTTTCATAGAACACATTCTTAGTTAAATTCTACTTGACGAAAAGAACGTGCATACCAAATTTGAAATCTCTATGTCTAATAGCTCCAAAACGGGAATACTTATCTGTAACGTTCTTTAACCCCTCTCAACCCTACTAAAGGATTAATTACTACAACACAGTTTTTCTAACGGATCTCTATTCTATGAAAGTATATAATATGCCTATTAAATATGAAGCATGTAGATTTATTAGTTCCAAAACGGATTTTTTCTCTAACGTCCTTGAAGCCCTCGCAGCCTTCATTGGGGCCGATTCTTGCAAAACTTCTTTTGTAATGGATCTTTATTCCATGATAGGTATGTGAGTACCCAATTTCAAGTATGTAGATCTAATTGTTCAAAAACGGTACATTTATCTATGACGCCCCTTAAGCACTCACATTCCCTTTAGGGTCTACTTTTGCAAAATTTCTTTTAAAAGGGATATCTACTCTATAAAAGGAATTTCAAATATGGTCTAATAGTTGAAAAAGGGGAATGTTTATCTGTAGAGGCACTTAACTCCTCTTAAACCCTCTTGGGGTTGATTTTCGCAAAACCCTTTCTTAGCGGATCTGTAATCTGTAAAAGAAACACGCCTACAAATTTTAAATCTGTAGGTCTAATAGTTCCGGAGATATCATGAAGAGTGAGTGAGTGAATTTAGGAGTGAGTGAGTGAATAAATGAATGAGTTTGTGAATAAATGAGTGAGTGAGTTTTTGAATGAATGAATGAATGAATGAATGAATGAGTGATTGAGTTAATTAACGAGTGAGTGAGTGAGTCGCTTTTCTCCTTTATATATATAGATAAAACATTAGATAATTAATAAATTTTAAAGTGTCATTTGTTTCACTTTTAGTTTATTCATATTTAATACAAATTATGTAAGTGTTTATTTTACAGGAATTACAATTATTATCATGCAATACTAAAAGAGATAAAATCCCATTTATGCTTATAAAGAGTCAAATATTTTCTCTTTGAATCAAACAATTTCCTGTATAAATTATTTCGAATACTTTTGTAGCACTTCAAAATTTGTCATCTGTGTTTGATACTGAATAATTTCAGACATCCTTTTCAATCCATGCATCCCAGTTTTGAAATTGAATTATTTTAATTTCCTCAGAACTTGAAGATCAACATTACATTACATTTTCTTCGTTTTATAGTAATAATTCTAAATTGTACCAATAAAACTGTGTATAAAATCATGGACAGAAAATAAAAACTGCCCAATTTTAGAACATATTACAGGAAATACAACTAATGCGTGATGGCAAACGTTGAAAAAACAAATTTTATTTTGCTTTTCTAAATACCGAGGGAAAGAATGTTCTTGTTTCGAATATCGTTAGCAGGATGACTGATAGTCTCCAGCTTTTGTGGTAATTCCCTTGAGTTATTACCTAACCAACTTTCTTTAGAATATGTAAAGGGCTGAATCTTCACACTTTTAGCTTCGTACAGAATTTATTATTAGCACTTTTGCTTCCCTTCTTTGCACTCTATTTTGCTAAGTAAATGTGTGCGTGATCAGATAATCGCTCATACTTTTTTTTCTCATTATTTTTTCCTCTAAGTATCTAGGAAGTATAATTTTTTATTTCTCTGACACATTTTTTTCCACATAAAATTATCAAATACTAATACCAATTTTTCTTCAAATTAAATCGATACATGAATATTTCGAAAAAATTGAAACGGAATTTTTCAGATAAAAAAGTACCGTCGAAATAAAAACTAATTCATAACATTGATTAAGAAATATTAGGTATTTTTGGTATGGACTATTTTCTTGTTAATAGATTCCGATGTTTGTATTATTTATGATGTTCGAGCATAAAAGCAATACCAAAAGTATCCAAAAAATCTTTAAAATAAAATGTCAATGACGCAAAATTACATAGCGTTTTTTTAATGATGATAATTTTTACTAAATTATTTATGTATATATACACACTGGTAAAAACAATTAAATGAAAAAACAAAAGTGTGCACAATCTACACCCTAAATTAGGAAACTGGTCACTTGTCCAGCACAGTAGCCAACCGATACCCTGTAAATCAGAGAAAAACATGTCTAAAAAGGTGTATGATTGGCTCTAACACAGTGTTTCTCAAACTGTGGGGCGCGCCCCATAGGGGGCGTGATAACCCTACAAGGGGCGCGCGAGCATATCGAAAATTCGAAAACAAAAGATTATTTAAAAAAATTATTAATTTACTGAAAGTAAGCAAAACAAAATATATTCTGAGATAATAAAAAGTAAAATGTACATTTAGGCTGTTATAATAAACTTGTAAAGTTAAGTACTGTGCAATATGTTTTTCATAATTAATTTAACAGTATTAAGCTAAGAACAAGTTTAATAAATACCAGTGAGCGTATGGCATATCCTAAAACTATATACAAATTGTATACTTATTTTTATAACTTGAACGGTTTATAATTAAAATCGTATTATAGCCTTACGTCAAAAAATATTATTATTGAATTCAATACATTGTTATTTTGTGGAAGGGGGGGAGCAAGATGAAAATTATGATTGAAACTTGGGTCGCATGTATAGAGAGTTTGAGAGGCACTGCTCTAATAGCTAAACAACTCTCGCATCGTTATTTCATACTGTTTACCAGGGTCCTCATCAACCCCTGTGGCAACCACACGCACTCTTGCATCAATACACTCTTGAGCTCATCGATGGTCATTGAAGCTGTTCTTTGAGCTGCTACTGACAGTCGAAAGACGTCCCGTATATGTTCGATAGGATTAAGATCAGGGGACATCGCAGGCCACTCCAATCGTTGAACATTCCTTAATTGGAGGTATTCGTACAACTGAGACTAGTGTGAGCTTGCGTTGTCATTTATCAAGATGAAATTTTGTCCATATTATCCAAGGAAAAGTCTGATATAGGGTGCAACGATCTCGTTCCTGTTCCACTGAATATTCACCGTACCTCTATCAAACACATGTAGATAGGTACACCCATCTACAATTATACCTTCTCAAACCATCAGACTACCTCAACCATAGTGGGTGTTTTTTTTTTTTGACAATGTTAAAAACCCGATATCGATTCCCGAGCTCTTCCCAAATAAGATCTCGTCTCGAATCATTGTCCATACTGAATCGCGACATCATTTAAGAGAACTCACCTCAATCATTATCAGTTTAACCCGTGCAGAATCATGATCACATATATGTCATCAAGCGTTTGTCCCTTCACTGCCAAAGATTGGGATTTCGCTTTCTCCATTCTGAATCCAAAGATCCCACTAGTTTGATTTTAATTTGAAACTTGGGGAATTTCGAATGATCATAAACTATGAATTTCGTCGTATTTTATTACAGTAAGAATTTTTAAATGAAGTTTGTCTTAACAAGAAATTTGCTTGGTTCTGAACAGGTTAAAACTGGTGTTTAAGTGAAATGCTACATGATCAATTTTGTGGTTCATAGTTAAAGTGATGCAGACTGCAAAATGATGCAGGGTGCCTCTGGTGACTGTTATGACTGGGTGACTGTTATTTGTGAAAATCATTCATATCATTTTGAATTATACTGCTTATGATATAGTTTTCTCGCTGTCATCGATCTATCCCTTTTAGCCAGAAGTCTCAAATAATAGTCTTGAGCCAGCGTTGTTGAACTTGTGTGGCCTTGACCAGGTCGGTGGACAACTGTTCCTATCTCTATGAATTGTTTCCATAGCGTGGAAATCACATTTTTTTAAATCCTCAGGTCCCAACTGTAGTAGCCTGTGATTCATTTGTCTCGAGTCTTCCAACTCTCAACCGTGTTTTGGAATCATGTGGACGATAATGATTGACCATATTAACGAAGGGTAAACAAAGAAATTCAGTAAACAATGATTGGACTAAATACGATGCTTTAATAATTCCTTACACTGCAAGCTTCAGCTAGCAAGTAAGGTATCTGTACACAAAGTCGATCACAGAGCCACTGCCTGATGACATCACAAGTTACTTCGATGCAGAGGCGTCAACAAGTTGAGTTATCATCTGAAAATGTATTTGCGTTTATGCATTAATTATTTTGTTCTTTTTTTAAAAAAAATTCATTCTTACCTCTAAATGTTTTTATTAGTGTATATGTAATGAAGATAACATATATTTTCATCTAAAATGTCTAATTGCGACGTATAGGATGATTAAATTTTAATCATGATTTACATTAAAAATATAAATAATATTTCAATAATGAAATTAGGCATGAAATCTTTAACAGTTGATTATCAACATTTTTTTATAATTCGTTTTATTAATTTTTAACCATTGATACATTTATTAAAATAAATATAAATTTAAAATTACAAGTTTCTTCCGGAGTTACTACGAATTGCTTAGTTATTTTAAAGCTTTGTTACACAATGTTAAGTAGTGATAAATATTTTTTATGAGAGAAATACAATATAAAAATCTATCAAAATATATCGCCATTTTAAATGTGTCAAAATGTAATTTTTTTACTTATTTTTCTGTTCCATTTCTAGGCTGTTCGGTGAAAATTGGTTGATTTCTTAGCTCTACTTTGACAAGTTGCGAAAGTTTTCTATTTTGCACATACTTTAGTTAAAATTTTATATGAATCATAATGTATTACTCTTTAATAATTTTTACGTCATTTCTTTGACTATACGAGATTGATAATTGATGCTTATGCGCCTTTTATAACGATGATTGAAAAAAAATGTGCTTATTACTTTTGCGTGAATTAAAACTCGTCACATTGCACTTGTAAGTTGGCCTCTTGAAAATTTAGAATTTAAAGTATGGTCTCATATATCCGCATGCATTATTGACAGGTAACCCCCGAAATGAATTATTTAGAGCGTCATGCTAAAATGTCAAAGAAATACCAGAAGCATTTGAGTTCAGTATTTTCTGGCATTGCCTAGGTAACTGGTAAGGAAAAAAAGCTCAATAAATGGACCTTGCACCAGCTCAATGATGCTAGAGAAATTCACCAATTTGGGAAACGGGACTTTATCGCATCATCCATATTACCCCTATTTTTAACCCACTAGGCTATATTTTTTTCCAACAGTTTGACTTTTTTTATCAAAAAAATACATCCAGATTCTAATCCAAAATTGTAGCTGAATTCTACGTTTTATAGCATCAAAATTGGTGTATTTTTATTAACGCGACACAGATGGTCTGATTCATCGATGCTAGGTATACTTATATTGAATAATTTAAATATCCCAGGTGATAAATGTATAAAAAAAAACGTTAGTCTCTAGAAATCTAGTACTACATTCTGGTTAAAAGTAATAAACTGTAAACAAGTTTATAGATAGGATGGTTTCTTAGGTATAATTATATTGATAAAACACATTCTCCTTTATCAAATGTCATGAATATATTTATACTATTATAAAATAATTTAATCACAATACATTTAAGCCACAAAGAAACATTTAGTAATTCTTTTAAAATTAAGTTAAGTGAAGTAAGATTGTGTTAAAAAGAGATATTTAGGACATCTACCTTAAGTCATTGACTTTGCAAAACCGTAAAAATGATTTTTTTTTTTGCTATTTAGTGTCACTTGAATTTGAATATACACGTAATATTGTTCCAAGAAGATGATTACAATTACAAACATATTTAATTTTAATTTTTTGGCAAAAAAAAAGATATACTATTTAAACATTCTCTTCGTATTTATTTATTTATTTTGGAAAATGCTTCTTTAAAATTAATATTTTGCCTCTATACAGCTAAGACTACTCTATAGAGCCTCAACTAATAGTTTTGAAAAACTCTCATGTTTTTGAGTTATTGTCAATTGAAATAATAACCTGTATTCTTTGAAAAAAATTATCTTACCTAATGTTATAACATACGAATAAATTCACTTCTAAATTATATATTTAATAAATCCTAGTTGTGGGTCAAAACAGTATTCTTAACTATATACATATTATGCAATGTATTATTATAGATACATTTTCCATAAAAAGACAATTTTTTGAAGATATGTCAATTTTCCTCACTTTTAAAGGAAAAACATTTAAAAATTTTTAGTTGTAATAATATCCTTAAAACCAGTTTATATTTATATTCTAACTTTCTCACATTAAATATTTAAAAAAAAACATATACACGTTTTAAAAATTACGACTCTCTATGTTATCGGATACCTTAATAATTAATCCATAAATCGAGAAAAGAAAATTGATATTTTTACTTCAATAGACTGAAGTATTATTGGTATAAACCAATTTCTTACAAAAAGAAGGCTGATTTTTAATACGATTCAAACCTGCGAAAATCAATTTTACATTTTTGCAACAGAAATAAATGTTTTTTCAAATCCAATTTTTTCACAGCTAAAATCCTTTTTTTCCTCGCCTTTTCTTCAAAGTGTTTAACCTAAAATGATATCAGCAAAATATTCAAATAACATTTTAGTAATATAATTTCAAATTTCCATTTAATGCATAGTTATTAACTCATAGGATGACTAGCTAGTATTTGTTAAGCTAGAAGGAATAGTTCTCTAAAAAGACCAGCTAATAAGAAATGTTAGCCATAGAATTCCTCCCTCACTCTTCATAACTGCTTTGTGGACACCTATCTGGTATCCTAAACTCTATTCTTGTCAATGACCTGATTGAGCTATCGTGTTTTCAGATGAAGGGGTATTAAGTTTCCTCTTTCACACTTACCTTCTTAACTTCAAAGATCCATACTGATCTGTAGATGGGCAATGTATGACCTTTTTGTTGTTCTCCGACAATATACAACAGGGTCAATCAATGACAAGAAAAATTAGGAAGGTCGTTTATCCAAAACTCCCGTCCTAAAAATCACTTTCTGCTGAAAACTAGCATCTCTTAATAATAAAATAAATTATTATTGATTTGTTATAATATCAAACTTCCAGCCATATTTCCAAACTTCGCTTATTTTAAACAAGTTGCTTTTTCTCTGAGAGGGCGAAAATTCCAAGTACATCAGTTGACAGTTCATGTAATTAAATAATCATTGCATTTAGAATGCGAAAAAAATGTTCGATTTAAATACATTCAAATGAATAAAGCGTTCAATTTTTTTATATGGTTAGTTACAGAAAGTTGCCAAAGCGAAAGTATCATAAACTGAATTTTGTATCCAAAATATAATTTAAGTTTTTTTTTTCTTTTTTGTTTCTTGCATTCAATTATAAATGTATAATTAACAACAGAATAAATATACAATTAATATATTTTATTAACTTTATGTGTAAATTACCGTCCCTACTAGTATTTAAACGAAGATGGTACTTTTCATACTGATAGATATGAAAACTTTTTAAAGAAATAAAAACTTAATATGTTTCTAAGCTTAAGATATTATAATACAATATATAAATAATAATAAATGTCAAAAAAAATCCATTAACATGTAGTTTGTATTCTTTGTATTAAATTCTATGTTTCGATTTTTATACCATTTTTAGTTTAAAGGCCAGTTTACACTTTTTTCAAATAACTCATTTAAATCAATAATTATATGAAATTTCATTCCAATAATATTCTTTTCTTTTGTTTATAACTAGAACAAACAATTAAACAGAAAACACGTGCACATTGTACTTTATATTGTTCTCGCTACACAAGCACTTTTATAAAAGTACGAAAATACCATTTACTTCTCATTTTGTAAGCCCATTATAAGACGAGAATAGATTACCCTGTCTTAAGATTCATTTTTCAATTTAATATCAACATTCCTAAGGATGTATAACATTATAGTAACACATTTATACAAGTCATTCCTTTAAAATTTAATTCCAAAACTTTTCTAAGATATCAGTGATTATCCTTACTAATAAACTGAGCTTCCCACTAAATTGAATTGTGTTCTGCATAATAAGAGTTAGTGACACTGAGAAGTAATGGTTTTACTCCTAAATTGAACAGATTATAGTCCCAACGTTTTATGTATTTCATGAAAGGATCAGAAACAACTCATGAAGATAGTTACTGCCGGCAGCTACATTATCTATCATTTCAGGAAATTTGTTTTCTCGTATGTAAATCTCCCAAAATATACCTATGGTCTTAACAGCTAACGAAAAGCGATAGATTCACTTTAAAAATATTTCTTCTAACATTCTTAACTTCTAAATGAATAATTTAGTAAATTACTATAATTTGAGTTATCTGCAATTCACACTATCCACAACCGTCCTTACTCAGAAATTGATTTTAAAATATTGTAAATCGTTTTTAAACTTTTAGATATTGTATGTGTATATTTACTTTTATTGTACAATTATGCAAATTTAAATAATCGGGATACGTTATTAAAATATTCAAGAAAAGCACAAAAGAAGGAAAAGGAGAAAATGAAAGAAAGATTGTTTATTTTGCCTTTCATTTAATTTGCATTATTTGTACAATTATTTTGATGTTTTATCTTTAAATTATATATGTACACTAACGTACAAAACTTAACGAACAAATGTGATTTTCAAAATACAACAATGGAATTGTTAAAAAAGGTTTTTGCGATCAATGCAATGAAAACGTCGATCAGTAGAACAAAGGGATGCATACGAAAATATCAGCACTATGTCGTCAGTGGGAAACCTTCTGCATTGTTGCATATTGTATGTGTAAAATATATTTTTTGGCTAGTATACCTTCATCAACTTTTGAGTGCTATATTTTGCCACTGTAATGTGAATTTAACGTGACCCAATTGATTTTTTTCAGAACTAGAGCACAATTTGAAAAGTTGCTTAAGATTTACACGCTAGTGTGTGTGTGTATATATATTGAAGAAAGATGCTTGAGCAATGGTCCACAGATGCATAAATTGTTAATTTTTACCGTATAATGACTGATAAACTTTTTAACTCCGTTACATTACAATTGAGAATCTATGTGGATGATGTAAAAACAGAGAATATTTTATTGTTAAGGCATAACTTCCGTGCAAATGGGGCTCATCACCTTACCTAGACTTTTTCAATGCCTCGCAGATGGATTTACAAACAACATTAAATGTTACCGCTGGATAAAAGACACGAGTGAGTGAGAGAGAGAGTAAGAGAATATTAGCGTATTTCGTCAAGAGAATATCTACACGAGGTCTTTTGGCGATGGACCTCGTAATTTGAAAATACGTGATGAAGCAGGATGATCAAATCTTAGAATGGATTATCATTTGATCTGGTTGGATACTTCTGCTCGATGGTACTGATGAACTCGAGTGAACCATTGCCATGCAGTGCCAAAAAAGTAGCAATAGATCGACAGTGACGATAGATCTCAACTACAGAGATTTTTTAATCCATTTTCTATGATACTCATGTGACCTTATTAATGACCTGACGTGGTTTACAGGAATACGAAAGACTAAAATGATCGTCGAACGAAAGCTCATGTCACAGAGCGATGTGGCCGAGGCAGGCATTACGTCGATCGCGATCGACCGGGAGACCACCAAGATATTTCAGAATAACCGCCTAAAGATTTTAGCAGTTAGTAATTATATACGGAAATATTCAAGATTAGCTAAAGTATGCAGACTAGGTCTTCTACTGACTATAATAAAGAAAACTAACTTTAGATGAAACCGTTTTATTTTTTACGTATCTTGAATTATTTGATAATAAATGCATCATTTGATATTGTTATATTTGTGGCTATTATTATTATGTTTGTATTTTGCGTTTTACTTTAAATGCGGTGTTAAAAGTGTTTTTTTTTTATTTTAGTTCTGTAAGTTAGTACACGTTTCATAATTATTAATAATTTATTATACAAATTGTAGAACTTTTTCAGCCTCACCACATCTACGACACTTGGCATTAGCGCACACTAGAATTTTTCAAGGGGGGAAGAGGTCGAGAATCGAATGTTTATCATTCTCGTATCATACTCCAATACATAATCAAACAGATTTTTTTTTAATTTTGTAGATTGTTGGGAACAAAAAATAGTAAAAAATAAATTACTAAATAAATAATCGTCATTAAATAACAAAAAAATATTAATAACAAATACTTAATTAAATTTTACGTACTATATACATGGGATTATAATATAGGAAAAAAATCAAGGGCTATGGGGAATATGGGGACGGACCACTGGACCCTTCCCCTCCTTGTAAGCGCCACTGACGTTGCGTTGACCGCAAACAGCTTGGAAATTTAGAAGTAGTCCCCACCCTTTAAAATCTGCCCACCCCTACTCTATGGTATTCTGTCAATAGAGTTTGCACAATGATCATTGTGATATTCTTCCTGGAACAACACGAAATGGCGTAGAATAATTTTCAGCGATTATACTCCTGCTTCGAATTGAGATTCATGTTCAATGAAGCCATGCCTGATGGTGTTAAAGTGTGCAATACTATAGTTATGTATCATCCGCCATACAGAACAACAATTAGGAATTATGTGGTACAGGATGTCTTTTCATTTTCCGGACATCTCTCGTTGCCATCCATGACGCAATAGAGCTCGGATGTTCATCGATAAGTTTCTAAGTCTGAGAATGTTATCCTTCGTTTCACGAACATTTGTGTTTACATTTCAGTTGGAAGCGATGGCCAGATCTCTTCCCAACACAGAAAGTCTGAGCTCTGATGAACAGATGACTCCGACAGTATGAGCTTCTATAACATACTAGCTGGTATACCCGTTCTTCGCAAGGGCGAATTAAAAAATTAAACAACACAGACTGAAGGATAAAGGAGTTTTTAATGAGTTAATTTTACGGGAATTGTAAATTAAACAAAAAAGAACCTTTTTGCATATCTCAACTAAATAAAAAACCATGTTTGTTTAATTTTAAGTATGCAGATATAACAGCTGATAAAAAAGATTTTTTTTTTAAATTTATAACGCCCGTAACGTGGAATACGTTAATATTAAATCTCTATATACAATATTGAATTTCTCTATATACAATATTAAATTTAATGAACAATCTCTCTATATACAATATATTAAATTTAATGAACAATCTCTCTATATACAATATTAAATTTAATGAACAATCTCTCTATATACAATATTAAATTTAATGAACAATCTCTCTATATACAATATTAAATTTACTGAACAATCTCTCTATATACAATATTAAATTTACTGAACTATTTCTCTATATACCATAGTCAGTTCAAAACAGGTCTAAGAAACAGTAGGGTGAAACAAATCTGCAAGAGGGGAGAGGGACGCGTGACCTTTGAAACTGTAGATGGGGTGAGGACTGGGTTGGATGAAACGAAGCCGCTGCAAGTAAGGGGTTGAGAGGGATGCATGACCTTTACCTTTGACACTGTCGATTAGAATAAATGATCTCTATTTGAAACGGATATTGTTCCCCATTTCATTGGTTTTAATTTTATTTTCACGGAACCCTATTTTTTTCTGAAATAAAAGTAGCCTACGTTATTCCTTATAACATTAGCTATCTGTCAATGAAAGTTTCGTCAAAATTGGTCTAGCCGTTTTAGAGATTAGCCGAAACAAACATATAGACAGACAGACAAAAATTTTAAAAATGGATTTTCTCATATAAGTACGTTATATACTTTTAAATGCATTTTGTAAAAAGCTGTTAATTTCAAACTACAAACAGACACTTCATTTTTGTTTATATGTATAGATTATTCTACTCAATTCAATCATGTAGTGTAAACAATTGAAGGATTGGAATGAATTCCTGAAAAAATGCAGTTATATAGATTAAAGCAAATTGCAGCCATTCATTGGACGGAAAAGTAAAATTGAAATAAATGTATGTTGATTATACATTAAATCTAGAATTAAGTTATTTCAAGATTCAATACACATTTATCACAAAACTGTTTTAAAGGTATCCTCAATAAAGATTTTTATTTTCATTTCCACTTATTTTTCTTAGTACTCAGTAAAGCTTCATCCGTGTAAAGATTGAATTTATGTTGAAAAGTTATATCTCTTTTTATTTCGGATATATATTTTACTTCTGAATGTGACTTGCATTAAATTCTAGCAAATACGTTTGTCCAGGAAGTTAGTCGAAATAAAAAGATTCTAAACTATCGGTTTCTCTTATTGTTAGTATACGATATCTTTCTTCCCTTTCATTTTGCAAACTAGACAAGCTATTTCCTGTTATAACCTCAAATAGTTTTTAACCCGAACGTGGAGAATAATTTTTATGTAATCCGATTATATCCATTTATTTGTTTATTTTTGGAAATCTACGAAAAGATTTATTTTTAAATTGAAGTAACTTCGTCCTATTTGAGCTCAGGAAAGTATTTATGTGTATAAGAATATTAAGCGTAGTAAAATATTATTAGTGTAGAACTATTTATATATTAGGAACTGATATGTATATGTATTTATCAATATTGTTTTAAATGTAGGAATTATAAAAAATACATCTATAATCTGAAATTAGCTAAAATTTGGATAATTTCCCCAAATCTGGCCATATATCTATATTTAAGGAACACAAAAATAATTCTATTAGTATCTATTTTATTACAGCAAACTGATTTCTTTTAGTTTTAATTGCATTTTTATTTATTATACATCTTCCTTTTGGTATGTTATTTTATTTAGTTATCGCATTTGGAATGAAATGCATCCTTGATTTTCATTAAAACATTTTGTGTGCCACCGGCATATATACACACCTTGCTCAGCTAGTGCATTGGCTATCTCGTACGGAAATATTTTTGCTTTACTATCAGTAATAATTATTCCGAAGGCTTTGAAATGAAATAAAATTATTTTGAAAGCGTTTGTGATGTACTTACACGATCATGGAAGGATTTTCATGTTTTTATTCCATTTCTCCCCTCACCCTAATAAATTGCATATGCGTGCACCTGGCAAGGTGGGATTGGGGAGAGAATCACGTAGTTTTTAATCAGCAATTAAAGGGTTAAGAAACTACATCTGTTTTGTTTTTATTTATTTTCTACACACGCTGTATACTACTCGCTGGCTAAAAGTATGACTCGTAAGGACTTCTTTCCCTTTTTGGAATATTTAATTATAATTTCTCATTTGATTTTTGAAACAAAACTCATTAATTGTTTTACATGATATTTCTTCCTTTAGAGCCTTTTTTAAAAACTGGAATTTGTAAATATAAAATAAGAGCACCGTATTTAGTATAGATATCTTTAAATATTCTGCACAAATCTTTAAATTTATTTTTTAAGGTGATTAATATTAAAAGTATGTTTGTTTAAGAATATAATAAATATGGATTTCATTTTATATTAATATAAGAGTTGATATCATAGAAAAATTCATTAAACTCCCATCTTTGAATGAAATTTGTAACGTATATAATCAGAAAAAATAGAAATTTTTAAACTGAATCGGATGAGCGTGCCTCTTGAAATATTTAATAAACCGTTTTCAAAGGTAATATAAAAAGAAATTTAAAAATAAAGTTATTTTATTTTTCATACAAAAGGTGCAATATTATGTCATGTTACGGTCTAATAAAACATCAAGTTTTAGATGCGAAAATAAAAGAGGTAATATATTTCATTTTAACAAAAATAATATACATTTTTTTAGCAAAAAAGTTAAACTTCCTTTTAAATAATTTAATAATTTTGAATTTTTGCGAACAAGTTCTTTTGCACCGAGGAATGGAAATAATCTAATTTTCAGTTAATATCAATCTTGTGCGTTTTCTACAGCACAATTTAAATTGTATAAAAGAGGTAACAATTGTGGAATGTTTGTATTTTTCTACTGTTAGAATTCCAGTTCCCTGGTAGCCAATTATATCATTACGGCACTCGTAAAGTCTTTACAGGTAATTTCATGACTGCAAACGTAATTGTATAGTTAGAATGCGTGAAGCGGCTGCCCATACAGACAGCCATCGGTCAAAGATCTGAAGAGATCATCTGGTGGTTCATATCTGAGTTTTAAAAATAATCTCTTTTAAGCTGTATTTAATGTAAAAAAATCATGAATGAAATTCAGTGGAATATAATATGGGTATATAACAAACAGATATATTTAATATAATGTGATATGACATATTTAATTAATTTAGTTACTCTAAAAATTAATCTGATGAAGTAATAGGAGAAAAGTATTGAAATTGAAAATGTGAAACGTAAATAATTAAGTATACTGTATCTGTTACATATAATCTAAAACTACATTTCTTAAGTCTAGAGATACATAATAACTGGATAATTATTAAATTTACTATTATAAAAGTGAAGGGTTAATGAGTTGCCAAATTGCTTGAAATTATGAAATAAATTACAAAGTATTTATTTTATAATTTTTACTTTTGTCATCAATATAATTGGAGATTATTCAAAGAGTTATATTTTTCTGGAATAGAATACTATACGATTCTAATTTAGCTCAAAACATCCTTAGTATTCATTACGCATTTCTTGTTTAAAAAGTAAGGATTTCAGAAGAAGATAAATATTACTCTTTTCAAAATTAGCAGACGGAACAAATATTTTGTTCGTGTATAATTGCTTCATAAGAGCTCAAAAAGAAAATAAATACGTTTAGTTTAAATTAATTATAGAAAAACTAAACAGGTGTGTTTCTGCACCCACCCCTCATTTTGTGCAAAATTAAAGCTTAAATATTAAGTTATAAGATTATATAAGTTTAATTTATAAATAGTTAACTCAATTAGTAATTTTTAATCACAATTTTTTTCATGAGAAGCAGACTTCCTATTTACATAATTGATGCATTTAAAAAAAACACATTATAATTTTACAGTTCATTTTTAAAATTTGATAATTATTTTCCCAAGTATTTATGAAGTTATTTTAATTTTAAGCATATATTCATAATACATAAGTTAGGTTAACAAACTTCTCAGGAGTATACTAATCATAAATAAATTGCAAAATTGACATATTTTTGGTCGTACCAATAGAATTTATTATTTGAAAGGAATTTATTTCAAACTGCTTAGAATTATTTGCTGCTTGAAATAGTTAACATAATTAAGGCTTCATCCTATGCTTTTATTTCATACACAATACGATTACAAGATCCTACTAATTGAAACTAGGGAAATTAACTAGGTATATCTCCATTTGTATCAAAAGAACCTTTACCTCACAAACACATTTACATCTTGTACATAATTAGGCAAACGTTTCATCAATCAAAATTTGTATTTATGTCCAATATTCGTCCTAGTGTTTTATATTATAAAATAGAAAAAGTTTCCTCCCTCGATTGATTTTAAGGAAGATTTCAATCATTCAAATAACCATCATATATAAACATATATTGTGATATTTGACTCATACTAGTAAAATTAAGCTATTTTGAAGCAACTTTTATTTTTTAACCGAAATACGCAACAGTTCTAGTTTTAGAAAAAATTTAGGAAATACTACAGCTAAAATACTTGAGCAAAATCTTAAGAATTATATTTATGTATTTAAATTTATACAAATTCTTGTATTAGAGAATAATATATAGTCAAAATATAATAGTCAATATAAAAGTTATTTATGTCCAGGGGAAAAAATAAGTGATTTAAAAGAAATGTGAAGTAAGAATGTAATATTCCAATAAAATAAATTTAGAATTTTATTTTTAATTTTAATTCCATGAATTTCATTTTAAAGTCATATCATTTAAAATAACTGTGAACGTCATTTTAACCTAGGGAATAGTTGCAATTCTTAAAATATATAATTTTTTCTCTCTCTACATCCGTGATTTTGTTAAATATAAAACAAGATAGTACTCTTCACTTTATTTTTTCCTTACATATAAAAGCACATTCAGAAAATAAATTTAAGTATACTGTAAAAATAACTTCTTTAAAACTGTTAGGTTTATCATAGTCAGTTTAAAATTACTGTGAAATATTTTACTTAAGTAAAAAAAGACATTTTATTAACCTTCAGATGTATGCATCTTTTCATAAAGTCAAATTCTGTTTAATACGCAGTATAAATTCAGAAAAGGCAAAAATTAAAAGCATTTCTATCTATAACTCAATGTCTGTACTTAATTGAAAAACATTTCGAGATATTTCAAATAATTCTTTCATTAAAATTCACACATACAATATATAGCAAAAACAAAAGTAGTGTAGATGAAAAAAATTAGATATTTTGGTCTTGAAAATGAATTTATCAATTAATTAAATTAACAATAAATTTCGTAGATATTTGTGTAAGACTGAAAATAATATATTAACTTTATTGTAAATATTTATTAAATTGATTCAACTGTTAGAAAATTAGTATGAATTTAAATAAAATAATTGTTAGTTTAAGATCTAATTTCGTGAAACTAAATTATATTGCAGATGTTTATTGTGAAGTATGTTAATGCTGTGTCATATGCCAAATCTGAAATCAATACAATGTATTCTTTGAATTATAAATAAGTGATTCTATTAAGATAAAGCTAGTAGAAAAAATTATCTACCAAATTTTCAGTTATTACGTTCCCCCAATAAGTTGTATGTTAACTACTGTTTTGAAATACATAGCGAATGTCAGCTTGTAAGCACTTTTCTAAAATTCAACAAGAAAGCCGATACACACATTTTAATAGTAAACAGTGATATTTGTAATTCTCGGAACAAATCATTGGTTTCGTATTCTTGAAAATTATGTATTAAATTAATAAATATCATTATAATTAACTATATTCGTTGATTAACTATATTAATGAATAATAGTTACTCGTTTACCCTTACACCTTTAATTAATATTTACCCGTTTCATTCTTTTAGAAACATATTACAATTCTTAAGTAATATGAAGAAATCGTTAGGAGATATATTCCCTAAATGAGAATAATTAATACGTTTGAATATATATTTTAACTATTATTTATATACGTATTACTAAAACTAGATTAGTAGAAAGACAACTTTAAATCAACTTTCAAACAGTTCATACTCATCTAATATAGGAACGTATGCAATGAATTCATAAATCCAAAAACCAAAAAGGAAATGGAAAAATTACATACTGTAGTTAAAATACTTTTATTTATAGAAAATATTATTTTTTTATAATTTTTTTATAAAATTATTACAACATTTGTTATTGGTATTCTTTTAGTGTACAGTACTTCAAAAAATTCTTATTTGTTAAACATTATCAATTAAGTTTACGAGCATTTCTAAGCCATTGTAACTGATTATCTTATTTTATAGTAAGAATAAGAAATATTCATAGGTAAGTAATTTAATTCATTTTTTGTACCATTGAAAAAAAACGCTTAAAAATTTAAAATTGTATTTCTTTTGAAATTACATTTCGGATATATGTAAATATAGACATAAGAAACACAATTAAAAAATTTTCTTAAAAATCATTTATTAAAAACAACTACAAGGAATAAAAACAGATGTTTAAACAGAAAAAAACATGACATGATGCTATGATGCAATATGTTTGATTCTTAACTCACGAAAAAGTAAAAGAAAAAAAAATAGATGTGGAATACAAAACACAATTTTACCTGAAAACAAAATTTTAAAACATTTACGTTTACATTTCTGCATGACAAATCATAAGAAATGAACAGACTGAACAAGCTATTCTCCCAGATTGTATTTAAAAAATATTTAAAAATACTCTCGCAAAAGCCATCACCAAACACCCCCAAGTTATCATCCCAGTATAAAAAAATAATATATATGTGTGTGGAAAATTTATTACATCTTTTTTGACGAGTGGCACTACAGAACTAGATAATGTCATTCATTCTGTTCCGTTAGAACTCAGCATTCATTCAGTGAATAAACCATTTTGCAAAGCTATCTACTATGTCAAAACATAATGAAAATGTATTTCTTTTTTGACAGAAGGTATCAATTCAAAACTTGACAGGTACTTAACTTGTCAAAATGAGATACACTGGATAAAACACTATATTTCCTAAAAGTGCTGGTTTAAATATTTGAAAGTTTGAACTTATCGTTCTAACACCTTATGGATAAATTTTGGCAAAATATATAACATATTGGAAAAGAAAATTACTTTATTTTATACTTTTAACAAGTATAATGTGGAACACTTTGGGGTGATGCTTATTTAATTAACACATTATCCCTCTTATAATATCTTGCTATCATCATTCATTATTAAAAATATTTCTGAAATTACATCAAGGCTTACAGGCGATATCTTAAATTCTATCTTCAACTAAATTAAGAAAATTATTTTGTAATTAAAAATTACAGCTTTGAAAAATATTAATTTATCTAAAATAAAATTTAAGGTGGCAATTTGGTAAGTTTAAAACATGATTTTTAGTTTCATATTTAACTACGATTAACATATAATTAGCTAAATTACCAATGTTCGAAATATGTCTCAATTATTAATTGGCTCCTGATTTTCATTTTCAATACAAATTTTAATCATTTTACGAATATATAAATCTATTCAATATTTAAATTGCTTCAAGCTCTTCGTTACTAATTTTTCCTTGTAAAATATATATATGTCATAAATATAGATAGTAATTTTATTTTATTAAATTACTCTTGTTTAAAATTCTTATGTTTTTATTGCATTATCCTACAATATATGAAAACATTATTCCTTAACCTCAAACGTTTAAACTTATTAGCTTACTTCTAGTCAATTACAAAAAAAGTTTCTTTCTTATTCATCGATTCAGTTTTAAATGGAAGTAAAGTAATGCCTGCAATATGTTAACATAGGTATTCAGTAGCTCAAATCCTTCTAAGTATATTTCCTTTCTCATAATTTTTTATTTTCAGATACTTAAGTCATTTCAAACCGAATTTTTAATGTTTTGATTTAAATTTAGTAAGTAGGACTCATTTATATTTCCATATCACTCAACTAGCAATAGATGATAATTTTAAGTTAAAATCAAAGAATTTAAATAGTCTTCTATCTTTTTCATAAAAAAGCACGAGGAAACTTTGAGATCTAGTGCATAATCATCACGATTAAAAATTATATTCTTTACTTAAACTAATTCTTTTGATATATTCAAAAATCCATATTTCATACAAAATCTTGTTGGTTTTAGTTACTTACATTTCGAATATCAAAGCTAATTTCACATTTAACATAAAAAAAATTATATCTTCATGTAAGCAGGATTACTCATATTATAAATTCCAAAATAAAAATCAATCATCCAGATACATCTTGATTAAAAAAGTCCATTTATAATTAAATTGCATCACAGGGATTCTCACAATTTTCAATAATAATTATATCTCCCTGAAAGTCTTACAAATCTGTGATTCCTCTAATACCACGCAGATTCAGACCATAATACCACCACCTTCACAGCGTTCCATTCCCATGATATTGGTAGGATATGGTATCTCGGTTTTCCTAGTTCCCTATATATATGAATATTTCGAAACTGAATTTCGACTCATCAATGAAGAGAATATATATCCACTGTTGCAGAATCGACGGACAATATAGCCTGCAATATGTCAGATTGACATTCTGTAACCTGACTATGGTGGACAGATACAGACTATGGTGGGGATATGTCTCCTCACAAGTAACTACTTCATCAAGTATTCAGTAAACAGAGCATTTCGAAACACATATACTTGAAGCAGGGGAAAACTCATTTGAGACTTCAGTAGCTGTTAATCCACTTTTCGACTTGCATTTTGAGATGTAGCAGCCATCCTGCCTTGCAGTGTTCCTTCAAATTTCTTCTAGATATGTTGTTCTTGTCTTTGGAACTGGTTCCTTAACTTGAAGAACACATTTTGAGAAGCATTGAGCCATCTTACTACCTACGTTTGAGGCTGGTCTGTCTCCAATTTCCCAAATGGACATCGATTGTAATCAATGGCACAAACTTCTGTTTGGGTCACTGTTAACGAAACTCTCACAAAAAATTGTAAGCCTACAAAATTACGAGAAAATTAAAACCGCACATGGTAATGTTTTTGTGTAGGTGTGAATCACCTGCCTTGTCAACTCTCTTAATTTGTGAAAAATAAAAGAGAGAGATCAAGTTTCATTATTTTATATAAAAAAACAACTTGTGTCTATTATCTTTACTAAATTTCATTAAAATTGCTAAATAATGTTTGGAAAATCAAAAAATGTACTTTTTCTTAATTTTTTCGTACAGAACAGTGTATATATTATTCATATAAAGACAAAAGCAATAGTATTTACATTAAAACTAACAATGTAAGATATAATGTTTTCCCTATTTTTAAAAACTCATGCGTCTTTAAATGTTCGAGGTAATAATTAAAAATTCTTTAACAAGTTCAACACGTGCCTTACTTTGATTACATCTAAATGAAGAGATATGTTAAATTTATAACGAATATTACTTTTTCATTCACAAGCAATACATTTTTTTGAAAATATGTAATGATATTTGAAACCGATTCCCTTTATATGTTAGCATTGCCTTTCAATATCAAATATTTAATAAAAACATATTTCATGGATTATACCTTTTTAAATGTGTGCTCCTTTCTTGCTTTTATTTACTCTCTCTGGCCAAACACTTTTACATCGATCTAAAAATATAACTCAAATATTTATAAAATAGAATAAATAAATATTTATTTACTTTTTGTAGTGCTTAAAGTAAAATACTCTTGTTATTTATATATTATAAAATAAAACGAATCTATTTCCATTTTAAAAAAACATGAAACATAACAAAATATTTCAAGTAAATGCCATCAAACAACTATGAAATTTTGAAATTCTAGCGCAATTGTACTATTATGTGTATTATGTAGATACTTTATCTTCTGAATCTTTGAAGATTTCTTCTTAGCGAAATCAAAATGCATTATTTGTAGAAAATGGCAGCATTTTCAGTTTTAAGTTGTACTTTACCCAAAAATTGCTACATATAACACAGTAAAACTGAGAAAATTTCAGAGAAAAGAAAATTGTATTCGAAATCTTCAAAAACTTTATTCAAGTCACAGTTTTCTGCTTCAAAACACTTATTGTAACCATATTTTTTTTATTATTATTATTCTTTTTGACTCCAATTTTTCAAAAGAAAATAATGATGATTTAAGAATCAAGGTTTTTGAAAAATACTTAAGACGTTATATCACGTACATTCTTTTACAGGTACAAACTATAATATGGGTTTTCAAGAAGTTGAAAATAAGCCGTGAGAGAATAAAGCAGTAATAATAGAAAATGCTCAAGATACTGATTTCTTTAAGTGTTAGCAATACAGGAAAATATGATCCCGCTTATTTTCGAAAACCATTTTTTATTCTATTTTCTGTATTAGCAATTTATATCTTACAGGCCAATGTTATTTGTCTGAAATCCTAGTCCAGTTGAAAAGGGTTATAAAGTTATTTATTTATCATGTTTTCTAAATTATTTTTTGAAATTAGAGAGAAGTCGAACATTAACATTAAACATTTTTTCTTTGACATTTTTCTCAAGTTCACAGCATTAATTCATGAGATTATAACCTTAGACATTACTTGCTTTTGTTGGCAAAAAATCACCAATTTTTTTAAGGTATAACTTTAATTCTTCGGTCTGATTTAGAAGGTTTAGGAAACCTTCTACATCAAAATAACTTTGGCTTATGATTTTATTTATGTTTTATCTAAGGTTTTATTAAACATTTTTTTCTAAATTATTCTTTTGTTTTCGTCTCCGGCCCCAAATAAAAATAATTGATACGTATTTATGTGTGAAATCATACACCAACTTACGCGGTTATCACTCATTTCCAACTATGGCTAAATTTCGGAGTATACTTTCAAATATAATATATTACATCCTCTCATGGTTATAAACAATATTTTTTGTGGAAATAGTATACATCATAGTAATGTTTATGTTTTAAAATGAAGTTATACCTCTGAATAGTTTTCTTTCTTTATTGTCAAATTCTAAGGTACTTGACAATGAAGTTATACATATATTCAGGACTGAATAAAACTAATAAAAGTTAAGGGATTCACAAAATTCTCAAATCGTTACTTTTTAATCTAAAGCATTAAGTTTCTTAGAATTATTTTAAATATAGAACGCCTATAATTGCTATTTATTTTTATTTGCTTCCGGCTGAAAATGAAAATATTCAACAATGCTTTCGAAATCTTGTATAACTATCCCTTAACAATAGCTAACTATTCTTTAACAATATCTGAATGATATTTAGGCTGGAGTATTTTGACTATGAAAGAAATTACTTTATAAAGTTTTGTTTACTTTTTTCATTATATTAATAATATAAGTTTAAAAAACAAGAAATATTATCATCTAGTCCATCCAGTTCTGTTCATTTTAAAGTCAAAACATGTTAAAATAAATTTTTAATTTTCAAATAATCTCTTTTCTGTAAGCTGTACTCTCTTTCCCTATTGTCATTTATATGACTTATAAACATAAATCTGAATTTTATTAGAAAACTTTAGAAAACTTGCATTATAAGTTTAAATTTTAAATTTTATGTAAAAATTAATGTTAGAAATTGTATTTTTAGTGATGTGGACTTAATTATAAGTAAGTCATGAGAAACATCAAATCTATTTACAACTTCAATTTTTTTCATTTAGATCATTTTTTTAAATATTTTTATTTTATAAAATATTTAATACTAAATGTAATATTCAGATATGTTTATTCTACATATTCATTTATTCAAAAATGTTCTCAAGTTTTATAACAAATGCATTCAATATTACAGAATTTAATTTTCTTAAAAAAAAAAAAATGAAAAAATGTTATTATTAATTTAAAATCGTTAATAACATAGTCCAAAAGCCGAATTAAATAAAATGATTTACTCTGATGCAAGATTTTGGAAATGGAACAGTAGAGCATTTTGCATAATTTATTTTAAATATTTTAATTTAATTTATACCTTTATCATATATTTTAAAATTATGTGAATTGTTTCTTTTTGTAGGATTTTTTATAGTAAAAATATAATTTGATGGAAAAAATATGGAAAACTTCACTAGAATTAATAAATATATGAATGGTACATATATAATTGCTTTTCTATCTTTCTCTATTACAAACATTTGTGCACTTCTTTTAATATGTTTATCAGACTTATTTGTATAAAAATTTAAAAAAAAACAAATTTAATATCTATATAAAAACTGGTAGCTAACTTATTTAAAAAATTTTAGGCAGAAACTTAAGCTTTTCATTTAACAATCCAAAATACTTACTTCAGAAAAAGTGAATTGAATCGCAGGAATAAATACATTAATTTGTATAATAACTTAAAAGTTTGATTTTATGACAGGGCTATATCTGACAAAATATGTTATTTTTCAATAAAGAAAAATTCAGTTTTGTTTTTTTATCATTCTTAAACTTTTTTGAGATATCTGTGTACTTAAGCTCCCTTAAGTATTTGTTTTCTTTAGTTAGCGCTAAGTAGCACATGGTTTTCATTCTATTGCGAGTTGATCTTGTAATTATAATGTATAATTCTGTTTGCTTGTGATTTCATTGAAATTGATTTTCATTTAAATGGCACAGCAAAGAAAAACGAGGGGTATTATCGACGGACCTCGTAATTTTGAGTCAAGGTCAAGAGACGAGTACGATATCTGAGCTGAGCTAGTACTTTTCTCTCCAAACCAAGTTAAGGTAGCCGACTACGTTCGGAACCGTGATTTAAAAAAAAGTGCATAAAAAGGATAATTTTTATGATATTTAGTGTCACTTAGATTAGAATACATGTATAAAATTGTTTTAAGGACATTTTGACAAAAAAAATTATTTAAATACAATATTTCGTCAAAAAATTAACTTAGAATAATCTTTTTCCAAATGTTCTCCTTTTGTGAAAATTGCTTCTATTATAATATATTTTGCCTGTATATAACTCAAACCTCTGTACAGTGGCTCAACTATAATTTTTGAAATATATAACTTAGAAGTGTGTTTATCCATATTTTACGACAACAGAGGGGAGCAACTTTAAAAAAACGCCAATAATTATTTAAATTGATAGTAACTCTGAAAATAATGTGAATTTTTCAAAATTTCTAGTTGAGCCTCTGTAGAGGTCTGAGCTATATACAGGCAAAATATTATTATAATAGAAGCGTTTTCACAAAAGGAGAACATTTTGAAAAAAATTATTCTAAGTTAATTTTTTGCCAAAATATTGTATTTAAATAATTTTTTTGTCAAAATGTCTTTAAAACATTTTTATACATGTTTTCTAATCTAAGTGACACTAAATATCATGAAAATTATCCGTTTATGCGCTTTTTTTAAAATCACGATTCCGAACGTTGTCGGATAAACTAATCTTGGTGCATGCATGCGCTTTTAAAATTTGAAATAACTTATGTTATCGTGAATTTAAAAACGTATTTTTAAAAAACTTCCGACAAAAATGTATATGATATTTAAACAACAATAATTTATTCATAAGTAATATGAGTTCAATATAAAACAAACTATTTGCCCTATATGTTTTATTTTTAAAAAATAATCTTAATATATTTCGGATAAAAATTTAGCTATAATATATCTATAATTTATCCTCTTACCATACGTTTCAGAATAATCAGAAACATAAATATTTTTTATTCGAATATAGAAATATTTATTTAATATTCCATATCAAAAGCTTAATACTAAAAAGAAAAGAGTGCTGCGTGAGTTTATGTAAAAGAAATTACCTGAAATTATTAACTCCAGTTAGTGTTCCTTCCCTCTAATTTCATCTAATAACTGCCGATTAAAAACTACGCGATTCGCTCTCGAGTGCCACCGTTTTTCCCATAGGCGTGCGTATGTGGTGTATTGAGGGAACAGAAAAGGCACCAATATACAAATTTTTCTCTTACGTAAGAAAATCCTTCGCAAACACAGTCAAGGTCATTTTAATGCATTGCATAGATTTGCAGATATGAGCGCAAAGACAAGAATCGTATTTCTTAAAGAAGTATATATGGTCCAGGTCATTCAACTTACCGGTTGAGTGAGACGAATATATACGTCGAAGGCAGGTAGAGAGGGTTAATTTAAATACATTGTAATTTAGCTTTCAGAGAAAAAACGATATTCATTAAATTCGTTATTTTATTTCAGAAACAAAACTATTATACAAAAGAAAATGAAAAATAGGAATAAACTTATTACGACTATCTAATAAAATCATCTAATTCAAATTAATGTCTTAAAAATTTTCTAAGATTAGTTATTCATTTTTTTCTAGCACCTTAATACCATTTTTCTTCCACCAAATTTTTAATACCAAATCATTTGCTAAATATAAACTGTAGATATTGAGAGAAATTTGACAATTAATTTTTAAGATTAAATTCGTGACTAAAAAGTATATGAAAGGTCACTATGTAATAGCGTATTACTTCATTAAATCTCAAAAAAAATAAATGACTTAAAATAACTACTACTAAATTTAATTTATATTAAAAAAATCTTTTCAATAGCGTTAACATATAAAAATGACCAAACATTTTTTTTTCCTATTTGATCCTAAGAAGGCTTTTCAAGATTTTAGAATTATAAGTAAATATCAAATTATTTTTATTTGATAACACAAATTCTTTTCATAATTGCTGTTTTCTGCAAACGCATTAAATACTTAAAACTAAAGAGCTGTTAATGGATTTTTTTCATACTCTTTTATTGGATTACTAGATAATATTATTTAGAGAAAAAAGAGCATAAAAATGTAAATTGAATTTAAGTAAAAATTGAATGAAGAACAAACAGATCAAATATTAATATCGTTAATGTTACTTTAGAGCTAAGGAAAATATTTGACTCATTATGAAGGGAGAAAAAAATGTATAATTTTTGTTTATTCAAGTAATTTTAAATGGCTGCCTTATTTGCATTTATTTTTACTCTTAAAATAATTTCTAATTAATGCATTCCAGTATTTTTATGTGATATTAAATTATTTGCTTAAATTCTCATTGGAAATGTTTTTAAAAAATCACTAAATTTCATAGAAGTATTTGCAGAATTTATTTTTTTTAAAGCTTAATTAATTTACAAATAATATATTAGAGAGAGAAAAATCATTCTTATGCTTTGGAATTAAAATATTAATAAGCAAGAAAACAATTTTAATTACACCAAATATATTTTAATGCTATTTATAAATTGAGTTTTGTAAATAATCAATTTTGATTTTAAGGTAAACAAAGAAAAAATTAGCTCAAAATAATAATCAAGCTGTTACAGAAGTATATCCTCCAAAATTATATATTTAACAAATACTTCCAAAATTTTTCTTATTACAATATTTTTACAAACAGCCCAGAAGCTGCAAGATTTTCCTGATGCAGGATTATGCGGCATGTAAAAGAACCCTTGAGTGTCTGTTTGGCTTGAATGCTCTCGTCGAAATTAAAATCCCGAATTCAGTTTCACATCACCAGAGCTCAGGTGCTTCCCTGTAGTGAGAAAATATAGGCATCAAATTTACCTGTAGCGATTGATATCCGCCTATACGGTGTCGCACTAAAAAAAAAATACCCCGGGGAATGTACTAGGTCTGCAATGGGAAACACCAATCCACAGTCCCAATAGAAATAAAAAATATTTCTACAGATAGATGTAATAATAGGTTCTAACTAATAAAATAGTTACATGAATAAAATTTTTCTATAACTGGAAATTAAGAATTAATCAGAAATATTTTATTAAGGTATCCCATTACGTTCGGAACCGTGATTTAAAAGGCCGATAAATGAATAATTTTCATGATATTTAGTGTCACTTAGATTAGAATACATGTATAAAAAATTATTTTAAGAACATTTTGACAAAAAAATTATTTAAATAAGTATTGGCAAATAACTTAGAATAATCTTTTTCACAATGTTCTCCCCTTTTTTAAAATTTCTATTATAATAATATTTTGCCTGCATACAGCTCAGATCTCTGACAGAGGCTCAACCATATTTGGAAAAATCATTATTTTCAGAGTTACAATCATTTGAAATAATTATCGGGTTTATTTGTTAAAATTTCTCCCCACTATTGTGTCGTAAAACACGGATAAACACACTTCTAAGTTATATATTTCAAAAGTTCTAGTTGAGCCTCTGTACAAAGGTCTGAGCTATATACAGCAAAATATTATTATAATAGAAGCATTTTTCACAAAAGGAGAAAATTTTAAAAAAAATTTATTCTAAGTTAAGTTTTAGCCGAAATATTGTTATTAAATAATTTTTTGTTGTAATTCTATTCTTAAATCAGTTTTATATACATTTTCTAATCCAAGTGACACTAAATATCAAATTTTATCTATTTATACGGTTTTGCAAAATCACGGTTCCAAAGGTAGTCGGATACCTTAACACTTGAAAATATTACTTGATATAAAGAAATGCAAACGAGAACCATATTAAGTTTACGCATGATCGATTATTACCTCATAAATTGCTGGCTGCGTATATATTCATCTTGCTGTTCGTTGAGTGTCACGGTTTTACACTGCTGGCCACCGTATATGCAACACCAAAAAAGACAAGAGATACCACAACAAAATTTATTTTGTAGATACCTTTTTCCCAACTGTCAAATGTTAAATTTATAGACCTGTGAAGTGTGGATCCCCAGAATCAGTAGGACAATCGCCATTTTTGGGAGATCACCACGCTAACGCCTCGGAAATTTTTCAAAAAATTTTTGGGTTTTTCGAACCAGAGTTCCCGTTTACCGGGTTTTAGCTGGGGTGTAATCGGGGCGCTTTGGCCCATGGCCACATGTTCTCTTGGCGAAAGATCCGGAAAGCGAGCCCCCAGGGGGGAAAACAATCTGGGGATTAAAGAACCTTGGACAATTGTCACGTGTAGCCACATTATCCTGTTGAAATATGGCTGTGGTCAAGCCCTAAGGTGGGGGAAAGACAATTGCCCAACATTTTGGGGAAAGTAGCGCGAGCTGTTTTAAGTACCGGAAACGTACTAGAGGGGAGGGGTGATATCCCAAAACCCTCCATAGCATAATACCCGGTGCAGGACCGTGTGGTGGTCTAACGCAGTTTTCGCATCCCCTTTCCCGGTGTCTCATACTGAACCGACCATCGGGGTGTTGCAAAGATGCGTGATTCGTCAGTAAAAACAACTTCATTCCATTCTGCCCCCCACATCCTTCTTTATCGCACCATTGGCGGCGGGCGTCTGGGTTCTGCCCAAAATAGACCGCAATAAACGTCTGGCGGGCGACCCCTCTGCTCTAAACGGGGGTCGAATGGTAGCGCAGACATTGAATGATGCGTTACAGGTCAATGTGTTGTGTTTGGGGTTCGTGATGGGCCCTGGGGTCCGTCCCCGCCATGCCCCTTTCCAGTCCCCCGGGGAAAAAGGTGCTCTGGGGTGATGCAATCGACCACGTCGGTCCGTCGTACCCTCCGAAACCCAACGGCCACATATCCGCATTACAGTTGTTTTTTTTCGTCTAAAACAGGGCTACTGATTTTCCAAAAAGATAATCCACAATTCGGGCCATTACTCCTTTCTCTGTCGAACTGGGATACTTGACAAAACGGGTTTGTTGTGTTCTACGAGAAAAACCGGATCGGTTTTTAAAAACCAAAGAAAAATAGGGAAATTTTAAATTTTTCCCGAAACCCCAACCCTTTAAAATACCCCCTTTGGGGGTGGCCCACATGGGGCATGATGTGTGTTTCGCAAAAATTTTAAAATTCCATTTGAAAAATCTCTTCTCCGAAAAATGCATGTTGAAAATTCATGTTATTTGCATGTTTCCCCCTTAAAAGGTGTTGCATTTACGGTGGCCACCCGTGTATATATTTTGTCCCAAAGATAATTTTTTTTCTTTAAATTTTCAGTAAAAACTTTTTTCCAGGTTTTGGAATCTAAAAAAGGGAAATTTTGACAGTTTTTTTAAAGGGGGATTTACTTTTTTTAAAGAAAAATGAGCTTATTTTGGTTTTTTCCTTTCTCCAATAACCTGTAATGAATTCAAAAGCTTTTTTGACTAACTTTTTATACACTATAAAAATTCATAAAAAAAATTTGTTTCTTAAAATTTTAAATTTGGAAATGAGTCCGCAGAAAAATTTTCCTCTTTCGCTGTGGGGTTCTCTATCACTCACATAAAAAAAAAATTAAAATGATCCTTAGAAAAGTTTTTATACATAGGGATGGGGCCCGGGGGGCCCAAAAAGTTATCCGTTCACCCCGGAAATTCCACCCCAAGTTTGGGTGAGCCCCTTGGGTTTCATTTTTCCGCCGGCGGTTTTTCCCCTTCGGAAATCCCCAACGGTTCGAAGCCCCCCTTTAATTGGGGGACCCCGGGAAAAGATGTTTTTAAAGTCTATCGCAAGAGTTTCCCTTCCCCCCGGTTCTCCCGGAAAAGTCTGATTTTGGTACTCCTCGCTCTCTTTAAAAACCCCCTTTTCCCGATCCTTCACCCCCAAAATCCCCTTTTTTGATTTTTTGCCCGTCGGGTTTTTCTTTCTGGCGCAAATTGTGTGTTCAATCTTTTCAGAGGGCCTGTGGGTCATTGATTCGGAAAAAAACGAAACATTGTCACATTGTTTTTTAACTTCGGACTGGCAGGGGAAAAAAAGGGTCAAAATTTTTGACCAAAAATTGCAAAAAATTTTCCCAGCAATTGGGGAAAGGAAGGGAAATTTTCTCCACTTCTGTCTGCTTTTTTAACAAAATTGGGGGAAAAAACCCAGGATACTTAAAGTTGCACAAACGTCCCTTTAGGGTGAAAAACGGTGGCACTGGGGAGAAAAATCACGACACTTTTAACCCGGCACCCGGGGGTTTTACCGTAGCATTCTCAGCAAAAAAAAGGCCAGGTAGTTTTGGGTTCCAAATTTTTTAAAAAAAGTAAAGTGAAAAAGAAAAACCCCATTTGACACCCAACTCACCGAACTTTCACACCAAAACCCCCCGGAGAACCGGGGGGCCTTCAGCCATCGGGACCCAAGCCACGAAAAAAGGGAACCCATGGCCCGGGAGGGACCCAACTAAATAAAAAAGGTGAATAAAGGAAAAAAATCGGGGAAAAGCTAATTTATTCATCTGAATGTTCACATGTTTTTATCAATATGGAAAAAAAGGGGCCTCTTTTAAATCCATTGCAGCTAAATAAAATTATGGGTAAATTTATCTTTTAATATTTTAAAAAAAAATTTTTTTAAAAAAGCCCCAATTTTGCTAACGTGGGGATAAATTTAGTGGCTTTTTATATTTTACACATAAAAATATGCGATTTGCAAATTTCATAAGCAATAAAATGAAGGAAGTTTGATTATAGCTAAAGTACTTTAATTAAAAGTTTCTAACTTAAAATTAAAATTAATAAGTATAAAAAAAAAAATTAAATTTAAATGTTTCCTTAATTCTGGAGAAAAAAAACGGCATATTTTAAACCTTAAATTTGGGGGTTTTCAAATCCGTTAAATTATGTCAAAAAAATTTAATTTTTCAAAATTTTTTTCCTTTTTTTTAATTAAACCTTTTACGAAATACTATACCAAATGTTCTAAAATATTTATAAAATTTATTATAATTAGTAAAATAAAAGCCAAATAATACAAAAAGGAAAACTATTTGGGAAAAAAACCGATTTTTTTGAACAAAAATAACAGTTTTACGGGGGTGGAAATTTTTTAACCCGGGAATTAATCATTTTGGGCATGAAATGGGGTTTTATGAACAAGAAAATCTTATTTTAAAGGGGGGAAAAAATTTTGTTTCCCGGGACCAAAATTGGTAAAAAAATAAATTTTTTTTTTTTAGCCCAAAATTTTTTTTATATTTTTTTCCATCCCCTAAAAAATTTTAAAGCTTTTAAACTTAAAAACGCACAATTATGATATCTTTGACGTTCGTTTTTTTTCACATCCCCCCGGCAAATCAAAAATTTAAACTGCCGTATCTCATAAAAAAATAAAAACTATTTTTTTCATTTAAAAACTAAGGTTTTTTTTTATTGCGCCAAAACTTTGAATTTTTTTTTTTTATTCCCAATAGTACATTCGGTGGGGTCAAACAATTTTATTTTTTTTTAAAAAGTTAAACTCAAATTTATACATTTTAAGGGTTTTTTCCCCTTCATAAAAAAATTTTTTAAAAAATACCCCAAACCATTAACGCAAAAACCCATACCAACTTTTATTTAAAAGGGTTTTACGTACCGTTTAAAATTTTCTAAGTCAGTTTTTTAAGGAAAGGGGAAACATTTTAAAAACACTTCAAAAAATTTTAGGTTTTTTTTTAAAAAAAATTTCCCTTTAGTTTTTTTGAAATTTTGAGCACAAAATTGTTTAAAATATATACATTTCATTTGGGGGGCAAACCAAAAAAATATTAAAAAACCTTTTAAAATTTAAAAATTTTTAGTAAATTAAAAATTCCCCCAATAAAATGTATTGTTAAATTTCATAAAAGGAATCAGCTGAATTTAAATACTTAATATTTTATCAAAACATATCACAAAAGTCGATGGCGTGAATAACGATAGTCGATTCAATAACGTGAATCATCCTTCGTTGATTAAAATTACAGATATTTTAAAGGAAAAAATTATTGTATATTTTAATGCATTGCTAATCAAATAAAAACCAAAAAACCCCCGATTAAAAAACCCGTTTCGCCATGGGATAAAAAATATTAAAAAAAAAATGGGGGTTTCCATTCTGTGGAAATAATTATTAATGATACTAATTAAGAGCAAAAAAGAGAAAGATCGGTGCATCATTTTTCCCTAGACCTTAAAACTTGTATCATTAATCTGAAAAGCATAATTTTAATGGATTTGATGATGGCTCAATTCATTTTCTTTAGGTTTTTTGTAGGTCATGTAACACACTATAATACCTTTCTCATACATTGAGATTAATATCTTTAAAAACTTAGACATATATTTAGAGCAAAAAGTGAAAAAGGGAATTCTGGCTTAAGAGAAGATCAATTGGTGAAAAACGATGAATTCCTTACCAGGAAAGATAACTTCTAAATCTGACTGCAAAGAAATTAATTACTGATTCATGTTGATTTATTTCCTTTCAATAGAGAAAGCTAAGTAAACATACTTATATTTTATTTTGATTTATTATTTAATAAAAGTAATCTAATACATCTTTTACTTAAAAAAATTGATGGTGAAATTTACCTCCTTTTTTTAATTTCTGCAGTATTTGCATTGAAGAAAAATATTTTAAATTTCCAAGCATTTTAGTTGAATTCATATGCTAAAATGTTTTATTTAGCTGCAATACCTTCTGAAATTGAGCAAGAAATTGTGAGAAAAGTTTTGAATTCGAATTTGATTAAATGTAAAAAAATTAAAATTTAAGGAATACAATACTGACTATCAATTCTCAAGTTTCTAAACTAAAGAAAAGGAAAAAAATTAAAACTTATGCTTCTAAAATCGAATCAACTAAATTTTTTTCATTAAGTTTTTAAAAAAAACATTTTATAAGGTGGCACTTTAAATAAAAGAACTTATATTCAAATTAATTGAAATTCACCAATATTAATTGTTTTAAATTTTAAAGATAGTTTGATCATTTACTTTTTTCTAATTATTCTTGGTTTTCATTTTGAAAACAATTTTTACTTACTAAATCAAATAAATTTGACTTCAAACAACATACATTTATTTAATCTTACTTCAAAAAATGAAATAAAGTATTTTTAGCAAAAGTCAGGATTTTCATTCCTGAGAAAATTGAAATGGTACAGAATTCTAAATTTTTTTGTGGCATTTCCCGGAGCATTTTCTCCATGAAAAGATTTTGCTTAGATTTCAATGCGAAAAGATACTCACTACAAAATAAATAAAAAAAGTATTCCTGTTGAAATTTCTTCTACATCTGCATTTCTTTTACAATGTCATAAATCTATGGTTAAAACTAGAAAAATATAAACTCTTATGAATTTTATCATATAATGAAAATATATACATATAGTATTATATATATATATATGTTTACATATATATAAAAAAGTTTAGTTATTTTATGGTTTTAAATATAACTGTAAAGCAAATTGGACTAGAGTTACTCTATGAGATATAAGTTATATTTTTGGTTACGAAATTTTTAATTTAAAATAAACAATTATAAATTCAGTTGAGTATTAATCATTAATAATATGGGAAAATGTCAACCTAAGGATGATAAATGCTTTATTTAACAAAATGTAGGAAGAACATATTTAAAATATATTAAACACCAAGGAGAACGTCTTTCTCCTACGTCTAGAACTTAGATGTCTCTCTTAACCTCGTCTTTTAGTCGGACATTCCTAGCGGGATTGACGTCAGTTTGGACTGCTCTATTCCAGGTAACAGAGGGAGGGGTGTGACAGTGCACATATCCAACCCTACATCGGCCATCATGACCGGGAAGGCGACCTCTCCAGATTATATATAATGATAAAATGGTAGATATATAGTAATAAATTATTAAAAAATATTCACAGTAGATAAAAGAATTATACACAACACAAAATATCATGAAAGAAAAATTACAAAAATACTGAAAAATGAGCAAATTTAAAGTAATAATTGATAAATAGGAAAATTTTCATACATTACCACTATGGTAAAACAAATTATGTTAACGATACATATAAAATCAAGGCTAAAAAAGAATCTGGAATAACGAACAGGAACATATTCAAGCAAGATACTCACGTTTCTAAATACTTAAATTTGTACTAAAGTGAAAAAGAAAATGTTAGAGTCATTCAATAAAAATGGAATAAAAAATAAATAAACAAATAAAAAGTCTTTTGATAATGTCCATTACGAAAATCTTTCACTGGAAGAAAAATTGTGAACAGTTTTTAATGGAGAAATCATTTAGAGTTAATTTGGTTTGGCCAGTTTCATTAATTCTTCACAAGGAGACTTTTTGAAAAAGGTCAGTCGATGTAAATACATGTTTTTTATATAATGTCATTTGTATGTTGACTTTTATGTAAATTTTATTTTAGGAATTTTTGTGATAATTTTCATTGCCTTGACCAAATTTGATTATTTCGTTCACATTGCACTTTTGGTCGTGTATTTGTTGTATCTGTATTATTGTTCCGGGTTGTCATTGCGAAATTTCCTTACATAGTAATTTCTTACTTTTTGGCATCTTGACGGAAGCATCGTTTTCTTTGGAACGAGCTCCTAATCTCATCGAAAAAATTAAAATGCAGACTTTTTGGTGCAAAAAGGATTTTCACTCATGGAGTCATTGTGCTTCTTTTGAAAAGTTGAGTTCAGGATTTTTGTAAATGTCAAGGGACCAGAGTGCCAATTTCTAGGAGGATTTGTACAGAAGTTTTGCGCCAGCATGTGGTGGTAATTTTGTTTGTATATTTGGCCATTAGATCTGGGGAAAATCAGTTGTTTATTGGAGATTGAAGGAATCTCTCGTTCAGTTACATACTTTAATGCGGAGGAAGACTTCATCTTTATAGAAAATACCGGGGTTTTCCCTAGATATTTTTGGTTTTCTAAAATTGACTTTCAGGTTTTTTGTATGGGTACGAGGAACCATTTCAAGGATTCTACGAAGAGTTTTAAACACGCAATGATGGTGGAATTTAATTTTTCGATTTGGCCATTATATCTTGGGAAATCGGTTGTAATGGAGATATGAAGGATGTTTTGCTTATTACAGTAATCTTCAAATGCGGAGGAAATAAATGTGGATCATTTATCAGTAAAACTTAGGGGTTTCCCCAGATATGTTGTTGGTTTTAATATTTTTGGCTTCTGGCGTCTAGATCCATTGGGGGTCAGCCATGTAAATTTACGAATGCTCTCCCAAAAACATTTTATTTTTTTGGGGAAATTTTTCGTTGGGGAAAAAAGATCTAGATGAAATGTATGGAGTGGTAAATCCCTTTTTTTTCTATCGGGTTAAGCATGCCATTTTGTTTACCACGTTTCCGGTTTGTGAGAATGCATATAACACATTTTTTTTGAATGCATTTCTTAACTTTGTCTTTAAGTCCTGGGATGTAAAAGTCTTTGCTAAATCTTGTGTGCGTAGAACAGAAAAATCACGTTATCACAGTTTTAATGTGTACCTGTTTCGTGGACCAAAGTAAATCGTGCCATTTACTTTGTCAGAAGTTTGTTTTGACGTATGTTATCTGCGTTGCTAGAAATGCTTTATAGCTGTTATTTGGTGTAGCCTGTTTTGTTTTAAAATTGAAGATGGACATTCTTTTTGGATTTAGCATACAATGTGGTGTCATGAGGCATCCATGAGCCATCTTTGAACCTGTACGATGTTCTATTTTATAGAAAGGAAGTGGAGAGTAATTCCCCATCTGGCTATCCTGGGTTAAACTCTTTTACTTAATTTTTTTGACCGGGGTACAGGTCAGTAATTAATTTTGAATAGTTCCTAGTACATAGGTGCGAAAATTTTTAAGTGCTTCAACCACTGCAAGGACTTCTAGATCAAAACTAGTGTACTTTCTTTCATGGTCTGATGTCTTTTTTGACATGTAGAATACAGGGTGAAACTGATTGTCATGAATGGATTTTTGGAGTAGGACTGCACCCAAACCGTCAAATGACACGTCAGTGTGAATCTCAGTGGGAAAATTTTGATTAAAAATACTTAAAATGGGTTGTTTGGAAAGTAAGTATTTTAATTTTTGAAATGCTGCCTGTGGTTCAGTTTAAAATTGGAAAGAGGAGTTCTTACGAAGGAGGTCACTCAAAGGTTTTTCTATGGTCGAATATGAAGGTAAAATCTTTCTAAAATAGCCAGTAAGAACAAGAAATCGGCGAACGACTTTAATATTTTTAAGATCTGGATAATTAATAACAGCTTTAGTTTTTGAAGGGGAAGGAAACAATCTACCGTTTTCTATAATAAGGCCAAGAAACTCAATTTTATCATGTAAAAATTGACGTTTTTTAAAATTTATTTCAAGTCCGTAATCACAAGCTACCTCGAGAACAATTTTTAGATATTCAAGAGCTTCAGACTCATTATCATCCATATGAAAGAACAATACTTTTCGAAATCGGATGTCGGAAAACGGCATTTATGTACCGCATAAACGTGGAAGGACAAGTACTTAGTCCAAAAGGCATTCGTCTGAATTGATACTGACCATTGTGAGTAACAAAACTAGTAAATTAACGGCTCCTTTCATTTACAGAGACATGGAAAAATCCATTTTTAAATCTAGAGTAGTAATTATTTTAACATTTTGGAGACAATCTAAAATATCGTCAATTAAAGGAAGTGGATTGTTATCTTTAATAAGCTTGCTATTTAAACGTCTGTATTCAATGCAAACTCTTGATTTCCCGTCTTTTTTCTTTACACCACAACTTGACTAGCTTAAGGGGATGAACACGGCTCAACAATTCCATTTTCAACTCATTCATCAACTTTTGCGTCCACTAAATCTCGTTCGACAAATGGCAAACGTCGGGGCTTATGAAATATCAGTTCGTCGTCGGTAAGAGCGATATCAAGCTCAATGTTTACAGTTTTTGTTTTTTTAGGCGTGTATGTCGATAGCAGTTGTTCGACTTCTACTCGATTATGTTGAGAAACATTTGGACCAATGTCAAATATCTGCCAGAAATTGCATGGAGTTTTATCAGGACTGTATGGAGGGTGTGGTAAAATATCTACATTGATTTGCTGTGAAACATCCAATACGTAACGAGTAATATGTGGTCAGGTATTATCATGGTGCAATAGGAAGCCATTTCGGAAGCAATGGACGTTTCCTTTTAACGTGCTGTATCATTGTTTGCAGGACATTCGTTGTCCTGAAGGACTGGACGTTAATAATTCAAGAGATATTACAGATTATTGGAATTATTACATTTCCCTTCTCCGTAAGAGACATGTGTGTTTAGGTCCTTGGTCCCACCGTATCGTACAGAGATACCAAGTTTTAAATTAAAAATTTCAGATTAACATTATTTAAAAAAAGTTCCCTTCACTTAAACATTTAAGTAAAAATATTCAAAAATTGGCAAAAATATAATTTTAAAGTGTGTAAAAATATTTAAACAACCATCCACCACCTTATTAATATTCACTATGAATTCAAAAATATAAATTCCTAAAATATATAAAATCAATTTTCTTAAAAATAGAACAAAGATTTTTTACAAGAGCACTGAGGGTGAAAAAAGGCTAGAAAAAACAATTTAAGGATTGACCCACGCTTTGCACAATCATTAAGACAAATTTTCCTTCTTAACGTGCAATACTGCACCATAACTTCAAAAACAGAATTTCCCAAGACTGGAAATTGTCAACCAAAAAAGAATAAATATTTTTTAAAATTATTTATGATTTATTGTTATTCATATTATACTTTAATTCTCTAAAAAGGTACAAGTTAGGAGGTAATAGTATTTTGACAGTCAAAGGTGTAGTCCTTTGAGGTACTCACTATGCACATTCCTTACAAAACGCTTCTTATTTATTAGTTCTTCTATATGTTAACATTTTCTTATTACTTATCTTATTTACTTTTATTTATTTATTAATATTTTCTCAGCCTAAGTGCTCTCAAAACCATTATCATTTTACACACATTTAAAGTGGTTCATTTTCCTTTCAGATGAATTGTATCATTGTAATAGAGTAAATATTATCGTAATAAAAATTCTTAAAACCACATAAATATATCAAGTAGAATCGACATAAAATATTCTCAAAATAAAAATATCAAAACCTTGGTAAGAATTCAATAAACACTTGAAAAAAAACCCCAACAAAGCACCAATTCTCATATTCCAAAATATAAACCCGAGCTCTCTGAAAATGTTTTAAAATGGTAGCTTTATAAGAACACATACACAGTAATAGGTGGAGTTGACTGCCCAATCAATAATTTTACATATAATTGGAAAATAAAAATGACTTGTTACACATATATTGAAAAACAGAATAAACCATAAATTTATATCAATATCATTTTTTGGAATCAAACTGGTTTTATGAAATAGCATATTTAACTTTAAATTTATTTACAAACTATCATGAGTCATATTAATAATAATAAATTTGTTAAATATTTTAAAATCAATCATTCAAAAATCAATTTAGAAAATAATATATACTCAATTTAAAGCAGAATAAAAAATATAAAGACTTATCACTGGGCTGAAAAATAGTAGTGTTGCACATTTTTTCACATTACTTTAAACCAGAGGTTCCCAAACTTTTTTGCCTCATAGACCCCTTGACAGACTTTTCGGTTTGGGGTACATAATATTACTACTTACATAATATTAAATTTATGAAAATTAATCACCTTAAATGTGTTTTGACAGCAGGTATAGTGCTACTTACTTTAAAAGATTTAAATTTCTTACTGCGGTGAAGTGTAGTGTTTAAAACTTAAGAAAACACATGTTAATTAAATTAAAATTTTATTAAAGCATAAAATAATTGTTACATAAAATAACTGAGCAACAAATAAATGCTTTTAGTGAGAGGAATAAATCTGGGGATGTCCAAAAGAATTTTTCAACTTATAGCATCATTCTTGTCATGTTAAACACTAAATATCTCCTCGGTTAATAGTGTCCAGTCTTTTCTTTCTTTTTTTGTTTTGGAGATTGGCAAGTGCACTGAAACTGCTTCTCAATAGTAAAACCAGAAAAAAAAACTTTTCGAAGATATTCCATAATATGGAATAAATAACAGGTATATCTTTTTAAAGCCAAAATTGTTGACATGTTGACATCCGTTTGTAAACATAAGATCTTCGTTAGTGAATAATTCTTGTAGTCTGACATTTTTTTTTTCAAAAGACCATATGAATTCATTGCCTACTGTGGTGTTACGATAGTTAAAACATTTTCAAATCTAGTTTCAAAATCTACAAAAAGGACATTTAAATGCTGAACGTAGGTTAAAACATCTTTTTTGCTGGTCTATGACAAACAATTTGAGAAACTGGATAAATTTGCGACGTCCAAAATTCTACTCCTTTAGCTTAATTCTGACAAAGAAGGCTCAAATGCGGTCCTTGTTTTAATAAAATGTATGCTGTCGACTTGAAACTGCAAATTAACCTCATTAAATTTAGTAAATAAAACTGTTAAATAGGGGGAAGTCTGGTTTCCACATGATTAAATTTCCTTTTAAAATTAATGTCACGATCTGGTTTAATGAGATCCACTATCGTCGACCCCCAAATTATTTTTTTCGTTAACGTAGACCCCTGGGGGTATATATATAGACCACTTTGGGAATCATTGCTTTAAACCAAAACACATCTCTTGCACTTCAAGGTTAGAAAAGTTCTTTCTTTTTCATTGGAACTTAGAACTAGTCATCAAATTGTAGACTACTTTTTTTAACACATATAGGCGGATGAAATAAACTATTTTTTTCTCTAGTATAGTTTTTCTCTATTGCAGATTAGAAAGATGAAACTTTTTGATGGAGTAGGGAAAGGGGATTCCCCTTTTTGAGAACGAAGTAGTGAACGCATCCAAAGACATTTTTCTTTTTCTTTTCTTCACTTTGTTTGATAATTTTGGTTTATTAATTTCTCTCCCACGAAGAAGGATCCTACAGACTAATGTAATAGAAAAAACTTATTGTGTGACATAATTTGTCGTACTTTGTTGTGGCGAGTGGTAGATTTTAATGTGGTGAACCAAAGGTAGGACTTGGCTGATGGCGAGTGAATAACTGTATATTAGATACATTGTCTGTATTGGTTGATGGTACGTATTCAGTAATATTGATGAGGCAGTTTGGAACATTATATATATATATATATATATATTTCTGCTTTAAGAAATTGGGGAGAATTTGTTTCAGAATATTAATCAGTGGTTTTATCATACTCTCTGTGAGTTTTTGTATACTTTGAATTTTGGTTTATTTTTTATATACTTTGAATTTTTTTTATATACTTTAAATTTTTGTTTCTTTTATTTGGTTTTCCTACCGAGTTGCAAAGGGGGAAGGTTGGCGCCTTAAAACTAGTCTAACCCACTTATTCGGTCCTAAGTCCGAAATTGCATTCTGACTCGCTAGGTTCTTTTTTATAGTTCCTTTTTAGTATTTTTTCGATCTTCATGTTTTGCTTTTATATTCTTATTACGTTATTTCTTGTTATGTTCATTATCTATTATTTCTGGTTTTGAAATATTATACAAATTTATTTTTATATATATATATATATATATATATATATATATATATATATATAATCCAGTTTATTCACATCTTGAAAACACATAACCATAAAGCAGGACGGCATTACACATAACAAAGATAACACACAACACGGCAGCCGGCTGACTACATGATTGCAGAGAGGCGAGAGCAGAAGAGAAGAGAGCGCGCGATTTCCATATCTCGGTATTTATACGCAACGGGACGTCATGTGATTTTAGGAGGTGAATGGAAATAGTTTCTTAAGTCTCCGGTAGGTAGGTAACCAATTAAAATAATTACATGGTTGTCTTGAAGAACTGGACCTTAATAATTCTAGAGCAATTACAGATTATTGGAATTATTACATATATATATATATATATATATATATATATATATCATACAAAGAGAGTAATAAGAGATAAAGAGACAATAAATCTTTTATCAATTTGGTTCAACTTAATGCTTTGTAGAAATGTTTAGTTAAACGTAGATATTTAACAACTTAAAAATAAGTGGTAATTTCAAATGTTAGTTTTATAGCTGAAATATTTTAATACAAAAGCACAAAATTTAATACCATTTTCTACTCCCCTATATATTTAGCAGCTTTCTCTATGGAAAGTATTTTATTCATGTTAAAATGTTAGATATCTATTTACTTCTTCAAAGCACTTTTATTTTCAGGGCACTATGTATTTCTTTTATTTTCAGTGACGAGCATCTATTTTTTTCCTTTCATTTGATTCGCATAGCAGACTGAGAAATTTCATTTTATGGGCTCAAATATTTTTAAACGCAAACAAGGAGTAGAAAACATTTCACTTGGATATAATTTGATTTAGTCTATTCTTATCAAAACTAATGAAACTTTTGAAATTAGAATGAATGATCTTCTTCGGAATTAAAAAAGAAAAGTTCATGCATTCATTTGTTTTCGCTCTTCAAATGTATAAAAAAATATTTTTGTGATTCAATTGATACACTAAATTTTATAAATAGGCAACTTTAAGAATTATTTTTTAATAAAATTATAATATTGAAAATGAACAACATCGTTATGATTAGAATCTACAGTATCGTTACTATTCGAAGGGAAATAAAACGTAAATATTACTCACTTAGAACATCATATTTAACATTCAGTAGTAACTTAAACTTTTTTTATATTTATATATATATATAAGTTTAAACTACTACCGAATGTTAAATATAATTAAAATTAGCTATATATATATATATATATATATATATATACACTCTATATATTTACTAATATAATCTCTATTGCACATTTGTTACAATTTTTTTTTGTACACACACAACTTCCTTTTTTCTTTACTACCGCAATTTTACTTCCCCCTTTTTATCTATATCTAAGAGAAAAGAGACTCCCTTATTAGTCATTCAGTTACCATTGTGAAATGTCCTGAACTATCAGATACGCATACTTGAAATTTAATAAAACAATTTCTTTTGTTAAGTAGAGATCTGAAAAGAATGGTTTCAAGGATATCTACTCCATAGAATGGTTTTAAGGTCGTTATAAATAAAATTTCCCCTTTTTGAACTATTAGAACTACAAACTTGAAATTTAGCCAGCATGGGTTTTGTTGTTGTTGAGTTAAGGTCCAAAAAATTAGATTTTTCTCAAAAATGATTTAGGTGAGAGGAGGTTATGGGGACGCGTAAGTTATAACTATACTACTTTCGCTTTAGAAATTCAAGGTCTGCCCTTTTTAAATTGAAAGATAAAGATGATAAGAATGTTTTGCCATACGATTGAAAGCTTCATCCTAATAGAAAGAGAACAGTAACTTAAAAACTTTATAGGTATTATAGCCATATAACATCATGAAATGTTCATCGAAGAGAGAGTACAAGGTAGTAAATCATAAATATAATCAATAAGTATTTCTTGTTGAAACAGCTACAGTGAAAAATGGTGTTAATAAGCATTCTAAAAACGTGTTAATAGACATTCATAAATTTATTACCCTAATCTCTCTAGATATTTCGTAAATGTTTATTTAACAAAATTTATTCCTTTAACAAAATACGTTCGTATTGCACGTTAAGTGTCATTACATTTCTTTTTTTTGTTTTTTTGTATGCTCTATGTTAATAAAATTATGTTGGAAGATGCCAAAAAATGCCTTTTTTTTAATATCTTAGCGAAAACACTACAAGTCTATATTTCTTACAATATTTACTTTGAGCTACATCAGAAGATTACTTCACTTTTGATTTTTTTTTAAGCTATTTTCCATAAGTTAAACATATTGGACACATTTGACATGATTTTGCCAATTTTGTTTTAAATTAAGGTTACAAATTCATAATCCAAAATAGGATTGTGTTAATGAAGTGAATATTATCTGATTATATTTATAACTGACTTTATTGCAAAATAAAAATAACTATCAATTACATATTTATTTTTCTTGGAATTAAAAGCGACATTAATGTACCTTTCGATGTATCACCATTCCTTTATCAAGGGTATTATAATAGAATTTAAAAGATAGACTTTTCTTATATATCATTTTAATGGAATATTATTGACTAATTAAAGTCGGCAATAAAGTATAACAATATATTATATTTTACTATAAGAATCAGGAAAGCTTGCTACATAAATTTAAAATATAGGAAACATGCAGTTTAAAATATTCCCCAGAATTTTTTTAAAAATAAACATTAAATATTTCACAAACATATACACGTTAACTTCAAAGTAAATGGAACAGCTTTTAAGATTCATATTATGCACCATTTCTTTAAAATTTATTGATTTAAAAAAAAAATTTTAATTTCGAATTCTCTAATGGAAATACGGTTTCCACAATTTCTTTGAACAAACCAAGAATTTTCAAGAAGATTTGTCAATTGCTCTATCGACTTTCGAAAACGAAAATAGTTTCTGTTAATATATTAGAGAGAAAAAAATATAAAAGATTGTTCATAAGAGTAACTTCGAAATATTTTATGTTAAAGAAAAGATAAAATCAAGTACTTTCTTTAATGGTTTATCCATTGAGCTATAGTCTCTCACAGTAGCTTACTATAAAATCTATGGATGTTTTTAATTTTGAGATAGGGGGCGAATTCTTCTTTAATGTTGATTTTTAATACTAAAAAGCCATAATACGAAAATAGATACGTATAAAATATCAGCATTCAACTTATGCATGTACATTGACATTAATTAGTCATTTATGGTCTACAATAGGTGTGTCCAACCCAAATAATGACCTTGCGGGCCACTTCGGAAAAACATTATAATCTCGCGGGCCGCACTTAAAAATATGTACCTTTATATCAGATTTGGAAACAAAAAACATTTATTGGAGTGAAAATTTAAAACAGAATGGATTATTATTATTGTCTTCATTATTTTTCATGTATACAATCAAAGATAATATAAGAATGTTTATATATAATATAATATTGCAATGATCAAATAATGTTTAAAATATTACATTTGCCATTTTCCTGAAAATTATGGAGAGAGTTCTTATTGAATTGATCTTTCGTTACTCATTGTTGAAATTTGATAGTGCTGTCATTCGCGCAAGTGATTAAGTTTAGATTGTCCTTTATCTTAACCGTCCTGAATATTTTTTTTAAACTTTAAGAAACATCTATGATGGCATCTTGAATTTTGGGTACTCAAGACGGAAAAAGAGGAGGAGAAACGAAAGTCGCACACACTATTCGAAATTTATTAAAAAGTAATTTACTATAGTAAAATCAAATATAACTGTTTGATAAATGATAAATTATAAATTTATTTTAATCTAGAGGACATTTCTATTATCAAAAAGGATTTATTTTCAAACAAGAACAGGTAACAGGCAAATACATTGAAGATATATATATATATAATATATATATATATATAAATTTCCCCTCAATTAGATTTCAAAATGAAAAAACTTTTAAAATCTGATGTTTAAAAATTTTATTAAATGAGTCGGTGGGCCGCAACTTACGTTCTGGTGGGCCACATGCGGCCTGCAGACCACGTGTTGGACACACACACACACCAGACCTACAACATCGCAGTTTTGCCTAGTAGTCACAAATAATAATAACCAAGTTAAGACATTATTCCAAGTGTTTTAAAAATATTGATATTGATTTCATGATTTCAAATTTTAGTAATTTCAATGCATGGACTAAAAAAAACTTAAAGTATTAGGATTGTCCATGTCAGTAATTATTAGATTTTTGAATGATGATGTTGAAATTTCATGAACAAGATTTGAAATTTTATGAGATTTTCGTAATTTTCTTATATCGTATAAACCTATGTTTTAGTGGTTGGGTGGAAAAATTTGGAAATTTACATTCCTGCTACATTATGATAAACTGAATTTTTTTTTTTGTTCTGTAATTTTGTTTATTACATATCCCAATTTTAGCACATTGTTTTATTATTTTTTTTCTATTGGAATCAAAGCTAGTGCATTCCTAAAAGTTTTATTTCTAAAAGTGCATTGCATTTTTATTTGCATTTCTATTCCATTTACAACTCTAAGAGCTGTTATTTAATCATAAGTTTTATACTCACATGAAATTATTTTCAGTTCATGTCATTTTATGGAGCTCAAAAATTATTAAATAAAATGAAAGAGCTGCGGTTCATAGATTTTGAACACAATATTTAAATTCCGAATTATAAAACCATTTAGGTTATTCCACTTTATTCCAGTTCGTAAACCCACTTAATCTAAGAGCGAGAAACAGCTTAAAGGATTATTGAGAAAGATTCAACTATGGATTACTACGTAGTAAATTATTATACGTTATTTTTGAAGCATTGGAACATTAAGTTACGTAGGAAGTTGTGGGTGCCTTAAATATCGGCATATTTTCCCAAACTGATATTATGGAATCAAATACATTTAAACATAGCTTGTACCCTCAAATGAAATGAATTAAATGAAATCAGAGAATTTATGGGCGCTTAGACTAAATCGGAAAAGTTTAAAGCTCGAAATTAATGTATATTCATGGAAAGATAAAATAAAAATAGATACGAGAGAAAATACATAAAATAATTTAATTTCTCACAGAAATTAGTTTGTAATGTATCATCTTTTTCTAACAAAAGTAATCTTTAAGGTTGTTGTAAATGATTAATGGTATAATTTTAATTAAATTCTTGAGGATACGTAGAAAAAATTTAGCAAGATAAAATGAAAGTTAAGAAGATATTTAGTTAAATATTTAAATATTAATGAGTGTTGCATACAAGTTTGTGAAGCGCAAGAAAACTGGAGCAAAATGTCCTATCAATAATTTCTTAATTATATTTCCATTAGAAACATATGTCCGTGTCTAAAAGGAAAATATTTTAATTTTGTGTTATTTTATAGGGAATAAAAAAAAAGTGAAAATTGTTACTGTTTAGTACTAAAAATTCAAATACATCTTAGCAAAGGCAAAATAATATATCTAATCAATTTTAAGAATTCTACTTTCATCACATTTTACGAAAATTCTAAAATGCTATCGATGTATACTCGTTTTTTTTTTAAAAAATTATATGACAGACTTTATTTGTTACCAGAACGTCATACGCCTCAATTGTTAGAATTTTTAGCAATCTCATTAATAATTCTTGATTAGAATTTTTAAATTTATGAGTTTCTGGTTTTGTATCAATACCACACAAATTAATTTCTTAATTTAAATATTATTTTTACTTAAATCAGTTTTTGTAACTGATCCAACTGTAAAGTGTGTTCTGTAATCTGTTTTTTGAACACAGGGATTGTTAAGCCTGTTGGAATTCATTGTCAATTTGTAAAAGTTTATGCTGAAAATGTAATGAGTGATATAATAGGGAGAAGTGGATTAGACAATTTTACCCTTAACTTCCCATTGTTGCATTTCTGCAACATGTGATTTATTTTAATTTAACAGACTCAATATTTTTTTAATTACCTGCAAATCACTTATCTGAGGAAAAAAAATACTCCAACTAAATACATGCTAATTTTGTAATTAGATGGAAGTAAATTTTTTGCAGAAATCACGACAATTATAAAAATCTCTGATGCTTCAAAAACTGTGTTTTTGCTATAAAAATAATCCATTATATTTTACGCTTCCTCTGGTTCATTGACGAAATAAATTACCAAGTAAGGAATTTAAACTTTTTATGATGAATAATAAAATCCTCATACAAAAAAAGATTTGTAATTTACAGCACTCCTGCACAACGTTGCACTTCTGCAATTAATGATGGTTAATGATGGGCAGACCAGTGTTCATGACGAAGTAGGGAATGAACAGGCTTCTGGTGCCAGAGATGGTTTGATTCAAAAAGGAAATGATAAAAGCATTCGTGAAAACAGACGATTCACAATACAATTGCTTTGATAGACTTCAACAAAGAGCTGTTACTTTCTTGGAAGAAGGTATAAACAAGTTGCTTCCTCGATATGACAACTGTGTAATCACTGGAGATTAAAATGTAGAAAAATAGTTTCTGACATACTCTTTCATATAAAATAAATTTTGAATTTTGTTTTATAAAAAAAAAAATTCTTTGAGTTTTTCCAAAACGGTACTTAGTTTCCATTTGCTCCTAGTATTATGCAGATCATTTTGTGCAATATACATCTTAGGAATTCTCGGAAAATTATCACAGTGATAGCCACCTTATTTAAAATCTCATGTCTATTTTTTTTAATCTAATTACTTTGACTGAACTAATCACCTCTTTCGAAACAGAGGTAAATATGAAATATTTTTCTTTGTAGTTGAATTAAGAAAACAGTTTGTACAATCACATACACAAAGAAAAATCCAAAAATATCTTATTACTTTGATACAAATTGTGACTTTTCAAAAATTTGAAAAAAAAATCGTTCAATGAAAATATACATGTAAAACTAAAACAATTTTTCAAAAGAATAATATTCGATCTACATAAGGCGATTATTATGGAAATTTTATAGGTTATAGAACAGATTTCATATTCTCTCTTCCTTGAACAGTGAGAAATTAACTTTTTCATAGCAAAAGGAGATCATTTTTGATTTCAGATGGAATAAAAATTTATCCCTTCCATAAATGAATATCCTCCAGGAAAAGTGTGTTTCTTTTTTATTCCTTTTCCTCTACAATTTAAAAACAATAAAGAAAATATTTATTTTGTTAGAAAAAAAACTATGACGGGTACATAAAATTTAAAGCTTCTTGTTACTAGCTACAGTTCTTTTATTTTAAACTAAATATATAAAAGAAAAGAAAAATAAAAAAAACCCTCATCAATCTGCTTTCTATTTTCTATCAGATATCCATAAACAAATGCTATAAATTTGCTCTTCTCTCCATTTCGGATGGCTTACAATCAAAGGTCGATTTCAATAAGAATAAGAAAGAATAACATTTTTTATTTTCATTGTAAAATAATTCATTCTACCTGACCAATACATAAAAAATAAAGCATTATTCTCATAAGAAACCATTTCTAATATCGAAGAGCATCATTCCTTTAGTAAAAGCTAAATCGAAAGAAAAAAAAGGGAAGTCTGCAAATAATCTCCTCAGCAATAGTCTAATATATATAAATATATATATATATACATCATATATATATATATATATATATATATATATATATATATATATATATATCAGGCCTCAGACCTGCTGGTAAAATGAGGAGGGCATCATCTCTATAATAACGTCTTTATTTTGCTTCAATCACATAAAATTCAACATGGCGCCCTTTGGCACTCAATCGAGTAGAGCAATAGACAACAATTCGGAGAGGAGTCACCAACTATGCCTATTCGAGAATGAGTTCTCCGTCTATTCTTCAGCACTCGCACCACCTTTAAATAGGCTTATTTACCCACAAACCCTTAGGAAATGGTAAAGAGAATTCGCTCTATTTTCATTTATTACTTACTTAATTTTGAAGCTAAACTTTTCAAACCTGATATATATATATATATATATATATATATATATATATATATATATATATATATATATATAATTTTACAATATTTAGGTGCAATGCTGCCACAAATATAAAAAGAATATATAATCAGTAATAGTGTACCAACTTGCTATAAATCTAAAGAAGTAAAACAAGAGTGGAAAAACTTTTCTTTCGGACATGCTACTTTAGCTCTTTATATTAATTTATTTTATTATTAATACTGATTATATGTATATAATCAGTTGTGTGTGTGTGTGAAAATAACGTAAAGCAAATAATATCAAACTAGAGAATTTTTATGAATAATTTTAAAAAACAATATACTTTAAATGGGGATTTTTTTATGTAACCTCAAAAAAAGTTTAATTTATCCATCAACGAAGAGAGAGAGAACAATTAAAAGCCCAGTGAGTGAGGTACTTTACAAATTATTTCAATAAATTTTTACACTCTATAGAAGTTTAAAAAGGATTGGTACGAATTCCTATTAATTCGCATTGTAAAAATATTTTAGTTTCGAATTAAATAAATATTTATGATGTATCCTTCCAAAAATTAATTATTTGAAAGTTCCAACTGTGTTTGTGAGATAAATTTGAAGAATTGTAAAAGAAGTACTGGAAATAAACATTTCTTACATAAGATTTATATATGAGAACAATATGCGTTATATATAATACTGATGTATAAATTATAGAATAATATGAAAATTAGTACACGAAGCTTTTTATGTAGCGAATTTGAATGAATTTTCATTTTTGCCTCCATATTATTTAGAAAAAAGTTTTAATGATTTTGAAGTGAGCTTCCAAAATAACTGGTATGTGTTTATGAGATCAAACGTGTGTTTACATGATTGCATATTTAATTTTATATCAAATCTCATTTAGATGCAAAATACATGTCATTAGCTGTCTACACATATAATTACTCTTTTACTTTAGTATTAAATATTTTAGATTTCTGTAGAAACATTTTACTGGAAAGGAATTTTAATAGCGATAAAGATACACATACAATGTACTATGCCTTAAATATACAATGTTTCAGCGTATAAACAATGGTTAATTGTTGAATTTCGTTTTAGAATAGGCGATGCAAATGAAATTAGTTATAATTGGATTTCAAGAGAAACAAACTATAAGCCATGTTACCGTTTTCCTTTGAAGATGTAATTTGTTTAGAGACAAAGGAAGAATGAATAAAGTGCTTACCGTTCCGTGTAAACTTAATGTGTATTTAAATTTAGATGTGCTTACTTGTATGAAGGAAAATGGATTTAAACAAGTATAATGACTCAAAATGTAAAATGCATGCTTATGTAGTGGGATATTTTATTATCTACTCTGTAACTGTACATTTTTCATATAATTTTAAAATTATATAAAAATTACAGTAAAATAAAAATAGAAACATTTTTTCAGTATAAGTAAATTATTTCAGTACAAAATCCTCTATCATGTAAAAACAAAACATATATAAACTAGTTATTTGAATAAATTGAAAGTGGGATGATATATATATATATTAATTATTATATATATATATATGTATATCCCCATCGACCCCCTATTATGAAACACCTCTGCATTTTTCAATGAACACGAGTGGATGACGAGAAACCACATGATTAAGAGATAATGGTATTTAACGGCTGGAGATGGTGGTTCATTCTTGCTTTTTTTTTAACTGAGAGCAGTGTTTTTAAATCGGGGCGCCCCCATGGCGCGATAACCCCCGGGGGGGAGCGCGAGATATCGAAAAAAAAAAGGTTAAAAAATTAATTTACGGGAATGAAAAAAAAAAAAATACTTTCTGATATAATAAAAAAAACAGTTTTACGTTGATATTTTTATATATATCATTTAAAAAAAGGTCATCAAAAAAAAAAAGATTCTACTTTGAACGCTCATTAGCATTTTGATCCTATAACAAAAAAAAAATTTTTTTGTTTTTTGCTGTAATCCTACGATGAGATTTTTATTACTTTTTTTTAATTTAAAAAATATTACTTTTTCGGTTTCGAATTACTGGTGGGGTTCCCCGCCCTTTCTTTTGGGGATGTTGTAAATTTATAATTTTTTCTTTTTTTTCCAATGTAAAATAGTTTTTGATACAGGAAAGATATTGAGCACTTTAAGGATTAATTCCAAGATTTATTTTATGGTATACAGTATATATAATAAAAAAATCGTTAATTCTGGGGAAAACTGTTTATTTGTTACCAATGCCCTTCAAAGAGAATCTCAAAGGGCAGTCTTAAGGGGAGAAAAAAATGAATTATAACATATCTCCTTTTGGGGAAAAAAACGTTTTTAGAATCTTAAAGGTACTTGTTTAGACGATTTCCCCCACACCACTTTTTTTCAAAAATATTTTTTGAACATGCTGCATTTCCCCCTGAATAACTTAGTGGTTTTAATTGTGATGTTTTAAGATTAGGTTTATAAATGTAAATGAGCAGAATCTAAAAAAAAATTGGGAATCTTGGGGTTCGAAAGGAAATTTTAAGGGTCAAACAAGGGCACTTGCTGAAAAAAAATATTTAAACATTTTTTAGCGAAAGTAAATTTTTTAGAAAAGCAATAAACATGAAACGAAAAGAAAATTTTCAATGTTCATTAAGAACTTTTTCAAGAAAATATGAAGCCAAACAGCAAATGCACTTCACCCCGTCAAAAAAACCCAAACAAGAAAAAATTAAAAGGGTATTTGTCGATCTCGGATATTAAAATTACAAAACGTGAACAAAAAAGTGACAGTTTTTTGGGGAAAAAGCTTCCTGTAATTTTGCAAAAGTGCCTGTTTTTTGTCCTTTATTAACAGCACATTTTTAAACAATTTAGTTAGTTTTATTGGATATTTCCCCCAAATTATGAAAGATAAATAGAAAAACCTTTAAATAGGTAAGTAATTTTCTCAGTTAAATTATTCACTGAAATTGTGATTTTTTTCTTGATATTTAAAATAATTATTAAAAAGAATTGGGGGGCATCACCCCCCGGGCCATTAACGTTAGTATCGAGTACACCTGATCCCGGCTTTTTGCTTTAAATATTAAAAAAAAACACAATTTTTTTCATTAGAATTTTATATTCTTTTTATTATTTTAAAATTTATTCAAAAGAATTTTGGGGGCTTAAAAATTTCAGTTCATTCAAAAAGTTTATAATATGAGTATTATTTTAATAAATCATTTTACATTTTGTATAATTTTCAGCACTTTTTTCCTCTACAATTAAGCTATTATATCAAAAATAATATATTATCATTTTTTTTAAAAAAAAACCCGGTTTTTTTAGCCAGATAAGAACATGTTTTAAAAATTATATTTTTATGGGTTGTCTTAGAGCAAAAATTTTAAAAAAGGGAAAGGGTAAAAAATTTGAAATTGACACTGGTTATTTTTTATTTAGCTCAGATCTATATTTTGTCTTCAAAATAGCCATCGCATAAAAAACGATTCAAAGGTATGCTTTTAAAAAAGATAACAGTATACGAAAACTTTTGTTTTCATAGAAAAATTACATCCACCTCTATCCAGAATTCAAAAAATGATTTATTAAAAAAATTTCTCTTTAATTTCTACTGATGCGAAATCTATGAAGATATCTTTTTTGGCGTTGAGAGCCCTTCTGAAGTATTTTGAAATGGCTCCCTAACCCCTTCGTCCTTCAATTTGCACCTCTCTGTAAAATTTTGTCTTTATTATCGTCGAATGCTCGCTGTGATTTAAAAATATATCTTTTGATTTTGTTTTTAACCACTGCCGTAAAAAATTTTAAAACCGGGAAATTTTAATTAACCCTGAATTATAAATGTACATTCAAAGAGATTTGGTAGCTAATTTTCGATTCGGGAAGACTGACAGAATTTTAAAGACAGCATTTTTAAAGTTTTTTGCAGACGTCTGTTTGATTGCCAGCTACATGGACGTTCGCAAAGCCAGATGTAATGGATATGATAAAGGCAAATAGATTAGGCTATTTTTTAAAGAATTTGTACTTTTGTGGGGCTTAAAAGGGGAAAAAAATTTTTAATTTAAAAATTATTTTCAATCTGTTTCTTTAAAAATTAAAAGAGAAAAATAAAATATAACCTATTACTTAAAAGTATAATTTATTAAAAAATATATTACTTAAGTTTTAAAATATAAAAATTTATATTTCTTTTAAAAAATTAAAAAATTAAAAATTTTTTTTTTTGCAAAAAAGTTTTTTAAAATTATTAAAAATTTTTTTTTATAAGTATTAATTTTGTTTAAAAAACCCCATTTTGCTTTTCTTTAAAAAACAGGGCATTAAATTTTTCCATTATTTTTTTTTTTTTTAATGTAAAAATAAAATAAAAAATTTTTTAAATTTGTAGGATTTGAAAAAGGGGGGCCCGGGGCCAAAAAATATTGAAAAAAGTTTGAAAAGGGAAACACTGCTGTAGAGGAAAGGTGAATGCTCCATGCGCATTTGAAAGAGAGCTGATTGTAATAATCCAAAGATACAGAACAATTTAGAAACAGAATGACTGTTAGTTAGTCCATGCTCTGCTTCTTCTATTATTTGTGAAAAGTGGATAAACTACGATCAAACCCAGAATAGACACCTAGCTTTAGGACGTCCATGGCTCATAAAAGAAAAAAAGACATCGGGGCTGTAACGCTTAATAAAGTAAAATCTGCGCCAGGCAATGAGGCAGTTGACTGTCCAATACGATGTAGGTCCAAGCAGAAGCGTTTCGGAATAAATATATATCTCAGGGGAAACTATCGGATATGGGGTTGCATAGAAAACACCACACTCTGGACCTCTGTTGACCAAGCGTCTTTGGCAAAAACACCTAGATTGGGCTCAGAACTTTTGAGACATGACAATAAATAAGTGGAAAGAATTTCTCTGTTGGATGGATCGTTATTTCTCATTTACCACGACAATGATTGTGTCAGGTGCACAGTCTTCCATAGTCTAAATTTTGCTCCCTCCATGTACACAGACTATTGATGGCGGTATTATTATGCTATGGAGAACGTTCTCAAGGGTGACTTAGCCTTAGATTTGGTAGAAGAGACCGTGAAAATTGTAGACTATTTCAGCATAATTGCATATCAGCTGCGAGGCCCGAAATATATCAGAAGTGTTCAAGGAGCATAAAGATAAAATCAATTAATATCCGGACCACTTAACTCGGCAAATCTTAATTTGATGGGGCGCAGTTCTGTGCTCATACAAATACATCTCAGAAATCAAATAACTTCATGTCAGTAAATCTGGAATTTAAGCGACCACTGCCTTGTCAATTGGTAAAACTTGTCTCTAGTCACCTACCAAGAAAATTTGGTATCCATCCATATATTATGGGCAAAAATGCATTTCTATGAAGATTTTTATTTATTTTTTACGTTAATCAAAAAAAAGGTTCTATTTTTAAAATGTAAGCGGAAAAACAAAATATCCAAATATTTATATGTTAATTATATGTATATAGTATAATAGATGAAAATAAAACAAATAGTGTTTTAAATTAACTCTAGTTGACAAGCAATTGAAGATAAAACTTTAGAAGAACCTTTTCCTTTTTCATTTAGCAAAACTTGTTTCAATCTGCAAGAAATTGGTTCCACATGTTTTGATATTTATTTATTTATTTTTATTTGTATGTATACATTAGATAGTAAAATCCATCTGTAATATTAGTTGGATCAGAGTTTCTCAAACTTTTATTTTTTGCGAGTTAAGGGGAGTCGGAAACTTCTATACCGACAATGTTAAATGGGCTGTTTTCGATGTACCTGTTCTCAAATTCGGTTTAATGTACATGCTTGAAAATTTTCATACAATTAAAGTTCACCTTTATCATTATAGTGAAATGAGGTTTTAGCTAACTTTAAATGTTTCAATAATTTATTAATTATTTTATCAAGCATAGTGAAATTTGACCCATTTTTCCCATAAAAAAATTTGTGGAAAATAAATTTTTGAGTTTCTTACAAAAAAAAGCTTCTTTTCGTATGTACTAACCATCTTTATAACTATGTTTTAAGAAAGTTACATACCTGTGAACATTGTTTTCCCGGAAAAGGTAAATTGAACATCAAAAATTTAAATTTTGAGATAAATGAACTTTAATGTATAATTACCTTTTTATTAAAACATTCCTCCCCATATTCCCAAAAAATCTATATTTTTTTTTCATAATCATCATCTTTCTTCTTTTTAAGTCTTTCTTTCTTTCCTAACTTCATTTGTTTTTTGTAAACATGAGTATTTAGCCTTTAACAGCCTCTGTTTGTCGAGGCGCTTCAGTTCCTGTACCTTGTAATCACCAGGTTCACTATCAAGCTTTCTCAAAATTTCTGGTTTTGATACTTTTCCCCATATTAAATGATAAAATTTGATCATTTTAAGGGTAATTAATTGTTTTGTACAAATTTTTCTTCTAACGAGACCATATTACGTTGTTTACTTTTTCATTGGTATTGTTTTATTTTAAACCCTTTTTAAATTGATTAAAGGTTTCCACAATTTTTTTAAGAAAAAACAAAATTTTTTGTTTACATTTTTCGCCATTTAAATGGCGGGGCCCCAGTTTTAATGATTTTTTAAAAAAAGGGGTTTTAAAGGGTTTCTAATTACTCTAGGGTTAAGTAAGCTATTTTTAGAAAGGTTCTACCTATACAATTGAAAATGAAAAATTTTAAAATTTCTTATTAGAAGTTTTTTAGGTTTCCAACATTCTTAATATGGGCTAAATTTTCAAAATAATTTTATCCCCCCCCCATTAACAATGTTTTAAAAGAATAAAAATGTACTTTTTGACACTAAAGCTTACCTTTTTAATTAAAAAACCATACTTTTTTTAAAAATATTATTAAATTTTGTAAGACAACCAGGGACACTTGTTTACTTGTTATTAAACTTTTTCTAAGTTAGTATTGATAAATTAATTAAAAAATTTGTGCGGTAATGACGCATTTAAAAGTTTATAAAATTAATGTAAATATGTATATAATTTTTATTATATCAGGATTTTTTTTTGCTTCCTTTTAGTAAATTAAATCTTATTTTAAATCTTTTATTTTCCACTTTTCAATATGCTCGTGGCCACCACAAAGCAATATAGAGCCCCTAAGGATGAGTCTTAAATACCACAACTACACTTTTGCGCTTAGTTAAACACACACAACTAAAAATATATAAATAAACTATTTCCCAAATTTGTTTTTAAAGGATTCCCAATAAATTGAACTTTTTAAAGAAAAATTTACAATGGTAGAAAAATTTTTTTATGGAAAAATTTTTTAGGATATACCGAATGAAAAGTTATTTGACTTTTTTTTTTTTCTGTTTAAAACAAAAACGGTTTTTTTAACCATGTTTGATCCCCTTTTGGGGGAACCCTGCCCATCCTTTTTTTAAATTTTTTTGTAAATTTAAACGTTTAAATGCATATTTTTTTTTTTTTTTATCAATGTATCATTTTAGAAAAAAATTTAAATGTTTAAGAGGTTGAATACAACAAATTTTTTCAATTTCAATTTCCAAAGTTGGGGTTTTTTTACTTTTCATCATTATGGTGAAATAGGTTTTTACTTTTAAAAATTTTACAACAGGTTTTGATAACAAATTTTAAATTTCAATAAACCTTACTTTAAAATTAAAAAATTTTCTTAAATATACTAATAGGGGATTCTTATTTTTTTTTTATTTTTTTTTAACAAATTGTTTGAAAAATAAAACTTTAATTTTTATTTTTAAAATGTAAATTTTTTTTATTTTTTCATTAAGTTTAAAATTTAGGGAAAATTTTCCAACGTTTTAAGCCTAAACAATTTTGAAAAAAAAATTTATTTTAAAAAAAATGAAATTAAAACTTTTAATAGATTTTTAGGCAAAAATTTTTATCAAAATGTCCTTTAAAAACTTTTAATTTTTTATTAGGAATTAATCCAAATTAAAAATTTTAAAAATTTTCGGTCTTACTAATTTTTTATTTTCTGCAAAAATTAAAAATTTTAATTTCTAAAATATGTTAAGGATTTTTTTATTTTAATTAAAAAAATCCTAATTATAAATGTTTGAAAAAATGGAGAAAAAACAATTAAAAAAAACTAAACCTTTTTAATTATTAAAACCGTAAATTTTTTTTAACCCCTTTTTAAAAAAAAATCTTTTTTTCATTATAAAAATGTATTATTTTTATGTCTTAAAAAAAATTTTTTAAAGGGGTTTTTTTTTTTTTTATTTTTTAAAAAATACCCTTTTCATATAATTAATTTAGAAAAATATTTTGTTTGTGTATGTATTTTTTTTAATTTTTTCATAAAAAAAACGAAACATTCTCACTTACACACATATATGTATTTGATCTTTTAAAGCATTTACTTTAAAAAAAAATTTAAGCATAAATAGTTGTAATTTTTTTTTCAAGATGTGCTATTCCGGATATATTCCTTTAAGTGTTTGCGAAGCCATTATGTCTCTCCTGTTAATTTGAAAATATTTTAATTGGAAATTATTTTTATACTCTCATATAATAGAAGTAATTAATTTGTTTGAACTAATATCACTCATCGACTATAAGAGCGATACTGGCGACGGCTCTCAAAGTTGAAAACTGCATAAAAGAATATGATGGAATATATTTAAATTTTATATCACCTCCTAAACATACACTTCTTGTTTTAAGAAACAGGATGCCTAGATGAAATTACTACAGGGTTTAATAAAGGCTGTTATAGGAATCTATCAATGGAAGATATTCTCAACAAAGAGATTTGTGGGAGAATAATTTATAAGAAATTTTAGCCTAAGACTCAAATGAAACTTTAAAAGTAAAACAGCCGAAATAAACGAGATAAATTAAGTACTGTACAATAAAAATTAAGTACTGTAAAAAAATAAACTACTTGAAACGGTAACTATCTGTTTGTTTTCCCCACACTATCTCTTTCTACTAAACTATTTTATAACATAAAGTATTCCGAATACTTCCAATGTTCAGATTGATAGGACATACTGGTGCATTAAGACGAAAAATGCTGAATAATTGAAGAAATTTAGCAAAAAAGAGAATACAAATCAGAAGGAATATTGTTCAAATTTAACAGAATGCATACTGAAAAATTTAATAAAAACATGTTTTCCAGTTCCTTGGTGCAAAACACTTGGAGATTTCTTGATTCTCAAGTTTTCTTCACATCAATTATTTCTCATTTTATATAAAGTAAAGATAACTTTTTCTCATTATGCTCCTTTTAACCTGTATGTTTTATATATATATATATATATATATATATATATATATATATATATATATATAACGTGACGAAATCAAATAGATATTTATTTACTCTTGCTTCAAATAAAGTATTTAAATAAAATTTCGAAATTGTATTCCAGAAGAAAACTGAAGCGTATGATATTCTGAGCTTATTGTTGTGACATATCCAAGAAGTAAATTTTCTATATGATGAAAATACTTTTTATATGCTTTATTCTTGTCAAAATCATCACTCCTCAAAAATTGCACATTTATAATCCAATTTGCTCGTGCCATCATATTACATTTCATGCAACAATTGATTTTGTTCATACCCGAAAAGTTTGTTTTTTTCGTTTATGCTCATATATTGCTTTTATAATATTTCCTATTTTATTTTATTATTAATGTGCAGTGATTGTATTCTCATATTTTTGACCAGTATTACGGAAATATATTAAGAACACTTATTTGCATATATATTGAACACACTTTGAAGATTATATTAGATAAGTTTTCTTTACAAGAAATTTCATTATAAACACCAAGATTTTAATACCAGTATTATTTATGACTTACTTATTTATAAAAGAAAAATTTAAATCCTTATTACCTTAATTACATTCGAGAAAGGATAAATATTTATTTAAAAAGTTATTGGTAAAATAAAAATAATGCTTAAAATATTTTCGTTTCATTATTAAAAATTTATTTATGCATATGAAGAAGAATTATATAGGTATATTTTTGTTTCTTAAACATATTAATATTTATTATTCTTTCGATTTATAGTAATTACTAGCCCTAGTATAGTACATTTTATGCAAAACCTTTTTTATAACTACTGTGAAAATATTTTCAGTATTTTAAGCTAAGTACCTACAAGTGTATTTAATACAAAATTTTAAAATCTAGTTAAGGAGATCTGTTTTTTAAAGGATTGTCGTCTAAATTTAAGATTTTAATTTATCTTATGTTAATGTTTACTAAAATTATATAGTCGGATACATATTTTTGTGGTTATACTTAAGATTGTTCAATATTGTTAAAACCATTTTGTGTTTTAAAACAACTTACAGTGAAAAATAATAATGAATTTATATTTCCCAAAGAAAAATGATGCCAGAAGAGGAGCTTCATTTGCAAAAAAGTTTACTCTTATTTAATATTTCGAGAACCAATAAATTACATTTAATACTAACAAGAAATAGCACACTTATCTGTAGCATACTCTTAGATAATAATATCATAAAATGACAATTCAATTTGTATTTTACTGAAAAATGTTATACATTATAATGAAGCTGTGCAATGTGATTTTAATTAAAGGTCTTCGTATTTAAAATTAGGTGACACAGATAACGTTGCACTAAGTGTTGGAACAAAATTTAAGATCATTCCATGCCACAAGACTGTGAAAAATAATTTACATTTATTTAAATTACAGACCTTCAGTTTTAGTAGTAAATATAGTTAGGAAGGTTGTATATAAGTTATTTGCTACATGATATGAAGATAATATTAATAATAACCTAGTACACACACATTTTAAGAATAGATATATATTATTATAATTACATTAAAAGTCATTTTGGTGAAAGATATTGTAAAATATATGTCTGATTTCAGTAAAGAAGGATTACATCTACATATCTTCTAAACTGTAAGATGTAAACTTTAAGCATGTTTGAGTTATTAAATTACATAGAAGTAAATATTTGAGTCAGTGGTATCGTAAACACCCAAACATAGATGAACGTAGCCTTGTGTTTATGACAAATAAGCTGCAATACTGTTTGCACTTCTCTAGCATTATGATAGTTATTGTGTCAAATATGTCATCAAACTAATATTAATCTACCAGCTATTAGTCAACACATGTGTTGATTTGATTAACAACATGCAAAACCAACACTCACGAATTTTGACGTTTGTAATAGTGGTTACTGAAACCTAAATTTACACTTAGAAACTTTTCGATGATAAGGCTATATATTCGTATACAACTAACACTGTTATTTCTTTTGCAATGTTTTACCTACAGTTTACAATTAGTAAGAAATTTTTATCTTGAGCATATTACATTACACATAAATAAATTTAAGACTACACAGTACTCTAAAGATTTCATAATTACCTATTATTTTTTTTTGCATTTTGCATTTTCTAGTGGCCCATATCATTGAGAAACTTGCCACCAAATTTCAGATCGGTTGGCAAATTTAGTTTTTAAGATATTTGAAGTTTTATGAGCTATGGTTTTGGTTTCGGTTTCATTTTAAAGTATTTTCCACTCTTAAATTGAATTAATTAAAAGCATTTTTGAGCACACTCAACTCTTTTAGTGTGAAATGGTTATTAATTCCAATTCTCATGACTAAAATCATTTCTGCTTGATTATGTTTTGCGTTTTTTGAGATATCATAATTAATTAATTAAAATTTAATTCATTGCCAATTTTTGCTTTAAAAATACACTATTGTGTGGCCACCGTAAATGCAACACCAAGAAAGACAAGAGATTGCACAACAAACTTTATTTTGTAGATAACATGTTGACCAAGTATCAAAAGATTAAATTTATACACTTCTGTGAAGTGTGGTTCCTGCCAGAATCAGTAGCCAGAGTAGCCGCCATTGTTGGAGATCACAGCTGCCACACGCCTCGGCATCGATTCAAAGAGACTTTAGATGTGTTCTTGGGGTACAGCAGACCAAGCAGCTTAAACACGTTACCAAAGTTGATCTGGTATGACAGCTGGGGGTGTAATCTGGGTCAATCGTTGAACAACCATGGACCACATATTTTCTCTCGGCGAAAGATCCGGAGAGCGAGCTGGCGAGGGAAGCAATTCAATCTGGTGGTTCACGAAGAACCTTTGTACAATGCGTGCCACGTGTGGTCGCACATTACTCTGTTGAAATATGGCTGTAGCCAAGCCCTAAAGGTAAGGAAGTACAACTGGCTCTAACATCTCGGAGATGTAGCGCTGGCTGTTTAAAGCACCGGCAATGCGTACTAGAGGAGTGCGAGAATGATATCCAATACCGCCCCATACCATAATACCCGGTGCATGACCAGTGTGGGGGTGCCTAACGCAACTGTTCAGCATCCTCTCTCCATGTTTCTCCAGACTGGATTCCAACTATCGTAGTGTTGCAGACAGATGCGTGACTCGTCAGTAAAGAAAACTTCATTCCATTCTGCCGCCTATGTCCTTATTTCATCGTACCATTGGCGGCGGAGACGTATGCGGTTCTGCGTCAAGGGTAGACCAAACAATGGACTGCTTGCGGACAGACCACTCTGCTGTAAGCAGCGTCGAATGGTACGCGCAGACACTGAATGATGCGTTACAGACCCAACGTGCAGTGCTATGGATCGTGATGTGACTGAGCGATCCGTTGCTGCCATGTGCACAATTTGCCTGTCTTCACGTAAAGTGGTGCACTGAGGGGGATTCGATCGACCACGTCGGTCCGTCGTACTCTCCTGCATCCAACGGTCACATGTCCGCATTACAGTTGTTTGGTTTCGTCCAACACGACTACCGATTTCCCTGAAAGATAATCCACAATCTCGGTAGGCCACTATCCTTCCTTTGTCAAACTCGGATAGTTGATCAAAAGCTGATCATTGTTTTCTGCGAGACATAATTGATCGTTTTTTGAAGAAAACCACAAGAAAAACACAATTGCCGTATTTGAAATCGTCAAAATCTCCAAGCCTTAAATAGCGCTTTGAGGTGGCACCACAGGCGCGCGTGATGTGTGTCTGTGCTGAAATTCTAATCATTATATATCTCCTCTCCGCTAATGCATGTTGTAAATTTCATGTTATTTGCATGCTCCCTTCAGGGTGTTGCATTTACGGTGGCCAGAAATGTAGTGTATATAACTTAAAAGATTTATCATTAGTTTTTCCTGTAGAAGAAATGTCATGGCCAAACCGTTCACAGGTTGCAGTGAGAAACAACATTTGAAGAGATGGAATACTACTGCAAATAATGTATCTAAAAATCAGTCGTCATGTGATACTGCAATTAGATATCCAAATACAAGTATTCTGAATTCAAATATTGCAGATAGAACTGAATATTTCCTTGATATACCAAACTACATTGTGCTAAAATATTGTAGTACAATATTTTAGTATTTTAAAGTCGTAAGACAAGAACGAAAACTTCCTAAACTGCCCCATTTTTAAACTGAAAAAAAATTAAATTTTATGAACAAACCTCGCTCTTTTTACTTAAGTTAGTATCATTATTATTTTTATACATAAATGCTTTGTGTTTCAAAACTTTTCTGAAAATATTTGGTTAAAATTAAGCTGAATAAACTGTAGTTAAACTGCCGTCTTAACAAATGCTATCAATAATATGAAAAATATTTTTTGAATTAAAATATTATTTTCAGTCATATTTAATTAAAATAGTGTTTTGATGTAGAACATATATCGGAAAATAACATATTAAAAAATTAGACCTTTTCGGGCATTATAAGTTTTTGCTTTACTCCTTTACAAGGTTTAAATCTGGTTTCTTCAGACTTTCAACTTTGACAGTATAAGTGTTTTCTAATCTCTATGGCCTTTTTTCTGTTCAAGATAGAGCCTTGACCGTTTTTGTATATACTCCCAAACATATGTTCTATAAAAGTTGGTATGTATTTAGGGCTGAGATCTCTCTCCCTCTAGTTATTTTTTTAAAAAAATGCTAAAGTAGATATTTTTAAAATGTTGTGCTTTTTCCAGGTTTTTTCTAGAGAAATAATTATTAAAAATCAACAATGGAATAGATTTTCAAATCCATACTTACATCTGTTTGCAATAATCTAATAAACATAATTAACTTAAAGAAACTAAAAATTTTTAAAAATTGAGTATTTTATAAAAATTTGAAAAAACTTCAAAAATTCCTAATTTTTTAAAATTGTAAGATATTGCCTCCTCAAACTGAATTATTACTTATAGAATCAGCTTAATAATATAATCTAAATATAAAACATAAATTATTTTTATTGTAACTGTCTCCAAAAAAAAAATTCTAAAAGGGAGTGTTTAGCCTTAAAAATGAAACATTTCTCTATTATATAGATCAGGGGTAGCAAATTCTAGCTCACCTGCAATATACAGCCCGCAAAGAGGGTTTATTTTTCTTTTCAAACAGGGCTTTATAAAACTGATTCTAAAATAAAATGGGATTGCAGTGATAGATGTCATGAATTTAGAGCAATAAATAAGTTAAATAACATCACTGCAATTTCGCTTAACTTATGTTTACTTATTTTTATGGTACAATCTTTACCTTTTCTGAGATGTAAAGTTGATAAACGAATGCAATCATTTTGAATGCAATCCTTTCATCTTCCTCGTCTACAGTGTAGCCCTAGAGTAGGGATGGCGATCTGAGATCGATTAATCGAAGAATCGTATTCTTGGGCCAACAAAATCCATTTTTTAAATCGATATGTAGCACTGAATCAATTCAGTGAATCGATATTTCATCCTAGAAAGTCGACATTTGATATTTTCTGTTTTGGTAAAAACTATAAAATTATTTTCAATTAGCTGAATGCACCGAAATGTCAGGGCCTATTTATCACAGGCAGTTGTGCACCTGAAGTATGATCCCATTCTTTACTGCAAGGACAGAAAAACTCTATCCTCACGTTCACTCAATAGCCATGATGTGTATGAGATCGTGGGATCATCTGTTCCTTGTGAGCACCTTTTTTCGATTGCCGGCAACGTCGCAAGTCATGAGCGGAACCACTTGAATCCCAGTAGACTTGACAGACTGTTGTTTTAAAAAAGCTTAGATATTAAGCATTGGGAACTATAAGCTATATTATCTATTTTCTAAACTTTTTAGTGTAACAAATACATTTAGAAAATAAATGTCTTCTTTTATACCTGATACTTTGATATGGTAAAAAAATTAACTGTAATTGTCGAATTCCCTAAACTAAACAAATCCCTGATTTTACTGATAAGTGATCGTTTATTATAGTATCTTTCTTGTTTTTGATAAAATGGATTTATATTTACATTGTAAATGCAGGCTTGAAAAAAAATCGATCTTTTGTATCTCGATTTTTTTGTGAATCGATTCATCAAGTTACGATTCGAATCGATTTAAAAATCGATATTTTTGGAAAGAATCGCCATCCCTACCCTAGAGTGAAAATAATAGCTCACTCATGTTCTAAATGATGTAGTAGAAGTTTTTTTTTTCTACTAAATTTCCTTTTTTTTTTTCCTTTACTCTAAAACTTTATACTACAAAATCCAACATTTATAATAAGAAATGTAAAAAATAATAGAACCTTTAAACACAAACTCACAAAATTGCATACAACTTCTTAGACAACAAACTCAGATGAAATTCAATGAATGAAGTTGACCATACTTGGTCCTTATTTTGTATGGAGATTAATTTTAGTTAATCTAATTCTCAGTAGAAAGTCTCACTGCAGAGATTAAAAGAACGTTCAAACATTAAGTGGTGATTGAGGATCTCTTGGGTAATAATAATAAAAATAATGGTATCCATAAAGGACATTTTATTTATCCTTTTCGTTTATAAGACTGATCTTATATATTCCATTTATCTTTTTCTTTTGCTTTTTCTTTCTTTATTTATTCTTGCTTTATCTTTTTCCTGTGGTTTTCCCACATAAAAACTGGAGGTATGCTATGCGATATGTATAGATATTTTATATTTTGTGTTGCAATTTCATATCCTTATGAAAAATGTTATAATATTTTCAATAGTATCTCAATTTCCGAATTGTGTTCATAATTCTACAGATATTCATTCACAACTGTCTTAGATGGAATTGAACCTTTAACACCTAATAATGTGTGTGAATTCCTAGAGTTATTTCTTAATTTGGGTCCTCTAATCTGCCATGTATATTTTTTGCAATACGCTATTTGTGTTTGTTCGTAATTTGTTCAGCATATTTTACTCATTTATTTTCAATTTGCGATTAAAACAAGAACCTTAGTTTCTTTATTTGAAAACATTTCTCCAAAATAAGATATAAGATATTTTCAGCATTTAAATGAAGGACAATTATAAAAATAACCATTTATAATAGTTTTAAAATTAGATATTTTGTTAAAACTCGGAATTAACTTAAAACTTAAAAGGAAGAGCGTTTTGCAACAATCTGTACTAATGTAACATTTTATTTTGATGATTTCTTAATTTATCCCTTTCAAAATGAATCATCACTTTTTTTCACGCTACTAATTTCCTTAAGATTTAAACTAAATATTCAAAAACCTTATATTTTACATTGAGTATTTATTTACAAAATAGACAGTCCTCCCACAATTTATATCATAAATAACTTTTTATATCTTAAATTTCAGTTAAAAGAAATATAACAGTTTCATTTTTAAAAATATATAAGTCACTTAAAGTATTCTTCTGCCATTCAGCTAGCCCATTATGCTTTGAAATTTAGCTGAATTGCTGTTCTAGGAACAATTAACCTTAATTTTCCTGTCTAAATGAAGATAATAGCTTTCTCTTAATACTTTAAATGACTAAAACATATTTAAGTACCAGAAACACTCAGAAAATTTAAACATAGTAACACCACTTCTATTCCACTTACTCATGTCTTTGATACAAATATAAAGAGTTATCAAAAGAAATGACATATTAGTTTCTAACGCTTCTTGTTAGTAAGCTTGCGTAGTGTGAGAGAACCTTCTGACCTGGTCATCAAGACACAGTTGGAAATAGGACTAGTCACTAAAGGTTATTCGACCAGAGTCAACACATTTCCAGGCTGAGTGAGTCCGTCACCACTGTAATCGGATTTGACAAAATACAGGAGGGATGAGAAGGCGGTGTAACGATCTGTGCGGACGTAGATTCCTGGTCAACAACGGGATGTTATGGCCTGAGGTGCCATTTATTTTAATAACTGGACGTCCTTGCTAGTCAATCGTTGTACTTATCACCAAAGACATGACCAATGCCTTGTTGACTGCATCATTTTGTAGAATGCGATAGAGTATATCAAATAATATCAATTACACATTAATAAGTATACCAAAAAAATTAATTATTCCTGTAAAACACTCCCCTCAAATTCAAGTTCTGTGTATGTAATTGTTCTGATATAAGAGTTAAATATAAAATAGAAATACAATTCCAAATAAATATGTTAGAATTACTTTTATTTTATGAGATTCATACAAAAATAATTCATTTTCTTTTCTATGCTATTAAAAATAATATTGGTAAGAATTTACAGTTATTGTAGGCATTATTCTTTTCACTCATGTTTATATATGATTTATGCAGTCTTAAGTAATTTTAATCTATGAAAATAAAAAGAAATAATACTGAAAGAAAAATCTTATTTGTCTTCAACCTGCTTTAATATTTTTAAAAAACAAAGCTTATTATTTTGTATAAAATTAAAGAGATAGTTATTGGTCACAAGGTTTTTTTTATTTCAATGATTCCAGTATAATTTCATTTTACTTAAGATGATTTGACTCTCCTTTTCACTGTTTTCACTTCTGTGACTCTGACTTTCTTTAACATTTCTGTGATTATTATATTTTTTCATATCTCCATGTTTATTCCCTGTGCTGATGATGTAAATAATCTACTGATTTAAATAATCTACTGATTTCCCATACATGTTTCATTTAAATGTGTTCCTTTCTTCTTTTTTTTTTTATTTTTATTTATTTATTTATTTATTTTTTTGCTTCTTTTTATTTGAAATCCTGAAGAAATCCAGCGGACATGAAATTATGAATCTTCGAACTACAAAATTTAAATTTCCGCTTTCTATTTATTAAAAAAGTAGTCATGATAATGTTATTATCTAAAAAATAATTTTGAGACAAAATGTTTTTATTTTTTGGAGTAATGCAATTTAAATGCGCTGTTTGCAATGATATTGCTTAGAAAATTTTATTTTTATCTCTAAGTTCATTAGGTTTCAAAAAATAAGAAAAGAAGTAAACAAAGCTATTTTTATTATTGAAAGTCAGAAAAAAAGGCTATCAAATTCAAAGACACCCATTAATTTTAAAATGTTCATTAATTTCTTAACTGCGTTAGTTTTAAAAATCAAATTTTTTTAACAGATATCTATCGTTTAATAACGTAAAATATCAAAACATATTTTAGGTAAAAAAACACTTGCATATAGGTGTATTTTATAATTTACATCAATAACAAAACCCTGCTCTTTCAAAGTTTTTTCCGAAACGTTTCAAACTAATAACAAAAATTATTTTCATTATATTACAAGTTATTTTTATGCTCTATAAAAATTTCAAATAAATTCGTAATCGTACATTTAACTTCGTTTGTGGGTTTGAGGCAAAAACTACAATTTAATCTGGAAAACGATTTCCCCTTCGAAATATATTTCTTAATATTTTAGGAACCATCCTATTTTAGTAAAAACAATATTAATATGTTTTTTATGAAACGTTCTAAAATTATACAAACCGATATGTATTTCATTCCTCTTACCTAATCAGTTAAACTAAATGTTGGAAAAAATTTCTCAAATTTTCGCAGAATTATACTTAGAATAATACTTACTTTTCTTTAATTTTCCATAAAAAAAAAAATGATCACTTATTTCATAAGATTAATTATTCAAAAACATTAAACTTCACTTTATTATGATAAAAAAAAGTTTTGCAAAATTTATTTACGTTTTTAAAATATTCCTAAGGCATAAATTTGAATTTTTGTTTATTTTTATCTTATACAAATTCACTCAAGAATTTTTAGGCAGCTTCGCTTATGTTTCGAAGAAACCATTGGATTATTTCTAAAAAAAAATAATCGTTGAGTTTTTTGTTTTTTCTTTAGAATCCCTTTTTCATCGATGCAGCCATCAACAGATAAAGGCCGCATAGCTTCACTTAAGGAAATCGAACATATGATTGCTTACCCCTTTGCGAAGGACTGGTGCTTAAAACATTTTCAGCATCATTTTTTTTTTTACATTTGTAATTACATTTTGCTTTAAACAACAATTTGAAAATAAATTACAAACTAAGAGCTAAGTCTATTTATTTTTAATTTATCGTCTTTTCTAATTAAAATTTAGAGGTGAAAGCAAAAACATAAAAGAACCACTCTTAGTTGTTGACCACAGATGCTTACGTGTTAGTAATCGAAAACTTATATACTTCTATTCACCAAATGTAAAAACCAAACATACTACGAATTGATTTTTTGAAATTACTATAAATACTTTTATCATTATAATAAAACGTTTTACCTGAGTTAATGCTGTATAATGTTTGAAATAAGCTTGAATATACAATATCGTAAACATGCAATCTGTGCATTTAACACTTGATAATAATTATTACAAATGGTCATAAAAGTTGTTTTTATATTGTTCCTTGCATTCTTTTTAATTACATATTTCAATCTAAAAAGAATTATTCATTTCTATATTTAATGAAAGTAAAAAGCTGCTATATCCCTCTTCAGATTTTCTTAAAGGTAAAATATTTGGGAATAAAATACAAATGTGGTTAAATCTTGATATCCAAACATTAATTAGATAATAATTAAATGACCATTGTAAGATTTTTTATCGTTTTATTTTGTTCTTCTTTATAAATTATCGTCTTTATTATAACATATAAATTTTTCTCCGAGTGGTTGTACAAGGTTTCTAATGGCCGGCGTTATTTCCATCGAATTATTGGTTCGAGTGAAAGCAACAATAAAAACTCGCCGTATGAAATTGTTGATAAACCTTAAACCAGCGTTTTTCAAACTGTGGGGTGCAACTCATTAGGAGACCGTGTGAGCATATCGATAAATCGAAAATAAAATATTTAAAATACGTATCAATTTACTAAATGGAAGCAAAAAAAAATAAGTTCTGACATTAAAAATATAAAATACACATTCATACTGTTATAATATTCTTATAAATGTATCAGAACTGTGTAATATAATTTATAATTAATTTATCAATACTAAATATTTAAAAAAAATTAGTAATTACTAGTGACTCCCATTGGTTTGTCATATGCAAAATTTAATACTTATCTTGATAAATTTTGCGGTTTATAATTAAAGTCGTATTGTAGCTTAAGCTTCAAAGTACATCATTATATTGAATTCAATGCATTTTCATGTTAAACAGGGGCGTGATGAAGATGATGTCTGAAAATTGGGTCGCAAACATTGGAAGTTTGAGAAGCACTGCTTTAAGCCGTACTAGGCTGAAATTCCTCTAGCCAGTGTGGTGTAGAGGTTTGAAGAATGGAGAATCAAATGCTATACTCGTTGTTTATCCATGGTTCAAAATTGTAATGTCAATATTCCTTTAAATGGTGACATTAATAAACAATCAGTTGACTATTGAAGAGATGTTCATCCTCTTTAACTCGTTATGAAAATTAAGACAGTGATTAGTATTAAATATGGTTCTTATTCTATCAAAATCTAGTAATTAATTAAATAAATGAAATTTTAACATTTTCGTTTTATCCTAAGCAACATTGCAAGACATATTAATATTAAAAGTATGCACAATTTTATATGTAATCCAATTCATGAGTAATGTATTTTATTGTAAAAAATTTTTATTACCTAAATAAAACAAATTGGAAATTTTAAAGCAAGGCAATTCAAGACTACATTATCTTTTTTTTATAGGTCTGCCCTTATCTCACAAGCCTTCTCTTATTTTAACAATCTCTACACATGCATAGCATTAAATTATAGAATTCGCAAGCGTTCTCTTAAAATCGAATTCGAAATATTTCCTGGAATATAAGCGAGAATCCTTCACATAAATTGAGCCATTCGCCGCTAAAGATAATTATGATCCCTATGATAAGTGGGTTCTTGGTCATACAGAGAGTGGCGGTTTTACCGCTGAAGTAAACACATTATGGACCCGAACGCTTTATGCATTAAAGAGAAGGCTGACAATCCTTGTGATGTGAACATTTCTACTTGCAACTACATTATCCATCACTGCAAGGAGTTAAACGCATTTGGTGTATTCTCGACTGTAGATCGCTCCAGGAACATTCCCTCTCTGCCTACGAAATACTTCCCTGCTGTAATAATTACCCTTTAGAAGGTATCTAGATCAAACATTTGTTTCCAGGCGTCCTTTGTGGATTTCTGTGAATAGCTGGAGGCTTACGCATTGAAGAATCTCAAATCATTCATGGGAGTAATTCTCATGAATGAAAAGAATGAAAGCATTTATGCATTTATGTCGGTAAGAAAAAGACTTGATTATGTAAAATGTTAATTATTTCGTTTTAGCAAGTATAATGCAAAAGTTTCAAATATTTTATCCCATATTATGTAAGTTACGCTTAAACTTTACTAGGGGAATAAATGAAAATTCCACTATCTATTCTATAAATGAAAAATACTTCTTTCTGCTTTAAAAATGTTTCTGTTGCAAATTTTTATTTGAAAAAATAGTGAGAGATTTCATAATTGAACGAAATTATTGAGCCTTGAATTTATTTTACGTAAATGATTCTTTAACGTCCAAAAATAGACGTGCGTCCTAAAATGCCATAAATTATGTTCAAATTCACCTGTATGGTACCCCACTGAAGAGTATTACCAGCTCCCAGAGAATGTATACTAAGTATACAACGTTCATTACCAATTCGTAGTCTCATTTGAATAATGTTAGACTATAACACTGACTGAAATAATAATTCTACTCAATTCAAAACAAAAATCTTTCTTAAAAATCATAATTCTCTATACAGGACATTATGATACTTTTTATGATAGCTTGTTCAATTTCGTTAAAAAAGCATATCTAAACACATATTTCTTTATTAAGGATTTACAAGTGTTGAAAATGTGCAACTGTTGGAAAGCAAGTATTGAAACTTAAAGCTCATTTCAATGCTAGAAAATCACTCGTGTATGAATAAAATTAAAATATAAAATAGGGAAACAAAGTATCTGCAAAAACATTGTTAATATTCTTTTGAGATCCATTTTAATGTATGACACTGATAAATAAATTTGTTAATATTAATGGATATATTAATTTTTTGTTAAGAGAAATGAGTTAATAAACAGCTTTAAAAAAAGCATTTAAATAAAATTATTCTTACAAGCAAAAATTATGGTTATATATTTACATTCTTTATATCCTTATTTTTTAACTTTGTGATATTTTAAATGTCTGAAGCAATGCAATAAACAAAAAAAAAACATATGTTATAATAAAAATTCAGAATAGAGAATAAAAAATTATTAATCTTGTTTAAAGAAATATTTGCTTCATTGAATGAAATCAAAACATTAATGTACCAATTTATTTTATTTTAATTAAAATATTATAAAATTTTAAAAATATGCAAATGTAGGATTTTTTACAAAATGTAATAAAAAGTATCCAAATTAATTGTACTTCTGATTAGAATCACGCTCTAATTTTAGATGTATTTAATGTATGTTTATTCTTTAAATCAATTGAGAAATTCCAATTTGCGAAATCATAAGTGTTTTTCCAGCTCCGTTTTTTTTTTCCTGTGTATGTTTTTTTACTTGATGAAATGAGATTCAATTGGGCAAAATGTTTTCAACTAAAATCCATTAAACTCGAAAGTTTATTTTATAAGACTTTGTGAACCTAGCATTATGTCAACACCAATTAATTGCATTTTGAATCTCAAAACCAATATTCCAAAACATTCATTTTTTGCAATATATTTATAGGAATTTTAATTATCTAGTCGTGGGTAAATAAGAAACACAAAGAGAGAATCAAAGATCTAAAATATAAATTTAATTGCAAAAAATTAATTTAAGGAAATTGAAAACACTTAATTTTTAATTAGTTTTTCGATAACTCTAGAAAGAAAGCAACAAATACAATAAAAAAAACCTCGCGCGATTTTTTTTTTCTAAAACTTTACAGTTTGTTGAAAAACAGCCATCTCTAAAATCATTCAAATACTAATTATATATTTACAAAAAAACTATTTATACAAAAAGATAGTTACAGTAAAATAACAGTTTCAACACATAAACTGATTTAATAAAACACATTAAGAAATAAACATATCATAACAAATAGAATATATATTACTTATACATAAAATAAAAACACATTTGAAACATATTAAAAAATTATGATAAAAACTCGCACATATATATAATTCATAAAGAATTAGACAGTTGCAATGCACTATAAATCAAAAACAACTTAAAGTATTTTATGTTACTTGTAACAGGATTGTGAGAAATTATTTAAGGTGACTGCCTACCTTGAAAATGTCATTTTTTATCTTCATAAAGCATTTTTTTTATTTCAAATTCTTACAGTTTAAACATTTTTCTTTCTAAAACAGTTTTTCTTTTTCCTTTACGTGAAATAGAAATAAAGTTATAGGGATTTTAAAAGACATCACACTGTACCAAAGGGCAGTAAGACAAAACTTTAAATGAATTTTTCTCAAAATTATGTTTTCGAAAGAAACGCTTTACCAGATACATGATATCTTAAGAACCAAACCAGATAACGTTTTGAAATTTTGTGGGAATATTTATTATACTATTTTTCATAAAGTGGACCATAAGTTTTGTTGTAGGTTAAATATTGTTTTTCATTTAGGGTAGTTTTCATAAAGAAAAAACTTGAAAAATATCAAAATTTTCACATTATTACGTATAATTGTCTGTAATTTTTTTTTTTATATTTTAATATTTCTCTTAGATTTTGGTTCATTTTGAAAAGCACCATAATATGTATGTTGTGTAAAAAGAAAATTATGATAATTGTATTAGAAATTTTTATACAGTGTTACCCGTTTTAGTAAAAATTTGGTGAAATTTCCTTGAAAACAACCAGTTTTTCTAAAAGTACAATATTTATTTAAAATTTTTTATGTATTTACATACTTTTTTTTATTTCTCTTCCTAATAACTCTCAATTTGTTTCAAAAATTTGTTTTTATAAAAAAATTGGGTCCGAAGGTAGGCAGTCACCTTAAAATTTTGTTACTGACAATCACAAATGGTTTACGTGTGAACCCTTAAGGTATCTGTTAAGGTATCTGAATCAAATCCATAGATAGAGGTTGTGATACGCTGTTTCAGCTCTGCTACATCAACAGAAAGGTTAGGGACGAATACCTTGAATTTTGCTTAACCCCACAGGATGAAATCACAAAAAATTAAGTCAAGATTTTAGATGGCAATTGGGTAGGTGACACGTTACAGTCAGTGACTCGTCAATTGATCAGTGAAGTAGATGTTCATCGAGGTAATCTCGCACGTTGGACGACCAGTGTAGTGGTGAACCATCCAATTGGAGAATGAAGTTGTCAATGTTATCCAGCAACTGTAGCATCAACCAAAGAGAGTTAACATATCCAAAAAAGTGGCTCCCATGACATTTTGCTAACTTTAAGGACACAAAAAGCCTTTTGCACTGCAAACTATGCCATTTTAACTGACTAGTCACATGAAACACATGCCATCGCTTACGCCACCTCCATCAGGGATGAGACACAAACCTTAAGAGTACATCTAATTTACAGCTCACTGAAGTGGTGCTTGTCTTTGATTGTTACTGTTTTACTTCATCTAGGAAGAGTAAATTTATTTGTGAATCACCCTGTATATGCAGTTTAATTTTATCAATTTCTCCCTCACAATCATGCCAGTCAAATTCTACCAGGTGCATTTTTGTCTTACAGAGTGTGTGTAATGTGTGCATGTATATACATTTGTGTGTGAGTGTGTGTGTGTTAAAAATTATGTTGTAAGTTATATAAGTTATATCTCATTTATTTAACGTATCAATTGTATTATTTTGCTAGCCATTAATCATTTTTACACAAATGTATAAAATTACGGTACATGATATGTGTAAAAATTACTATTTAATCCAAAGTATTTGTATATGAGCAACTCATAAATTACAGTAGACTGACAGATAATAACATCTGTTTAATCAAAGTTTTATTTTTCGTAACTTATAGAAACAATGAAGAGCAATTTGAAATACATGATTGTAAATATATTACTGTTCGGGGAAATTACAACAGTATATTTCCTAAGCTGTAAGCTACAAGTTGAGTGCTCCAGTAGTGATCTGCAATTGAGATCACAACAAATAAGCTTAACTCGAGGCAATGATGTATAATGCAGTAGCAAATTAGCATTAATATTGCTGCCATTTCATCTTTAATATGTAAAGTGTGTGACTCCATAATGTATCTATTTTAGCCTTAACACAACCACTTTCTATATCTTGAAAAACCTGTTTATCATAAGTATTATAATTATCTTTAGGGCATCGCTGAATTAATGTGAAGAATATAACTTGTACATGTTGTGAATATATTAAGAACTAGATTTTACGAGAACAGTGGTGAATATTAATGATATGTACTGCATATAAAGTGGTGTTGTATGGAATACTTTGAATAAAATTAAAATAAATGTGCCTATATTTATTTATATAGTTGTATAAAGAGGGAAAATTTTCCTTTTAATCATTTCTGCATTGAAGGATATTTAATGCTGTAATATTTGAAAAACCTTCGCGCCCGCAGGTTTATAACTATTGTTGAATATTGAAGTACATATGTACATCACTAATTAAACATATTCTGGTATAATTACACACTCGTGTGTTATTCATGCAAAATATACAATATACTATAAACTATATACAAAAACATATACAATGATTCAAAATATTTACACATGAATTCAAAACACTAAACTAAACTGAAAACAATTATTGGCACTATGTAGGCTTACTTTATCCTCCTTTATTAACCGTTACAGAAGCATTTGAATGAATGTTTATCAGTGTCGTACTTTTTCGCAAATCCAGGGATACTAGTGACGGACCTTCTCCAAACTACCTCACCACGCTAACGGGAAGACTTTGAGTCTCGAAAGACTTAAAGTGCATAAGTCTCTCTGTACGGTAGATCTTCCGTGGTGCTAGGCTTCAATTCAAGAAAGAGCGGCAACGAGTTCGTGACGTAACCACTAGACTACAGCAGCCATTTTACAGGACCATAAGGTTTCTAAGAATAAATATTAGTATATAATTGTGTTTATTTTAGTTGTCTTAGCCATAAAATAAATAAAAGTAGTGAAAAAGTACATAACCATAAGCGATATTTTTATTTTACAGGAAAATAGAATAGAAAGATTCCTCCATAGATCTATTTGGCATTTGTCTTTATTTTTTTTCAAATATATATTATTATTACACAAAACTATACTTTCCTACTAACATAAAACATGCAAGAAAATTCGTCAATATATTATTACAGTACAATAAACTGAAATAATAACAGACTACACACACAGCCCCTTGAATACGTTATCATTGACGCCCGATTGATTTAAGAGGGTTTCTTTTCCTTCTCTTAAACGTTCCTGTCTACTTAATTATGTCTGGCATGTGTTCTTTTTTGATATTCTGTATAAAAAGTATGATGAGAGTATAATTAAATATGACAATCAACAATTTTAAAATGGGGGAAGGGGAGGTTTTCTTAGTCGTGAAAGGATTAACATGCTTATAGCCTTTTCTTTCACTTATCGAGTAAACCTCGTAAAATAAAATCTTTAGTTTGAAAGTTTTATTTATTGTAAGGATAATTCATAACTAACTATTTCATTTGAATCTTGTAAAAATTGCTGCATATTTAAAATTTATCCTTCTGTATTTGAACTAATAATCATAGACTCCATTTAAACCACTTTAAAAACGAAATTTCGTGCCATATTCTTTGCAATTTAGGTATCCGATTAGGTTGAAAAAGTGCTTTTTTTGTGTTTGATGTTTGGTGTTGTTTGGGTCATTGGGGAAAAAAGAAATTAATTGTTGAGGAAGAAGGACTAATACATAAAACTAGAGAGTTTTTAAAGTTCTTTTTATATAGCATTTACTTAATCTAACTAATAAAAATATTTTTTTTTTAATTCGTTTATTAAAGAATGGACTTTTCATGGTAATTTGTGCACGAAAAACGGGATATCTTCAAAATAATTCAATCAAAGGCTATGAAATTTATAACATCTATGCAATGTGCCCTTCAGAGTGTAACAAACTGCAGGTTTTAAGACAGCTACATTTAATCACATTTTACAGCCATTTTTAGCTTAGAACATGCAGTAATTATGACGAAAAATCATGACCATCAATTTAAATGCTGAATTAAATATTTATTTCTTAAATAACTTTTTATGATACGGTTTGTGACACTTCAGACGGATCAAGAAGTATATTAATGAAGTTAAAATTGCATAATGTGCAATTTATTTTTATTTATCACATTTTTCTTTACTTAAAAAATTTTGCTAAATTTTCCTAAAAATAATTTTTTTTTCCAAAAAAAAAAGGGCGATACATGTCAGTTATTTAATATTTATGACTCTTTAAGCATATTTATGTTCTTTAAAACAATAAAATTCTTCAGAAAATCAAATTTTTAAAAATTTATCTCCGAATATATTCCGATACCTTAACGGAATTTAAAGGCTTATTATTTTTAGGGAAAAAAATTTTTTGCATAAAATTTAGAAAAATTAAGCAATGTAAGCCCTTAAAAATGTAACAAAAGCGCTTACTACAAATTAATTTTAGCGTTATTTTTTATAAATAAAGAATTGAAAATTGTTTTAATCGGCAATTTAATCTAATATATATTAGAAAATTCAACTTAAAAAAAATTAATGGATACATTTGAACTACTTGCATCCATTTTAATTATTTTCCACCAACCACTTTTAAAACATTGAATATTTTTCTTTTATATTTCTCCGGTAATTTAATTTTTTTTTTATAATAAAACAAAAGAAATTTTGCAAATTTGTGAAATTGTGTCTAATTACCCTATAAATCATCAGTAAGCAACTGATAAGCAATAATCAGACTGCAATTTTACTGTCTTTTTTAAATTAAGTTGATAACTATCAATGAAAAATTAATAATTGAAGTATTGGAAATTAATGCTCTGTAAGAGACATTCAAAAATTATTAACTAAGCCCATAATGAAGAATTGAATAGTCTGAATGAAACTTTTAAGTTAAACTGTAATTGCCTTTATATTTATTGCGCTTATAAAATGTACTATTATATATTATTCATTAAATTTATATCATTTTTATAATCAATACAACAAAAATTTGCAATATTTAATTAAAAAGGGTAAAAAATAAGAGAAAGTGCTTAAAAAGTTCACAAAACAGATGCTCTTAAATTGTTTTATTATAAACAACTGCTAATAAGATTAACATTAAAACTAATCATTTAAAACCAAGAGTTTTTATTTTGAATATTACTATTTTTTTTTTAATTTAGAGATTTTTCGGTAACACGTTATATAAATTACCATTGAACATAATTTTGGCGTTTAGTATCAAATAAGAAAGTTAATTTAATCAAATGCATTGATAATTTATATATATTCAATGAAATCTATATGCGTAAAATGTCTTGGTTATATAAAGAGAAATTGTGAAAAAAAAAGGAAATAAATTCAATTAAATATACGATTAAGTATAAAATACTTAAGAATTTTTTGTTCTATGCTATTTTTGTACCGATTAAAAATGAATTTTAATTTTAATTATTTTATATTCATATTCATTGGTTATCCTAGAATGAATTCGCAATCATAATGTAGAAAGCAGGAAAACTAGATGAGTAAAAAGAATGCCTTTGATATGCTTATAAAAAAATACTTTTTTCAAAAATATATATAAAAGAACATCACAAAAGCTACATTTACTGAAACATTTAGACCTCAAGTAAATAAAAAAGATAAAAATAAAGGAATTGACGAGAAAGCAAGGAATAGGGAGGTTATATCAATCCAGGACAACAGAAATGTTGTTAAACCCTAATTCTCGGGAATCAGTACAGAAATAGAAAACACCAGCAATCATTTGAATGTTGTTCGAAGCAAATATCTTTCATTTCTCTAGAGTTTTGAAAAAAAAGGAAAGAAAAACATTAATTCTACTCCTTTTAGCCATTACGTATCAATTCTATTTTAAGCAAAACGCACTTTTAGCAACGAATATCCTTCTAAATGACTGTAATCGCTATTTTATACTTCCGAAAAATACTTCACTGTTTATATAAAACGCATAATGTTGATCCACCAATTCCACGATATACATTTACATTTCATTTTAATGTCGACAAAATAAATGTAAAACTCCTGTGTGAAATTTTTAGCGAGGTTGAATGTGAGGATCACTTCAGGTTGCGTGTTTTAAAATATTCAAAAGTTCACATTCAGAAGGATTTGATATTCTAAAAGAGAACATTTTATGCAGTCATAAATATATTCACGTATTTGCGAAACAGAAAATTTCTTATTCATGTAGTGCTTTTGCAGAGGAACTCTTCACGTTGTTTCAGCACGTTATTAAAGGTGATGTGTTTACGAAATGCTTAATGGAATAAATGTAAACATAAATGTCTTAAGAGTGAATAATACAATTTGAAGTCTTTCTAATTATTTTTGTGCAACAGCAATTATTCAGATCGGCAACTTTAAGGCAACTTCAATAAAAGTTAAACTTATGGCAGTGACATATTTCAATAGAATTTTTAAAGAAATCGTTGTTTTTAAAAAATGTGTTTAGTAGATTACATTACTAATTAATTTCACGTATTGCGTTATTTATTGTTGAATACCTTTTGTACTGTTTATTTATGTTAAATACCGGTTGATTCAAAATTAGTGTGGCAAATTTTAAAAATATATAACCATGAATGGTAAATTTTTATCGCTTTACTGCCAGTAATATTTTAAAAAAAGAAACTTTTAAATTACCAATCTAAATATTTTTATTAGTGGGAGTAAATTATGGCTCCGAAATTAGATCCTCAAACCGAAACGAAATTGTAATGCTTTCGATGGATGTTTGCTCAAACTCTGTTATAAATAAAGCATTTTAAAATCAAAAAAGACGTTTTGCTACCGGATTATTATCTAAACTTTAAAAAGAAATAAAATTTGGCTTGTAATCAAAATCTCTAGGAAAAAAATATGGACGAAAGGAATTCCTTAAGAAAAAAGAAAAAAGAAGCTGAAAAGACTTATCTCTGTAGAAAATCTTCTGCCTCAAAGAACTTCAGCAAAGAAACTATAGGTATTGCAATCGATAATTTGTTCGTCAGATAAAGAAAATTGGCTATAAAAAAGTGAACAAAACAGTCTGCTTTCAAATATCTATTAAGATCGTAGAAAAACGAACAAAACGTTATTGGTCTCTGTGTTTAATGTTACGCAAAGGCTGATATAAAGCATGGATAACTTCGGATAAATCACTGCTTCATCTGTCATTCACAACTGGCAAAACGAAGATACACTATATTTAACACAAAAAACATCTTTCAAAAGACGTAGCTGTTTTGCAAAATGCAAGTTGACCGTCAGGTGTTATGATATGGAGGAAAATGTCCTTTCAAGCCTAAACAAAACTATTTTTTTACAACGAAAGGCTAAAATTGATACTAAATACTATCAAAATAAAGTTTTTAAGCTTTTATAAAAAAAAAGTTAAAGTCTTTGCCCTCAAGGAAACTTTGTTTTGCACTACGATTCTGCACCAAGTCATACTGTAAAATCAGCTATAAAATGGCTGAAAGTTTTAAGAAATAAATTTTCCGCTTCCTGAAAAATGCTACCGCCATACCCTGACTGTGTTCATTGCAATTATTTTTTAAGGGATATACTAGAAAAACAATCAAACAGACTTAAAGTAAGAATTCTCGAAGGGCTTTAAAAAGCAATCAAAGTGGAAGCTCAAAAATTACCCCCCCCCCGAAATGTTTAAAAAACCTTTTGGGCTTGGCGAAAACGCTTACGCACAATGTACTATACCAAAGGGAACCACATTTGAAATTTCATGTAAATAACTTGAATCGCAGAAAAAATTATGATGCTTTGAAATTAGTCACACTATTTTTGAATCTCAACCGGTACATATAAACACTATATCAATTTTTCAAGATATATATATCTAGCTATCTAGCTGTTGACAGTTAAATAGCTAAGACTTGTGAATGAACAAAATAAAATATGTAAGGATTTATTTCTAACACGGGTCAAAGAGTATCAACACCAACAGAAAAAAACACTTATAGTTCATCGATGTATTTAGATTTAAATAAACGAATTATTTATTCTTTTTTAATTTCTAATGATTAAATTGTATTTATTGTTAATGTGTATGAGTGTATTTCTTATTCTTAACAAATTATAATATAACTAAAAGTATTAATGTCTTTAATTTAATAAAAATTTGAAAAAAACCCTTAAGCGCACAATAATATAAAAAAAAATACCAATAATTTCCTCATCTTAGAAATAAAAATTTATTTTTATGAGGGAAAGGGATTTTCTGTTTAAGAAAATTACATTTGTTGCAACATTTAAGAAAAACGAAAAGATATTTGGTTTTATCTCACAAATTTTAAGCAAATTTTCTCATTAAGACGAAAAAGTTTGTAAGGTTTTACTGGATTTTAATATTTTAATTTTCAAGAATATATCAAAACAAAAACAAAATGTAGAATCAAACCACCTATAACAATAAATTATATAACAAACATGCAACAAATCAATAAATCTCACACATACACACATATATGTACATGAAAGAAAGAAAGAAAAAGGAATAAATTAATCAAAATTAAATATTTTTCAAAATTATGTGCACAGTTTTTATTAGAAATCGCTTAAAAATCTTTTTTTATAATCGGAGGCATATTTCTACAAGAAAATTACACATATAAATATGTATTTAAGCCATTGATTTGACTTTTAAATAGATAAATTTTGAAACTTATAATTTTAGATTGGAAGTCTTATAATTCTGCATTCAATATATCTTCAAAGAAGAAACATCGCAAACAAATAATTATTATTTCTTATTTGAATAAAACATTATATTTAAATTTGTAGCAAAATAAAAGTCATAAGTCCATTATTTAAGAATTAATATTTTCTTTTTTTTTTAATTTTTAATAATTGCACCGGCAGGTAAATGTACCAAACTTAAGCCCAAGACTATAGTTTTAAAACTAAGTGTAAAAGATAAGAAATGAATACACACACAGCTTCTCCATGAATGTCATTAGAAAGTGTGTTAGTGTTATAAGTTTCAGATTAATGGCTAGTTTCAAGATACATATGCATGAAAACGTGTATCTTCGATTTTGTTTTCTTTCGGTAGTGCTCTAAAATAATATCAGAAACAATTTATCTTACATAATAAGTATTCATTAATATTTTAATAGGTTTTCTGTTTTCTCTTATTTTTCGTTCACTTATTATTAAGTTTCGTGTAATGAGATTACCAATATACAAAAATTATGTACATGACGCATTTTTCTGTCTGTATTATCTTAAGTTCTTAAATTTCCAAGGAGGTTATTTTTTTCTATATTCTTATATGCATATTATAAAATAAAAGAATCGTTTTCATCACTTAGATGAAAGTTCAAGTTACTTAATTTAATTTCAGAATACACGATACTCAAAAAAAAAAAGGATATCAGCGTATTTTTCGCTCATCAAAATTCTGTCTACATATAAAGTTTGTAATGAGATGATTAAATAATTAATACTAACATTGGAGTTTTTATGTTTAATATAATGCGCTCTAGTTATATTAATAAACTTTTTAATAATCTATTTCTTGACTACCTGTAATATTTCATGAAATATTTATTCTCTAAGCTCATTTAACTAAGTTTGATGCATATACACATATATAGAGAGAGATGGAAATTTTTAACGGTGTGGCAACCCTGCGGTAACAAATTGTCGATCCATGTCATTTTAACGCACGTCATTCAACTATAAATAATTCTTCTGCAAAAAAGAATTAAGCAGCTTGGCAGTTCACATTCCATTGTACACGTTGTTTTAATCCTGTTTGTCAAGCCGTTTTACTTTTGTATAACCAATGTCTAATGCTTTTTAAAAGTTAAATAATTTTAATAACAGTTAAGTTTTTTCTTAAAAATAGCATTTGGTCATTACTGGTGTCAGAATTTATTGGTGACAAAACCGTTAACAAATGAATGTATTCTGTACAGTAAGGCTTAACACACACCCAAATTCTCAAGCAAAATTTATGTACAAAGGACTTCTTGAGTTTAACTCAGGAATGGTCGCGTGGGATACAGGGGGTCTTCCAAGTCTCACGAAATCATTAATAATGGGAAAATTGTGTCTTTTTTTATCAATGACCTTGTCAGTATTCTCCTATATGACAGTCTTCATGTGAACCAAAATGTGTTTGTCACATACTCCCTCTTTTTTGAGAGTGGCAAACGTTTTTATAACATTAAGGTACTTATTTTGACTGAATTCTCCACTCGACCACTTACGTTCCTAAGTATTTTCTATAAATTGGCTACATTTTCCACCAGTGAATGACTTCGTGATTTTGACAGCTATGTTGTATGATTCATTATGGTTTATAAATGTAAATGAATAGTATATAAAAAAATAAATGAGCATCTGTACTCTCTATTGAATGTTGAAACTGATCAAGCAATGGATGAACTTGATAAAATAATCGCCATTAATCATGATAGCGAAAGTAAATATCAGAAAAGTGAGGAACATGAATCGTTTGAGTTGAAAGGAAAATTTTCAGATTCTACCTAAAAACCTCCATCAAGAAAGATAATATATGAGTCCAAAAGTGTACCACAAAGCACCCTGGCAAAAAGACACAAGAAAGAAAAGTTCTACATGCTGTTTGTTGATCATTGCAGGACAATTAAACTAAAATAACTTGAACAAAATGTGGCATTTTTACCAGAAAGTATTATTCCTGTAACGAAAACGAAAAGTATTAGTGATTATTCCCCTTTATTAAAGTCACGCACATTTGAAACATTTTAGCTCTCTTTGACTAGATTTTTCTCAAATTATCAAAGAAAAATCAAAAGTTCTTAAAAGTAGATGAGTATATGTTCTCTTAATTAAATTATTCACTTGAATTACGAAGTTTATGGTGTACAATAAAAATAGTTATGAATGAGGACTGGGGTGACTTCATCACCCAGCGTGACAACTAACGTTAGTTTCGAGTGAGCGCCTTCTCCCGCGTTAAAGAATTAATTCAATAATTAATAGTTTTAGGTACATTTTTTTATTTAAACATTCTTCATTTATTTCTATAACATACTATTTTACTTTCTATGACTTTGTTCATCGTACTGAGAAAGAAAAATTGGAGTTCCTCGTATTTGTATGTTTTTTAAAGCAGATATGGAATTTGAACCATTGAATGCCTTATATTTATTTGACTTATAAAAATATTTTTAGTTTTTTAGATAAACTGAATCAAATAACTATTTTTAATTAATTGAAATCTAGTACTCAATTAAAAAACATAAACTTCCACATTTAAAAAAAATAAGTTCTAACTAATTCATATTTTAGACTAGAATATAGCACTAATTAATGTCATGTTGCTGATGCATTCCTAACTAATAAAACATTTGTTATTTTGTTATAAAAAAAAGTATACTTTCTCTCTCTCTCTCTCTCTCTCTCTCCAATTTTTCAAGAATGTGTGTTATGTATTATGTATGTGTATCTAATTTTCTTATCTTGATAATTTGTTTAGGCAGTACAGAGTATAAATCAAAAACAAAGCATTTTTATCAGAGTTTTGTGATTGTTGTTTCGATTATTATCGTTACATTTTCAAGATATGTGATTGCTTTAGGTAAATCGACCAACTTACTTGGGGAAAGATTGGGTACAAATTTATGAACAAAAATTCAGAAAATTTAAACATTTTTTGGAATTTTCTATAAATTAGAAAAAATATTTTTTGTATTCAATCAACGAAAATATACTCACTTCCAAAAGTTAAGCACGCATATGTAGAATGCAAAAAAATCAACAAATACTGCTTTGATTGACACAAAATTTAACACAAAAAGTAGCATATATATTTATACATAAAACAAAATCAATAATACTATATACAGAAATGAAAACAATATTAAATTTTTGTAAGTTATCAGATAATGTCATACTGGAGACTTAAACAGAATTATGTATAAAGTGAAAATAAACAGCATAAAATAAAAAAGGACATTAATAGGGTATGTGATCCCCCTCATCTGCATGCAAAGTTTACACCTTCTGACCATGCTTTCAATTAGGTGGTCAACCACCGCAGAATTAAGCAATCGCCATTCTACTTGTAGAGCAGTTTCCAGCTCAATAAGAGTGGCTAGAGGTATAAACCGTGAAGATACACCACGACCGAGAGCATCCCAAAGATTTTCAATGGGATTAAGGTCGGGCAAATATGCTGACCACGCCATACGCGCAATCCCTTCACTTTCCAGGTAAACATCGATGATGTCATCACTATAGGAACGTGCGTTATTGTCCATTAAAACAAAAGTAGGGCCAACTACTGCAGCTTGCAATCTCACAATGGGTTCTAGGACTTCATCCCGGTACCGGACAGACGTCACAGAACCTCATTTAAAGATTTGCAGGTCGGTGCGGTATCCTAATGAAATTCCTGCCCACACAATAGTGCTTTCACCTCGGAATGCCTGATGTTCGGTGATGTTTTGGGGCTGATTGCGTGTTCCTTGTTTACGCCATATCCTTATACGCTTGCCATCCGGCTCCAGAGCAAATCTTGACTCATCAGTAAACATGACATTGCCTCAGTAGACACAGTCCAATTGCCATGTTCCCGGCACCACTGTAATTGTGTCCCTCTTGATTGGACGGATAGAGGAACACAAACTCGAGGTACCCGGGCATACAGTCCATTCATATGTAATATTCGGCGTACAGTAGCTGAATATTTAGCCTTACCAATGGACAATGTAACCATATATGTCACAAGTTTGGAGGTCACTCTGCGATTCCGCTTGGCTACTATAGCAATATATCGATCTTCCGCCGGGGTTATAAACCTTGCGTGACCGCCTACGGGTCTTAGGACAACTGTCTGTGTGGTCTGTCTGTGTTTCCATAAACGTGAAATTACAGAATGATGAACACCGAAGAAAAGAGCAACATCTGTGATCGAATGTCCTGCTTCAATGCACCCCACAGCACGCCAGCTGTCAGAATCTTCCATTCGTTTTCTGGAAGTCATAGAAACACGTACGTCTTGAAAACAAATTGTACGAAAGTTTTAAATACCTTCTATCAGCACTTAAATCGTTTGACTGTTACCTAACATATTTGCATACTTCCATCTACCTCTGCAGGGAATTGCATCCTCTTCAATTCAGATTGACTTCCGGAAATTAGCATTTTCCTCTCTGTGCTTAATTTTTGGAAGTGAGTGTAGATCGTTAAAGAAATTCAAGGAAAAATAATAGTGCTCATTTACTCAATATAATGTTATATTATTTGTATCAAAATAATGTTATTTGTTGCTGAATTACAAAGTTAAATAAAACATGCTAAAATCTATGCTATTTAAAAAGTTGTTTATTAATTTTAAACAATGGATAAGGTTTTAACAGTTTTGTAAGAAATAAAATCAAATTGTATGTTTGCCCTTCTATTCTATGTTAAGCCTTAAAAATATTTGAGCTCACATCAGGAAATAACCCAATCCATAAGAAAGGTTTAAGGAAAAGAAATCACAAACTCTTAAAGACTACTCCAGTTTAGAAACGGTTCAAATTTTTTTAGAACGGAACAAAAAACAATCGAAGCAAAAAGAAGAAAAATATGCGACTCGCATTCAAAAATAAAAGTACAATGTAGGCATAAAAAAAGATTATCTTTCTGAAAAAGAGCAAAATCGCTATTTAAGACAAATTTTTGTTTTAAATGTGGAAGATCACGAAAATGTGGAATAAAATAAAAGCTTGAAATCTAGTGATTCTATTAATAAAGAGTTTTTTTAGCTAAAAATTAAAATTAGGAATTCAAAAATAACCTAAATCATTGTAGAATTTTAATAATGTTATCCAATGAATTGTGATTCGAATAAGATCCTAAAAAAATAATAACCTCGAGGCATCTGAATTATTTTTAAAGTTATTTGGTTTTATGTTGTTTGTTGTATTTTTTTTTGCTGAACAGTTGAAATTAAAAACTTGATTAACTTTAACTTAATTATATAAAATTTCTATTAATTTAAATGAGATCTATCAAAATCAACATTATAGTTATAGTAAGTATTGAAAATATGACCAGGAGGAAGAAATCAGCATCTACGTAAATTTATTCTAATGTGGTATGAAGTAGAATTTTGCTTCTTCTTTGCTTGTAGAAAAATAAAATTATACTTATTCCATTTTTATTTTGAAGATAATATTTAAAATAAAATTATTTCATGTAAATTGTTAAATAAGTAAACACTGAATGAAAAATAATTTATGTCTCACTTAATAACACAATATCGCTTAACATATTTTAAAAAAGGGGAGAATAAATTATCTTCTATCAGAGTGAAGTAGAACAAATATTATTATTACATTAACTCGAAAACCTTGATATTTGGCAGCTCAAAATTACACAAATATGTTATTTTTCAGTAGTAAAAACAGAAATTTTTCGGAAAAAAAAAGTAAAATAAATATTCATTATTAACTTCTTAACTGCCGATTAAAAGACACGTGATTCGCTTCCCAGTGCCACCGTTTTTCACATAGGCAAACCTATAGTCTGTGTTGGAAAAAGAGGGGGATAGGCACAAGTAAGCAAATTTTTAAGTGAAATAATTTAATCCTTCGAAAATAGTGTCAATGTCATATCATTGCATTCCGAAGAATATTTTTACTGATAACAGTACAAAGAAAAGATTAGTATCAATTAAAGACGTACATATCCGTCTGCGGCATTTAACGCTCCGGTTGTGCAAGACGGATGCTTACATTGGTGTCAGTTACAAGGTCAACATGCGTATTCAAGAGGAATCTAGTAAATATTTTTCACATGCTGAAAAATTTTACATTTCAACATTTGACAAGTATTTTTTCTGTAATATACGAAGTATATTTGTTATTGAAGAAAATGAAAAAAAAAAAAAATAAATAAATAAATTATAATAATAAATGATAAAAATAATAATAATAATAATAAATGGTAAAAATAATAATAATAAATGATAAAAAATAATAATAATAACTGGTAAAAATAATAATAATAAATGATTTTAATAATAGTAATAATCTAAATAATAATAATAACTGGTAAAAATAATAATAATAAATGATAATAATAATAATAAATGATAATAATAATAAGTGATAATAATAATAATAAATGATAATAATCTAAATAATAATAATAATAAATGATAATAATCTAAATAATAATAATAATAAATGATAATAATATAAATAATAATAATAATAGTAATAATCTAAATAAAAAATAAATCCTTATTTCAAAAAGATTTACGCTATTCAAAATAAATTAAGGGGTAAAATTAAAAAAAGGTATTGTAAATGCATTCACGCATTTTAAACATTTAAAATATAATACTATTATCTTCTTGGTATTAAAAAAAGGAAAGATAGATAGAAAGCAGATACCCAGTTTGATAGCTATTTACTCTAATGTAAAGTTTTCAAATTTTTATAGAATATATTAATTAAAATATGAAATTCTTCCTATTGGAATGTGAACTTGCTATATAAAACTTGTTTTGAAATATTTATATTATTTCAAATACACATTAAGTATTTTTATAATATAACAAGAGTATTTAAACAACTAGCTGAATATATATCATAGCATGAATATGTTTCAGCTGTTAAAAATTTCTTACACTAAAAACTACTTTCACATGTCGAAAACACCGTACGTAAATTGAATTTTTACTCTCAAATGTTTGTAATGGAAGTGAGAAAATGTTCAGTATATTATCGCAACACGATATAACTAATACACTCGTGGACAAAAACAAATAGCGCACCAAGAAGGAGTCGTCAAAATTAATTGAAATTTTACATACGTAATATGACTACTTTGATATAAAAAAGTGATTAGAGAATAAAAAAAAAAGGATCACTTTTTTCAGAGAAAAAGGCAAAAGAACGAAAAATTTAATACCCTATTAAACCCCCTCTAGCACGAATGCACGATGCAATACGATCGAGCATTAAGACATACAAGTTCTATACGATGTCTTGAGACATTTCGTTCCATATTTGCTGAAACCTTGGCTCTAGTTCGTTCAAAGTCATGGGATACTCAACTCGCCACGCCAAATGATCCCAGACATGTTCGATTGCAGACAAATCTAGGGATAGGGCAGGCCAAGGAAGGGCAGTAACAGAGCTGAAAAAGTTTTGTGACACCCTTGCCATCTGAGACCGATCATTGTCTTGCTGAAAAATGGCTCCTGGGAGCAATTGCATGAGAGACAACACATGTGGTTACAGGATGTCATGGACATACCACTGGGCTGTTATGGTTCCACGGTGACCGTATATTGTAGGCAATGGCATCCCATACCATCACACCAGCTGTGGGTGAGGTGTGTAGCTGTAAAGTAAAGGCAGGATTGAAGCGTTCACCACGGGGTCTCCATACACGAACACGATTGTCATCGCTGTTGAGATTGAATCTGGATTCGTCGCTAAAGACGACCTGGTTCCATTCCGCTGCAGTCCAGTTTCCTCATGCGTGGCGCCACTCCAAACAAAGGTGTCGATGCGTGGGTGTCAAGGGCCGCACACGTAATGGGCGCCGCGATCGCAATTGTCCTTCAGTCAGGCGCCTTCGGATGGTTCGATAAGACACAGGGTGAAGGTTCTACTTGTGCCTGGATGGCGGCCGATGAAACAATTGTCTGTACGCGTGCATTTCTTACCATGTGGCGGTCTTCTCGAAGACTGGTCTGTCGATGGCATCCTGAACCTGGTCTTCGTGTAAATGACATTTCTCGGATCCACTCGTAACAAAACCTCCTCACAGCACAATCAGAGCGGCCTATTGACGAGCTATTCGCCTAGCTGACTACCCAGCTTCCATCATGCCAATGATTCTCCCCCTCTCAAACTGCGACAGCTGCTCATATTGTCTTCGAAAACGGCGTAATGGCATGTCTACCTAAGCTCGCTTTGTAAAAGATTCAGCATACTCAAACAATCTTTGGTTACCTGTTTTATACTCCACGAAGAACAAAGTTAAATACCCTCTACTGGCTATACGTAATGCGCAATTACGCTGCATTTCTATTTATTTGTATATCTCCACGACATGTACCTTCATGCTAAGTTTCTTCACGATCCCGCACTTATTTCTTGGTGCGCTAACTTTTTTGTCTATGAGTTTATATAGACCAAGATTAATTACACATAAAAAATAGATAGTAAACACATCAAACAGATAAATGACTCTTCTTATAGGTAATTTAACATCATTCTTTAAGAGTATATAATATCAAGTGCATAATAGTGCAGCATACACTTGCAAAGAATTGCATGCAACGTTTTTTTCTACCTTTTTAATTGTTGTTAAATTGTCCCTATTACCGATTTCACAAAAGATACTTGAGCCAATTTTAAACAAGATCCAGTCTAAGTAATCATTATGGAAGAAGAAAAAAAGATTGTGATATCAAACAGTAACTTGAATGTTCTTCGAACAATTTGTAACATAGAGTACAAAAAATGCACATAAAAGCCTGTAATGGCAGCTAACAGAGCTAGGAACTATAAATTTCACTATAACCAAGGAGAAAATCTCGTAATATGTAATATTTGTGTTTCGAAATGTATGTACTTAAAGATCCGACTACGTTAGGAACTGTGATTTTGCAAAAGCGTATAAATGGATAATATTTATGATATTTAGTGTCACTTAGATTAGAAAATGTATATAAAATTGTTTTAAGAATAATATTACAATAAAAAATTATTTAAGTACAATATTTTGACAAAAAATGAACATATAGAATGACCCATTTTCAAAATAGTCTGCTTTTGTGAAAAATGCTTCAATTATAATAATATTTTGCCTATATATATATAGCTCAGACGACTGTACAAAGGCTCAACTAGAATTTTTTAAATATATAACTTAGAAGTGGGTTTATCCATGTTTTACGACAACAGAGGGGAGACATTTTAAGAAAAAAAACGCCGATAATTATTTCAAATGATTACAACACTGAAAATAATGTGAATTTTTCAAAACTCATAGTTGAGCCTCTGTACAGAGGTCTGAACAGACAAAATATATAAAGAACAGAGGTCTATATACAGGCAAAATATTGTTATAATTGAAGCACGTTTCACAAAAGGAGAACATTTTGAAAAAAAGGTTATTCTAAGTTAATTTTTTGCCGAAATATTGTATTTAAATAAATTTTTTTTGTGAAAATGTCCTTAAAATAGTTTTATACACGTATTATAATCTAAGTGACACTAAATATCATGAAAAATATCCATTTAAGCGCCTTTTTAGAATCACGGTTCCGAACGTTGTCAGAAACCTTAAATAACTAAGAAGATTTTTAGAATGAAATCGCCTTTCCTCTTATCCAGTATAACCATTAATTTTGGAGTATAATTATCTCCAAGAAGAGTTATATTATAACATATTTTTTTAGGGAAATCACCTTGTTTTAGGTTTTAAGAAAATGCTCATATAAATAGACATATTTAGACGAAGTTAGAATGTGTGCATTCATAAAGCTAAATGTCTTCAAACGTAGTTATTTACAATCGAAAATGTATAAAAATAACAGTAATGTCATTGCAGAATTGTTTAACAATCTGAATGTTTAATAATCTTTAATTTATGAGAAAAATAATTACGGGAAATATAATTTTTTAATAAATTTCCACATGAAGGATGCGTTTAAAAATCGATAAAATATAAATAATGCAAAAATAAAAAAAAATGGATAAATTTATTTGAAATATGGTGAGTCATACAGCATTTGTAATTTATTTAATTTACAATGCAGTATTTACTTTAAATAAATATCTGCTAATCAATATCTGTTATTTTTTTTAATTTGCATTGAACATTTGAAGAGTTAATGCTTTTCTATTGAAAATTTCAGTTATCTGTGATTATAATGAAGGAAAAATGTTTTAAAATATTTCAAATATCTTGATAATTTATAATGCATAATTAAATGATGTTTGAATAATTAATTTATTAGTTAAACACTAAATAAGCGACATATTTTCTGAACAGCTTTTACCAGTCTTTTAAAATGGAATATTAGATATGTTTGATTAGATTAAAGAGAAGAGACTGTAAATAACGTTCAGGAGGAAAATCAACATGATTTAATTTCGTTATAAAATACTTTAATACTAATTAAATATATAGTCCTCTTAAGGTGTGCTCTGATTATTATATTAATAAATTTGGTATGGATCATATGTTGTATAAAACTACAAATAAATGCATCCGCTAAACAAACACATTACTCCATTCAAACATGGGATATTATAGGTTTTCCATAGGAATTGCAGTTTCATCAACTGACGTATATGTGATTCCCATAAATATCAGTTTCTATTAACTTCCTGTTAGTTAGTTGATATAAATAATATGAACCGACCAATATCAGTCTATTAGCGGTCTATCAGCTCCTACTGATATGCAAAATGTTACAGCATATGAAAAAAGGAAATTAAGCACTGATCTCGAAATTAATACAGTTTCCTCCATTGGGATTTAATTGGATATATTGATATCCAATTAAAATGTACAGAACTCGTACACGCCATATAAATGAAGAAAGCACACTAAGTTTATGTGATAAAAGGAATATCCCCAAAGAGTATCGATTGAAAAGATTGTCGCGTACCTATTACACAAATGGGACTAATAAAATTATCAATGAGTGACAAGAGGTTGTTTTATCTTTCATGTAAAAGTGAACTTTACAGCTGCTTAATTGATTCTGGGGGGCAGTAAAATATATAGGATATCTTTAAAAGAGATCTCACACATGTATGAAAAATATATGAGTCCCACCCAAATATACATTTACATTAATGGCCATTAAATTTGCTATTCACGAATTCAACATGATACAGACGTAAGATTTAAAAGACAAAAAGAAGGTGCTGTGATATGCTATTGATTAGCATTTCAGCACATTCAGACAAAGATTGTACCGGTAGCGATACCGTAAATGTGTTTTAAAGAGGAAATTGTTCAACCGGTTTTCCATACATAAATTGCATTTGAACGTTGTTGCCTGGTACAAAATTATTACGATGCCTCGTGTAAGAAGCAGAAATGCGTACCAGCACGTTTCAGACTTTGATAAAGGTCGAATTGTAGCGTACCGGGATTTCGGTTTATCGTATCGCAGTATTGCTGCTCGTGTCAGTCGAGATCTGATAACTGTTAGCAGAATATGGAATCGATGGGTTCAGGACAGTAATGTGGAACGCTGCACAAAGGGCAGTTTTCCCAATCTGGCGCACGGAAATTATTTTATCGCTTTAAAGTATTCCTAATTATATCTAATGATCAAAAATCATAGTAACTAATGTAAATTGGGTAATATTTTCTGTTTTTTACTAACAAATAAAGTTAATAGGGTCTTAAATAATTTATGTCCTGTTTGTATTTGATCAAGAATAAATGATTGCTAAGTGGAACTAGTTTTTAAGCAAGGATGTAAGGATATTAACAGAAGCAGTAATTTACACGTGGGAGTATATATACAACAAATAGTGTGGCAAGTTAAAAAACTTGAATTTAATAATTGTTAAAGATTAAACAAATGCAATCAAACATAACGTTGTAACATGACGTTACAATAAAGGATAATAGATAGTGTTTAAAAGGACTCGGCACCCTTTGAGCATTTTTTTAATTTATGTATTTAAAAATTACATTTTAGAATTTCATATAATGTTTATTTAAGAAAATGATACGAGATAAAACTTTGCACATATTATTCACACAATTTTACAAATTTAATTTCTTTTAAAAAATTTGGAAATTTTTAAATTTCTACTCTTTTTGTGTAAATTAATTTTTAGACATGAATTTTTTGTAATATTTCTGAGGATGTTTTAAACACCTTTAGGGATCAATTTTACAATACCTTAATTAATTTTGGAGAAAATATAATAAAACGTTGATATATATATATATATATATATATATATATGCTAAAATTCAACCCAAAGTCACATTTCAATTTTTTAAAAAAAGTATTCCATTTACAGAAAAATGAATTCTTAATTTTTTTACATGCATTATATATAAGACACATGGGAAAAAATGGAAGGGATTGGTAAATAATTGTGGAAGAAGTAGTATTTTGAATGCGACAAAACACAAACTGAGAAAAACCATTTTAAAGTTTATAATTCTGAAAAAATAATTATAATAAGCTTAAATAAACATAAAACACCACACTAGAATATTAGCTGTATATTTTCCTTAAAAATAAGAAAATATAATATAAATCTTACTCCCCCGATAACGACGCATCTTTGGACTTGGAGAAGAAATTTTCATTTCTACGGCACCTCATCCATTTTCCCCCTACAAACGAACAGAAACTTTTTATAATTTTTCTAAATTTTAATTGATGCTGGTTCTCATATTTATCAAAGTCCATAGTAGTCTGAACTAAACTCAAAACAACATTAATTTTGAGCTAGTATCTTGCTCTTCCTTCCTCACATTGAATAAGGCACGCCGAGTAATACCATTGGCCAACACTGAAAAAAAAATCATAACTTAAGGAGTAGCAGGAAGTAGCCGCTAAATTTGCTATTAAATTAAAGGTCTATATCTACTCTATGTGACTTAAGTGTTACTGTGATCACACACACACACACAATCCGTGTCAATCCCAAAAGTTTTAGTCCATTAAACACAAAAAAACTGACATACATTAGTAGGAGTTACATGCTGTGCAAAATGTTTTTACAATTTTTAATCCAACTTGATCCTAATTTGAAAGTCAAATCAAGAAATTACTTACTCATGGTATCTATTTTCAAAAAGAAACCCGTTAAAATCTGCAAAACCGCTAAAATCCTTTTTAAACCAAATGACAGAACTTGTGACTGAAAAGGGGGCTCTCGCAAGTGTTTCTTGTAACAAGAACAAACCCGATCTAAACCGATAATTGTTGACGATTTCTATTCGTGTACTGACAAAAGCTGTTTACCACATAGCTAGGGAACTCAAGAGGACCATAAATTGTGGGTTGTTGTTTTATTTTGACCAATTTCATTTTTGGACTTTCTGTGCGCCAGATTGGGTAAACTGCCCACGGCGCGCAGTGCTGGACCTCAACGGGTCTCTATCACAAGCAGTCATAAAAGCTTACATCTAAAAAAATGATAATATGATTTTCTTTTCATAAGCTCTTAACTGCACCTCATTGTTTCAAGTAACATAAAAAATCGTTATTTTATACAACGCTTTGCGATTGGTTTGACAAAGAGATAGACAAAAAGTAACTGTATGCTAAATATCAAAAATTAATATTACTGAGTTGTTAAAAACCAAAAGTAAGTAAGTTATTTTTTGAAAGTTGTGCCGCAGACTTGTAAACACTGAAATAAACTACTGTTCAATATGCATCACAAATTATTTTAATCCTAAGGTGAAAATTAGTTTTAAGAAAAACTGCTTTTTTTCAGGATTAGCGCTTTGTCTATACAGCTCTTCTCCCACTTTTTGAGTCAATAACTGACAATATCATGTATCTCTTAATGCTACAAAGACAACCGAAGATCTATTGACTTTGGATCTAGAAATTTTGAATATCAGTAAGGTGACGAGGAGGACAACTAAGTTGATACCCACTCTCCAAATTTCCACACCAAGAAGAGCTTTGACAAATTGTACATGTATCAGTTTCTGTGCATGGTGATTCTTCAGCATCACCAGTGATTCGAAGGAAATAACGCCCATAATTTTAGTTCTTCTCCATGACTTTTCAAGTAAAATGACGTCGGATTTTGACAAAAAAAGATAACATACTGTTAACCCAAATGGAGGTTAATAGATTTTAATCTAAAGTCCTACTACACAAAGCAACACGAGGGCTAATAGCGATGACACATAGTCTAGTGACATCGTCTACTGACTAGGAAAAGACCTGATCTGGCACTCTGCCCTCCATGCTTCTATATATACCATGTTAACGTGAGGACTTAGCAATGGATATCTTACCGGTTACGAAAGTTATTCAGAAAGCTTTTTTTTGTATGAAAGGAAGTCAGTCATATGGTCGACATTTATGGATTTTGACAAATCCAGAGTTCGAGAGGAACTTCTTGGCTTACGACAGTGCTTCTCAAACTGTGAGGCGTGCCCTCTAGGGAGGCGTGATAACCCTAGGCGCGAGCATATTGAAAAGTCGAAAACAAAAGATTATTAAAAAAATATTAATTTATTTAAAGTAAACATTCAAAAAACTTTCTGACATAATGAAAAATAAATAAGAATATAATACACTTATAAATGTATCAGTACTGCCCACAATTTATTTTATGATTAATTTAACATTACTAAGTTAAGAACAATTTTAATAATTAGCAGGGGTTGTCATATATAAATTTATATGCAACATTTAACATTTATCTTGATAATTTGTACGATTTATAATCTCTTAACAGCGGATTAAAAGTTACAAGATTCGCTCCACAATGCCGCCGTTTTGCATGTATGCACGAGTATGTGGTGTATTTAAAGGGGAGGGGAAGCGAGAAGGTGAATAAATAAGAAAATCCTCTGAAATAAGTAAATCCTTGTATTCTAAAGCCTTCGAAATAATTTTATGGATAGCAGGGAACTGAAAAGATCGTATTTCGCGGAAAGACGTATATATACGTCCGGGGCAATTTAAGCAGTGAGACAATGATGAGAGCACAGTGAGGCGTATATATACGCTAGTGGCAGATAGGTTAAACTCGTATTGTAGCTTTAACATCAAAGTATCGTGTTAACGAATTCAATACATTGTTACTCTATAGAGGGGGGCGCGATGAAAATTATAATTGAATATTGGGTCACAAGTATTGAACGTTTGAGAAGCACTGGCTTACGATCAAACCCATTTTTTTAAACTATTTATTATGATTAAAATATAAACCACTTGTTTTGTAAAGGGTAAGCGTTAATATGTTTAACTCTATAAATGTACCCAAATTTACCTAAGTAAGTCACAAACAAATTATTTAAGCTTTTACAATCAACATTGCATAATAATTAAGTTTTAATATTCATTAATATGAGTCCATCAAATTTAAGATTTTAAAGTAAAATTGATCTCTTAAAATTTCATACATAGCATTTCTTCTAAAAACACATCCTCAGAAGTAAATACAAAATGCATTCATAAAGTACATTAGTTACGAGAAAATTGATAGTAGAAAAGTAGAATATCGTATGATTTAAATTTGCTCATGTTCTTCTAATTTCTGTACTTTTAAAAAAATTGAAGAGAGGAGAATCCATTCATATTAACAGAATTTTTTATTAGTTATGTATTTTATTGAATAAACTCATTAATTAATGACTATCTCAATTTTCTTTATTTTAAGGTATCTACGTTCGGAACCATGATTTTGAAAATACGTTTAAATTAATAAATATTTTTGACATTTAGTCTTACTTGAATTAGAAGAAATATGTAAAATTGTTGAATAGTACTAAAATAGAAAAAAACTACTTAAATTCAATTTTTTTTGGCAAGAAATGCAGAGAGTATGAAGTTTTATCCTTTTATAATAATAATATTTTGTTATATATAGATAAAACTTCTCAACAGAGCCTGATTTGCGATTTTTTTAAACATCCACATATTTTCAAAGTTAAGATCAATTATAGTAACAACCGATGACTTTTTTTGTTAAAATTTCTTTATTTTGATTTATTTAAATATGAATCAATCCACTTATAAGTAATAAATTTCAAAAGTCTTAGTTCAGGCTCTTTATTAGAGAAATCTTAGCTACATATATAGTGAAAATATTTTTATTATAGAAGCATTTTCCATTAAAGAAGAATGTTTTGAAAATATGTCATTCTGTCTACATTTTTTACCAAAAAATTGAATTTAAATACTTTTTTTCTATAATAATGTTCTTAAAACATTTTTAAATGCATATTTTAATTCAGGTGATTCCAAAATATCAACTAAAAAATATTCACTTATGTGCTTTTTCAAAACCACTTCCCGAATGTTGTCGAATACCTTAAAGTTTAAGAATAAGTAATATTGATTATATTGAAAAAAAGCTTATGAAAAACAAAATATGAATCAAATCTAAGAAAGTAATGAATAAATCCATTCATCTAGAAAAAAATTCGTAAAGAAATAACTTTGTTTTATCAGTTTTATTATCATCCAGAAACTCGAGTTAATTTCCTCTCCGCAAAATTCGCATATATCATATATAATTAGATGAGAAAAAACTGTAAGTACTTTGAGATAAAAAAAATTTAAAAATATGCTCAAAATAAAAAAAAATAATAATGAAAGGCAAGGCAGATGGAAAAAATGACTTTAATAAATGCAACAAGGGTGCTGAAAGTGAAGAGTTTGCCTTATCCAGGTCAAGAGAATATCAGTTACCCCATAACTGAAGAAAATTACCGCAAACGCTAGGGATCATTTGTCATCATTTTAACGTTGGCCCCGAGCAAGATTCTTTCGCTTCTAAAGGTGTTTGAAGAAGCAAGAGATAATAAAATATACTTTTCACCTTATACCCTCAATCATTAACTTTATTTTAGGTTATATATATCTTAAATATAAATGTTTTGGGAAACATTTTCAAAGATAATTTTTTTGTTTATATTATATGAATACAAATAGCATACCACTGATCTCAAAGACATTAAAATTTTGTTATTCCTGAAAAATAAACTATAGAATATTTTTTGTAATAAAATGCTAGTTACATTAATCAATAGTGTTTCAAAATGTTCAATGATGTATTCATTCAGAAAACTTCTATGTTATTAACACTAGATTGCCCAAGGAAGTCATTTTGACTGCCTTTTAATTTCATTTAGGAAGATAATTACATATATAATGCACAATTTCTTAAAATCTTTTAGAATATATATTTTTTTCCAAGTGAAGTAAATTATTTGTATCGTTAATAATCACTAATAAATTGATACATGACTGTGAATAATATGAAAAATATTAAAAGTTAATTTTAAACAATTTTTTTACACATTTATCATTCTTTCACAATGCAGTCATTTTGACTGCTTTTGGACAATATAGGTATATACTAAGTTTCATTCTTTCTAATGCTAAAGATCTGTGTTTCATCAACCCCAAAAAAATAAGGATCCATTTGTTTTTCAAAGGTTTGAAATTTTGTATCCTTTCTCTTCTGCAACGTCAATTCAAGTCATTTAATCTTTTATTGTTATTATTATTGATATTTATAATAATTCTTAATATATGCAATGGACTCAATATAAACAATAACTTATAATGGATAAAAGAAACAGAGTAGGTAATTAAATGATTACGTACATTTTTAATAGTATCTAGTAAATTTATGTTGCGCAGTTCGTATTTGTCCACTGCGAATACATCTACTAAAGATAAAATCCATAGGAAAATACAATTAATTTGGTCAAGCACATATTGCTATTCAATTACAGGGATTTGTTTTAATTGTAGCAGATGCTATTTGGATTTCTCCCTCATTCAAATAATATAAACAAGTTTGCATCTGTAATATAAATCGTTTTGTAGTTGTCAATATTAGAAAGCATTTCACATTTCTCTTATCCGTTAGAACAATTATATTTTAATTAAATAACGACACATCAAAAGAATTCTTCTTTCATTTCAAAGTGCAACCTTAAAATTAACTGCTTTTCTAATTATTTAATAGCGTTGCCAAATATTTAAATTTCTCTTGAGCTATTCTTTGAGTTAAATAAAAAATAATTATAAAGTATAATTTTTAGCAAGTATTCACATATTTTCGAAGTACTTGTAATAAATCACATTTACTCACGTTTTAATTTTTACTTGGTAATAGGTGAATTTTAAAATTTCTCGAAAGAATTTTCTATGGTTTCACTAATCACTGAAAATTTAATGTGATCCTTTTCATTTGTAACCAATCCTTCTCGAGACGGACCTTAAGTAGGAATGTGTGGTTTACTTAATAAAATTTGCCATTTCTTCGTATCGTATAAATATTATACATGGATAATTTTGAAGTCCCTAAAATTACGAGTGGAATATGGTCGATAATAATGAAACGCTGAATAACACTGATTTGACTTGATAATTTATTAGCATGTATTAATTTTGGTCTAAAGATAACAAAAACATCAACTTAGGATTTAATATTTAATATAAAATACAAATAATCATAAATGAGTGATATTTTTTTTTAAAATACGATTGTAATTTATTTATGGAATATGTCAAGGAAAAGAAATATGTAACAAAAATTGTCTAAGTAATGAATTATGTACGATACGTTTATTACATAATGCAACTAAACTAGATATTTGTGTGGGGATGAATTAAGTTATGTATTTACACATTTCATTATCTTGAGGCAATTTCCACCAAAGGACCCATTACCTGTTAGGGAACTAGTGACGTCTCAATGGTCATGGAATTTTTTTGGGGAAAGTAGCCGAGACCACACACACTGACGCTTATGTGTTCAAAACAACATTTAACCTCCATTTCTCCAGCTGACAAAGCCGTGGGCCAATGTAGCTCTCACTCCAGTCTCCTGCTTCGAAGTCCACCATGTGAGGGGTGACTCGGACCAATAGCCGAATAGTTATCCCGGATACTTCCAAACAGAAATTATTGCATGCCACGTGTGTGGGTGCGACGTATTCCACCTTTAAATAGACACCAAAAGGAGAAATGCACAAACTCTCGATACGCTAAGTAGCTTCACAGACGCTAGAGAGACACTTCTACAGGATTCAACACTCTACGAAGCCCCAGCACACTCCAACGGACTCGCTAAAGATTCGCTTGGACATCTCAGACCTACAGCGACCTATTAAGACTCACACCTTCGAGCATCCCAGTGCCATCCTAACGCATACTTTCACAGCAGGGATCCAGCCTTACTAGCGACCTCAACAGCGATGCACCTTAGCAGTACCGTAACAATCTTATCGTTTTTAATGACAGTTTAATAATAAATGCATACTTTGATGACAAACGTATGATTAAAAAGCATGGAAATTCATAAATATTCAATGCACTGAATTAATATCTTTAAAAATGTCCATAATCATTTACCTATTGCATTATGATTTACTTAAGTTTTTTTCATGCAACATTTTTTTTGAATTATTACATTAAAAATTAAGGGATGCACATAAACAAAATGCTCAACTTTGGAAAATTTAATTCGTTAGAGTTAATTAATTAATTAAATATATTCGACTGTAAAATTAACTATATACATTGTTCACTTAAAATAAATAGTGAAATCGTTTGCTAAGGTCTTCATTAACATACAAAAAAAATAAGATACCTTTTGACATCAACTGTTTTCTGATAACAAAAATGACAATCTTCGCAATTCGCTGAAAACCCCTTCAGCTGAAAATGTAATTTCTGGTATAAAACTATTCGCCTTCCCCGCTGAAATACTCATCATAGAACCCGTGCTGTCATATATCTTGAAAGAGGGGATTCAAAAGAATATTCCTGCTAAGTATTGTCAGAGTATTCGTAGAAATGGTTATTCTGTGTAATTTTAAAGTGAGTGGTACTTATAAGTATCGTCGGTAGATAAAGCGTTAATAAACATACACACAAGTTCACATGCAGTACTTTTTTTTAAAATGCCCGTAAATTTGAATCGCACTACAGAACAATTATTTTTATAAAAATGACATTCTTCAATTATTTACGCTTTAATTACGTCTTCTAAAGAATATTCATAACGAAATGGAAAACTGTAATTAAATTCATTAAATGATTAAGAAATTAAATATTCAAAGATCCATCCATTATTTTAAGGAAACACAGTACGATTCAATTGTCAAAAATCAGTCATAAAATCAAATCTAATTTTTTTAGCCTAAATTATTTTTTATATACATTTCTATAACCTCACAAAATTTGAAAGCTCTAAACTTAAAAAACGCAGAATTATGATAGCTTTTACATTCGCTTTTATTCACATCCCTATGGCAAATCAAGGTTTTAAACCTACTTATCTCAGAAAAATAAAATAACTAGTTTGTCTTCGTTTAAAATGCTAATCTTTTTTTTATATATTGTGCCTAATGCTTTGAAATTTTTTTAACTATTGCTAATAGTACATGTAACAAAAGTTGAAATGCATTTTTGAATCAAAGCAATATTTATTTTTTTTAAATAATTGAACTTAGAATTTATACATTTTTTATGGAATTTTAAATAAGCCTTCATAAAAAGAAGTATTGTACAAATACCAATCATGTTATCGCATAACCCATACCAACTTTTGTTATACATAGTTTGACCTACTTGTAATTCTAATTTAATGCTTGTACGTAAATTTTTGTACGAGGAGTAGCATTTTAAAATCACTTCAAAAATTTTAAATTTTTCCTTTAAAAAATTAAATGCTAGACATAGTATATACACATATGAGACAAGCAAAAGAATTTTGAAAATCTCTAAATTAAAAAATTTTGTGTAAATCGTGCCATGTCCCCATGTTAAGGAATTTAAAAACACATATTTCTTTTCATTCAGACACATTCCATACAAATGCATTTATAAGTTATTTTTTACAAAAAGAAATATTTCGTTTCTAAAAGAATTCTTTCACATCGATAAGCAAAGACATCGAAACGTTTTTTGTCACCCAAAGTCATCTGTAGCGTCAAAGATTGTTGATTTTTCAAAACATTGAAGAAAGGGGGAAAAAAGGGAAAATTTCAAAACAATGTGTTCTTCACTTTCAATCAAATACTACCCTTTCCTACCCGTATAATATGTACATTCCTTCAGATAGAGTTATGATCAAAGATCGCAAGATATGCCAAAAATAATACCAATACGATAGATATAAAACCGTTACCGGTTGAAATGAAGAAAATTGAAGAAAAAATCTCGAAAAAAAATTATTCAAGAAAACAAATTGGTTTTTCCTTTCACATTTTGTTTACACCTTAAAAAATCAATATTAGGGAAGTCTTATGTGAATTTTGCTTTATGCTTGGTCTTCTATATATATATATGATTTTTTTTTCTGAACTCCTACCGTTGTTTGAGTCAGATAAAAAGCTTAGTGATATAACGTCCAGGGGATTTTTTTTAGTTCGATAGATGCTTAAAATTTTTTCCCTAACTGTTGGTGTTGTTCACAAAAAAGAGAAATAAAAAATATAATAAATAACCAATTTCTAGTAAGAATAGAAAAATAGTTCACAGGTTTGAGATATGACTTTTGATTCAATTTTTTAATCCGAGCTTTCTTTTAGGAATTGCAAAAGAATATATATATATATATATATATATAATCATTACATTACATAAGGCCCAGTTTTGCTTCTTTCCAAGTAAGTTTTATGTTATAAAAAATGCTCTTTTCTGATATGTGAAAGCAGTTTTATTTTATCTTAAGTAATCACCTAAAGTTTTCAAAAAGCGTTGATACCACATGAGGAAACAAAAATTAGAATTTTCTTTTTGAAAACAGTTACCTTTTGTCAACCAAATTGTATTGGTAATTGATGGAATGGAACTTATTTTCTATCTGTACACACACATAAATGTAATGTCAGTGAGTTTTAATGATAATATATATATATATATTATCATTAAAACTCACTGACATTTACTAAATTACTTCAAATCTAACAACAGACACAATAAGCAACGAGACAGTATAACAATTCAGTTTTGTGGTAAAGTTAAATGGCTACAGTAGTATAAAATCAATCTCTTACAAGGGGTGGGGGTCAGGTCCCAAAGCGCAGATCCCCCATAGTCCTTGATTTGTTTTGTGATTGTTGGGGAAAAAGAAATCCATTATTTTTTCGGTAGATGACTGTAGTGTCGATATCTCGTGAAGTATCGATCAAACAATTTAAAACTTATTCTCATTGTCAAAGTGACAGTTCACACTAAAAAAATTCTTTTTTTTTTGTTTAGTCAATTCAGTTGTGAGTTACAGGGTGTTAAAAATGGAAGTCAACAAGGGAAAATTTGGGACCGGGTTTTTTTTTTTTTTTTTGATAAAGGAAAAAATGCAAGCCAGGCGGCGGAAATTATGCATGATGTTTAAGGTGTCGATACTGTAACAGCTAATTAAGTGCAATTTTGGTTTCGGGCATTCCATTCAGGCATTTTTGATGTTAAAGATGCATCTCGCACAGGCAGGCCCGTCGTCTTAAATGTCGATAAAATCATAGAAATAATCGAAGTTGACTGCCATGTTAGTTGTCGTAGCATCGCCCAGGAGCTAAATATTAACCATAAAATAGTTTTAAACCATTTGAGCAAAGTTGGATTCAAAAAGAAGCTCTATGTTTAGGTGCGAAACCCATTAACAGCAAAAAACATGATGGATCGAATTTCCATCTGCAAAGCCAGGCCAAACGTAATGAAATCGACCCATTTCTTAAACGGGTGGTGACAGGGGATGAGAAATGGATCACATACTACAATATTGTGCGAAAATGATCTTGGCCATAGTGCGGTGAAGCAGCTCAAACTGTGGTCAAACCAGAACTATCGGCCAGGAAGATTCTGCTGTGTATTTGGTGGGACTGAAAAGGAATCATTTATTATTTTCTTCCGTATGGCAAAACTGTAAATTCAGATCTCTATTGTCAACATCTGAACCGTTCGAAACTAGTGATTGAACAGAAATGGCCAGAATTGTCCAACAGAAGAGGTGCTGTGCTCCATCAGGACAGCGACAGGCCACACACGTCTGTAGTGACTCGCCAGAAACCCTAGGAGCTTGGTTGGGAAGATTTAATGCATCCATCACATAGTCCGGACCTGGCTCCAACTGATTACCACCTACAACCTTTTACTGGCATTGCAAAACTTCCTGAGTGATAAGAAATTGAGATCAAGAATAGATTGTGAAATCTATTACTAGATGTTTTCGCCAATAAGGACCAAGATTTCTATGAGAGAGGCATTATGAGTCTACCTTTAAAATGGCAACAAATAATACAACAAAACGGTGCATATTTGACCCAAATTGGACAATCCGAAACATTTTGAATAAAGTCTCGAGTTTCATGCAAAAATAATGGATTTCTTTTTCCCCAATCTAATATATAGTACATAACATTTAATAATTTGTGATTAATAATTAGTTTTCCTATTTAGTGTTAATTATATATTCAATAATTAATTTTTTACTCTTTATTGTTCCAGAAAATTGTTTAAGTCAAAAGAATATGTTGCGTGGCGTATTGGAGCATGATGCAAGAATGGAGGATGCTCGACCCTGAACTCTCCCCTCTTGAAAAATTTCTGTGTGTGCCACTGCTTGTTACGTATTATACAGGAAAGAATAAAAAGAATTCAACTAATACTTCAAAAGAAAACTATTTCAGTTGCATATTGGGAGCAAGGTATTGCAGTGGTCATGGTCGTGAACTCGGGGCTAGCATTGTTTCTGTTGAGTAATGGGTTTGAAACTTGGTGTCACTGAAGTCCCACCGTATGGAAGGACTGGTGAACACTAAATATGCCAAGATTCAAACTGACCACATTGGAGTGGCATGAAGGTTCGGAAAGCAGGGTTCCAGTGCAGGTGTCACCCTTCGTTACTTACTCAAAATTATAAAATCCGCAACCAAAACTTTTGTGTTGCTTTTATATGTGATGTTAATACACAATAAGTTATTCGCGGCGTGCAATAACACACGTAACATATTGATGTACATAAGTTAAGTCAGTGGTGCAACAGCCACTCAGGGCCAATGTTTACTGTGTCCATACCTGTATACGAAACCCTGATCCCTGTGGTGCATGAGAACGTGTTCTGATCAGGTGGTCAGTCTGACGTGAAACCTCCAGGGTTAAACTCTCAAACAAGCTTGGTACTCATTTATCGATCCACTGAAGAGAAGAAAAGCTGAGTAGACATTGCCCAGCCCGGGGTTTGAATTTCGGACCTATGGAGTGGAAGCGCAATGCACTACCACTCAGCCCCTGGGCTTCATTGATGTATATACTATCAATGAAATACCTGTTTTGTTTGATGGAATACTGTACAATAAACTATTCATCACTAAAAATGTCAACCCACACTGCTGCATGTATTAAATATTTAAAATAATGTCAAATTTGAAATGAATAATTACTGAATAAATTTAACATTATCCTGAAATTGTTTGGTTAAAATAAGGTAATTATGATGTTTTGAATGTATAAAAACATTATAAGAAAAAAATATATTCAAGATCTTCATTTATATTCACAATTTATTTAAAAGTTCCATTGTTGAAATAGAAGCTACTTATCTGTGATAGAAGATACAATCTTTCTCGTACCTTCTTTACTTACTACTATTTTTACTAGAGCAAATATTTTCACAGCCCACACTTTGTAAAGTGCTTTAGAAATTAATGATGCTAAAATGTATTAAAATGCTAGTTAATAATTAAATTTGAAAGAACTTCAGCTGAAAATAATTCTTTGATACATTTAATATATTTATTCAATATGTAATACACGAATCTAATTTAACTTTCGGTAAACACAAACTCAATTACTCGGACTGAGGAGCTGGTTTGCGTTTTCCATATTTGTACAAAGTATGAATATTGTAAATTAGGAAATTAATTAAGAGTAATTAAGAAGTAATTTAAAAATTTTCTAAACATAGTTCTGTTATTTTTCACTAAAATGCTTACAATCAATTAACAATTATGTAACTTGTTTAAAAGTTATATATTTTAACCTTGTTCCCGCACACGCACATTTAAAAAAATTGTTACCTCCCGTAATTTTAAATGGAAAGATTCTAAATAGCACCTGTCAGATCATTTTTCGAGAATCTGTTTTCGGTATGTTATTCGTCATCAAAGTATATATTATTTTAAAAAGTTTTGGAAAAAGGGCACTCATTTAATGAAAACAGCATTATTTATAAAATCAAATCACTCTTTCCTGTCCATTATTCAATAAACACAACCACTTACTTTTAAATTATTTTTCACATTTTTGATTCTTTATTATTACTCTTCCAATGTTGCATGTGTTAGACATTGGCTATTGGACTTTGGATTTGCTTGGTTTTCACATTTGTTCTTTTTCAGTATTTGATAGAATATAGGTAGGGAATTCGATGGATATACGAGATCTGACGAAATTTTCCTGTGAAGCATTTGTTAATGTCTCTATTACTCCTTTTACTTCTATTTTTATTTCCAACTAGCAGTTAAATGTAAGCTATGATTATCACTAAAAGGTTAAGATATCTGATATTTTAAAATAATGGATATCCTTTTTTTTTTTTTTTTTATCTATAAAGAACGTGATCATGTATGGAGATGACCAATATCAGGGATAATTTTATTAAAATCTTACATAAACATGTCTAACTAGTCTTCAATTTTTACGAAACTAACAGCACTTATACATGAAAGCTACTTCGTATAGCCTTGTTTTAGTTCCATAATTATGATAATTATATTTTGTGTGTGTGTGCGCACGCGCGTGCGTGTGCATGTGTTACGGGCAAAATTTGAAATCCGATATTTTACAGAATGCCTATAGAATACCAAATGAGAAACCGGCAAAGTATGAAATACATACACTCCAATTCGTTTCGAATATCGTGTTGCATGTTACGTAACTTTTAACGCATGCCTCATAATCAGAATTTGTCAGTTGCACTTTGCCGTTTGTTCGGGAGTGTCGGAATAAGAAATTTTACTCAAATCTGTTCAGCAAATGTTAGCTTTTTCCTTTGCTGCATGAAAATGGAGGAGCAAGCTGTAGTGTTTGAGAAGGAGTTATGGTCTATGGTACTTGTATCAATATATCATGGTCTCTGGCACTTTTATCAATCTATTGGTATTTTTAATGAGTGGGAAAGATGATAGTTTCTACCAACTTGGTACTTTTGAAAGAAATTTTAAAACAAGAATATGAGAGATAACAATTCACTTCATGCCCTAAGAACTTGGTTAGAATTATAGTACTGACTACTATATACTTCTCCAGTTGGTTGAGATTGTACGCTCCGTAGGAAGCGGCCAAGAATTCGTCAAATCTGTGTGCAAAATAAAGTGTCAAAATATGAAACGTCTTTTCGTGAAAAATGTAATTCAAAATATCATTCAAGTCTACCATGTAATTAACAAGTTGGTTAAATTTAATTTCTTACATTTCCCATGAACACTTTGTTTTCCTTAATAAAAAAGGCAGAAATTTTGTTTTAAACAGCATTCATTCTCCTTTACATATGATGAAAAAATATGTTTAACGACATTCTCTCTCTCTTTACTTTTTTACAATATCATTTGTATTTTTGAGGAATGCATGGTATTTGTATAATAGCCTTATCAGTATATTTCTTAATATTTTCCATAAATAACATTTGCTGTTCTATAAAATGCCTAGGTGCTATCTACACAATACCTAGACAAAGTATGTAATGATTATCATACTTCATTCTTCGCCTAAAAACATTTGGCCTTATATACAATGCCTAGGCATTCAATAGAATACTGACGTCTGCCGTTTTATACTTTTCTGGTAATATATATATATATATATATATATATATATATATATATAACCTGAATCATTTTCGTATGCAATTTTTTAATAATGAAGTAATTCCAAGAAAACGTTTTAAGTTCATTTCATTCTTTTAAAATTATGTAGAGTAGTCCAGTGTTTCTCAAACTGTGGGGCGTGCCCCCCTAGGGGGTGATAAGCCTGCAAGGGGGGCGCTAGCATATTAAAAAGTCGAAAACTAAAGATTTTAAAAAATTATTAATTTACTGAAAGTAAACAAACAAGATACTTTCTGACATAATAAAAGAAATAAAATACACAATTAACACTAATAAATACGTCAGTACTGCGGAATGAGTTTCATAATTAATTTAACAATAATAAGTTAAGAGTAATTTTAATAATTATCAGTGACCCCATGGGCTTGTTATATATAAAATTATGTGAAAAATGTAACACTTATCTTGATAATTTAAATGGTTTATAATTAATCCCTTAAATGTCGATTAAAAATGACATGATTTGCTCCCCAAAGACACGGTTTAACACGTAGGTGAACGTATGTGTTAGGGGGGGGGGCAGAAAATAGAAAGAAATAAGCAAATACTATGAAATAAGTTAATCTTTCACAAACACTGTCAAGTTCCTTTTATTGCATACCAAAGCCTTCAGGTCCTTTTATTTCATACCAAAGCCTTCAGGCTCTTTTATTGCATACCAAAGCCTTCAGGTCCTTTTATTGCATTCTAAAGCCTTCAGAATAATATTATGGTTGGCAGAGCACCGAAAAATTCGTACTTCAGAAAGACATATATATATGTTCTGAGCAGTCAACGTTTTGGCTGAATGAGACGTTTATATACGCCGGTGGCACTAAAGAGGTTAAAGTCGTATTGTAGGTTTAGTGACAAATTATTGTATTTTGAATACAATACATTGTTGTTGTGTGGACGGGGGGGGGCGCGATGAAAATTATGATTAAATATTGGGTAGCAAATATAGAAAGTTTGAGAAGCACTGAAGTAGTCTTTTCTTTTGAAAACTATCATTTTTATACCCGATGGAAAAAGCTACCCCCTTAATTTTGAACGCCTTCTATGAGTTAAAAGTGCGCGTTATACGCTGGATTATTCGGTTTTCATTTTGGGGGAATTATTTTATTACATTGTACTTGGTTCGGTAAATTTTATTTTATTATAATCACATTATTATACAAGTTTAAAAAAGTAACGCATGCTTTCCCAGTCCCAGTCAAGATAACAATTCAGGAAAATTTGAATGCATTTTTGTTCTTAGTATTATGTATAACAAATTATACTAATTAATTAGTCATATACATTTAATTTTTATATTATGTAGTAAACGTGTTATTGCGTTAAACACTGGTAAATTAATAGCCAACGTCATTTTTTTTCACAACTTGTTTTCTTCAACTTCTGAATAGTCATTATGCCAATATCTATAATAGTTACAATACCGGAATCCAGTTCTTCTCCGTAAAAGTTAATATAGATTCCATCAGTCACAGGACAGTACATTTTACTTTTGGTTTATCTGTTACAAGAACAAAAGAATGTTGATTTTTGCTATAGCCAAATTATTCTCGTTAAACACAAGGGAATCATAAAGCTCTATTTCATATTATGGGAACTCACCAACTATTTGAAACAAGAAGAGCTTAATACTTACCCAATATTTTGGCAAGTTATAGCTCACTCGGTATAAATAAGCATGAAAGTGTCACAAGTGTGACTACAATGCGTTTTTAAAACACCCTCCCAAAACGAAATGTACAGTAATTAAATAAAAGTGCAAAATAAATACCAAAAGGAAATCAGATGACAGCACTCGGCAAGATGGCGAAACGCCAATTTACCCAGATCGGCAATGTTGTAAGTTGTTGATCTTATGGTAGAATAAATAAGAATGAGACTTTAAACAAGTCTTTTTTTTAGTAAGACTTTTCTGAATGGTGGCATGTTACGTTAAGAATATATAATCAGTTATATTATTCGTTATTCCTCAAAATCTTATGTTAAAAGTTTTGGAAGATTCTAACTCGTTAGACAAAATGCATCAAATGAATGAGAATAAAAATAGAAAATGATAATGGAATTGCATCATAGCTACACTTGGCCTCTTTTTAACAATAATCAGTATAATGAGTTAAAAGTACACATAAGGCAGTGTTTTAATTAGTAATCTTAATTTTTTTTATTCCTAATACAGTGCTTCTCATACTTTCAATACTTTTCATCGCGCCCCCCTTCGTACAATAACAATGTATTAAATGCAGCAATAATGTATTTTGCATAAAGCTACAACGTTATTTTAATCATAAACCGTAAAAATTACCGAAATAAGTATTAGATTTTGTATATAATTTTTTGTATGATAAGCTCATGAGAGTCAATAGTAATTATTAAACTTGTTCCTAACTTAGTATTGAGAGATTAGTTATTAAATATATTGTGCAGTACTGATACATTTATAAGTATATTTTATCAGTGTAAATATGTGTTTATTTTTTATTATGTCAGAATGTACTTTATTTTGCTTCCTTTGAATAAATTTGAAATTTTTAAAATACTTTATTTTAGTTATGCTCGCGCCCCTCTCGTTGAATTATCATGCCCCCAAGGTTTGAGAAATGCTGTCTTTTAATGTATTAAGTCAAAACTTTACCTTCAAGTGTGTGGGTGGTGGAGATTGCGTGCGTGTGTGGTGTGTTTCGAATAAGTTATGAAAATATTATAAGGATTGCAAGATACGTAGAAAAAATAAACTTCAGTTTATTATGAAATGTGCATTTTTTTAATTAATTTTATGTCTAAAGAAACAGGAATTTTGTTTCGAAATATTTCAAGAGTACAAGTAAATAGGTTTACTATGCAATAAGTCTTCACAGCACAGCACAACTTGGATTTTATTATTATGGCTTTAGAGCACCTGACTTCTATCGGAAAGGGAGCTGAGTATGCTAAATTTATAAATAAGCATGAATAAAAGAAACTATTTTGAGCTTTATCCGATTCAACCACAATAACTATTATACAGTCGTTTGTTTTTTATTATACGCAAAAAGAAATTATGAAAACTAGTTTCTATAGTAAAATCTTACATATCAATTAACATTATGGTAAATGATTTTACTATATTAATCTCGCCACATATATTTGAATAGTTTATATAATCTGTAATCCTCGAAACTCATTTTGTCTAAAAAGGTATTTAAGGAAGTTTGCTACTCACTTCTAGCTTAGGATAATCATTTAGAATAAAATTATGATTTGTTTCCAATTTAAAATGTTCTTTGAAATGCAAATCAAATAAAAAAAATGTTTGATTTTTAACTATATGCTAGGCAAACAGAAAATTGTATTGTTCAATAAACGTAAAAAAAAATCATAAAAATATAAAATTAAAAAATGGTTTCTCTGGGATAACATTAAAATTAAATAAAGTAAGCTATAACTCATAAGACTAATATAATGAAATATTAATTTAAATAAATGTTTGTATACGTGAATTCAAGGAAATACCATGTACTGTGTTAATTTAAGCCCAAATATTATTTTATCATGAAAATGAACTCATCGAATCTAAAAGTAGAAAATAATGTTATTCCAGTGAATATTAACATTCACCGTTTTCTGCTAGTATTTGAGAGTCTGAACATTTTGAATTATTTCTATTTCTAAGAAAACAAGCAGTAATATTTTTATGAGAGAATGACACGAGTTGCATTACTGATGCATTTCTCAAGTTATGCAGCCCCTATATGTTAAATATCGCAGGCATATAATTTTATAAGAAAGCATTTTGAATACACACATGTGTTTACAGTAAGAATGAACTAGCTTAAGGATTTGTTTAAAAATGACGATTAATTATCTTCAATTAGATAACTGTTATTTTAATATAAATATTTTAAAAGCTTAATAATTTATTACGCTTAAAATGCACAAACATTAGAAAATGTATTAAATTAAATATTGCTTTAGAAATTTATGACTGGAGAATTCTATATTTAGTTAAATGTAGATAATAATTATTTAAAAACTAATATATAAGATAAAAAGACTTTAATTTTAACATTAATAAGATATCCTACTTTACTAGCAATTTACACACTTATATTTTCAGAAATACAATAATTAATTATGTACAAAGGAATTACGTTTTAGTTTCATATAAATCAGAAAAATATTATAATTTTAAGAAATTTTATAAATATTGCTTGCAATGTGGGTATTCAAAAAGCTTTCTATTTAATTATATTTATAAAAACAAAAATAGTTTATTATATATTTCCATCAATTTCTCCTCAATTAATCCATTTAGTTAAAGTAGTTTTTTTTTACTATTTATTACTACTGTTGGGAAGGTTAGGATCCTGTAAAGCAAGCTTAACCCTATTTCACTGTCCTAAATCTCAGTGATAGCTCGAGAAAACATAATAGTTTTCCATTTTGGTCAATTTACTTTTTGTATGTCTACTTATGTTTTTGCGGGGTTTTATAGGTTTTGAAATCCATTTTCCTCCACTCTGTTTTGTAGGATTTACAATTTGTCGAAAGTTATTTTATTTTATAATTATAATATATATGTATTATGTATGTATATATAGATAGATAGATATAAGTATGTGTGTGTGTGTGTGCGTGCGTGCGTGCGTGCGTGCGTGTATAAATGAATTTTACATTAATGATTGGTTTTAATATTATGTAAAATGTACAACCTAGAGGTAGTTAAAAAGATAATAAGTATAGCAAATATATAAATCATACATACGTATATAATTCAAGCCAAATACTTTTTCTTTAAGTAAATCTCGCATTTATTCCTAAATTTATACAATATTACATACAGACTAGGTTAAGCTCTGTCCAAACAGCTCACATATTTTCAGACATCATTCAGACTTACGATTGGATAAAAAATTTTAATTAAATACTAATCCCCAGCAGTTCAACGAAATATTCAAAGGACTTTTGAAAATAAATAGTAAAACAACATGCGTACAAAATGAGTTATTCTAGCTAGATTGAGGAAAGATTCTGTGTTCAAGCAGTAATGGATAAAAGATTCCTCCAGAGATTTATAATTGAAAATGCAAGGACTTACGAGATGCAGTAATGGATAATATAGCTGGTGGTAGGAATGATCATCAGAGGATTGTCCGCTTTACTTTAATACATGTAGTATCCCACTTCATAATGTATTTATTTTAGATGTAAAATCCACACGGTATATCCTCAACACCCTACTTAATATAGGAAACACACAATTACCTTCAATGTATGGCTGAATTTATGAGGTATATATATTGTTCCATACGATAGAAAATATTAACCCTTCAATGGGCACACAGCTAAAATGCAATTTTCTGTGATAAAGTACTTGATAAATGTAATGCTCTCATCCTCTATAAACGTTATTTAGTCACAAAAAATATCTGATCGAGAGGCTTTTTCTTGGGTGGTGGCTAGACGTTATAGCCACTGCGTACTTAAGACATTTAACTTACTTTTCAGGACAGAAATAATGAATCCTATCACAACAAATTTTTTATGAAAAATTAAGATTTATGCTGATAACTATTTCAATAACAATTAAATACAAAGTATAAGTGTAATTAAATAATAATAGAATAATTGTACAACATACAATACTTAGTAAGAATATATATAAAGTACTTAAAATATACATTGAAATTACATCCAAATTTTATTTTTTATTTAATTTTAGTGTAAAAAGTTAAAAATAAAGTAATATTTTTGAGAATTCAAATTAGTTATTTCTCAAATTTGATGAGCTATTTATTGTGAAACTTTATAATATGCAAACGTTTCTCCGATCAGAAAAGCTATAATGAAAGTGTCGCCCAACCGGTACAGTGGTTAGCGACGCTGACTGCGGTACCGTAGGGACTGGGCTCGAATCCCGGAGAAGCCATGGATGTTTGTATATGTATAGTGCTTTTGTGGCATGGGGGTACTCTAAATAGCCGTCGAGCCGCAAGTCCTCTCGTGTGGTCGGTGGAAAGGGTAGAGATGAAGGGTGGTCGCAGATCACCCGCAGGTGTCCTCCCTCAAAATTGGGGTAGAAACGAGCCAAACCGTACTGTCACCTGTATGGTGCTCAAAGCTACGGCTAACGACTGGCGTCACTTAGCCCTTTACCATGATGAATTTCGTGGCCCTCGATCTGGCCTTTGCCGATCAGTTTCATCAGTAACAACAACATAATGAAAGATTTTCGAACACGAGAACCTTGCGCCACATATTGTAAATAAGGTTTGTTTATATTTCCGAGCCCCAACATTCTCACATGATTCTAGATCTCGAGTGGAGGAAAAGTGAACATTTATAGGTTATTTTTCTGTTCTATGTGGGCATTGGATAGAGCCTCTATCCACATATAAAAGTTTTCCAAAAACCTAAATAAAATCTTCTTTTTTGTAATTGCAAATTTGCTTAATCCATTCAGATGAGAGAAAAGTATATTTAAGACATGTCGACATTTTTTTTGAAGATCATAAATTTTATTTATAGTAATCAAAATACAATTTGTAGATTTACACCGAGAAAAACTGTTTTTAACTACCCATCAGAGGACATGAAATGCAGAAAAAGGTATCGTCCTGCCATCCGTTTTAATTTTTATGCGTTTTAGCTTCAATTAACGCTTATGGATAGACTAAATATCCAACACCTGCTTGGAGAAAAATTGTTTAATATGTGGCTAGACCTATTACCCACTGCCCGCTAGAGGTTTAAAGTACCGTCAGTCCACAAAGGTCTCAAATATTCTCATAAAGCGAAAAGACAGAGTGGCTTTTTTAACGCAGTTAGAACTCTTAAAAAAGCTAAATAACCAGAGAACACTAATATTTTACAGCACAAAATATTTATATTTGAAGATTATTAAATTTTTAAATGTATTTACTTTTCTTACACATAAACGTAATTTGATGAGATTCAAATAAGCAGTTTTTTTTTTCATTAAAATACACAGAAATTCATTACACGTTACGCATTATGAGTGAGGTTTCGATCGAATATTTTTTAAACACTGCATCTTGATAAGAAATGCTGTATTTTCTTAACATAAACTATACTTCCCCTTAAGTTCAGTCTCTCGATCGTCGTCCTAAGAATCTAACGAAAATTCCAGCAGATAATATGCTGGGACTTCTTCATCTGAAAAATCATATGTTAGTACATCATTGATTTCAGATAGTAGGTTCTGTAATACATCCAAAACCTCTTGAAAACAGAGTTTCTTTTTTCAAGACATTCTGAAAAAGGGAAATAATAATAATAACTATAATAATAATAGCACCTTGAAATTCTTCTATTATTGTTAAATCTCAGTTACACATAAAAAAATTAAAATATTGTTAATTTTTGAAATAAGAATGTATATTTCATTTAAGGTATCCTACTATGTTCGGAACCGTGATTTTGCAAAAGCGTATAAATGGATAATATGTATAATATTTAGTGTCACTTAGATTAGAAAATGTATATAAAGTTGTTTTAAGAATAGTATTACAATAAAAAAATATTTAAGTACAATATTTTGACAAAAAAATGAACATAGAATGACACAATTTACAAAATATTCTCCTTCTGTGAAGAATGCTTCTATTATAATAATATTTTGCATGTGTATATAGTTCAGACCTCTGTACAGAGGCTCATCTAGACTTTTTGAAATATATAACTTAGACGTGGGTTTATCCATGTTTTACGGCAACAGAGGGGAGAAATTTTAAGAAAAAAACGCCGATAATTATTTCAATAGGTTGTAACTCTGAAAATAATGTGAATTTTTCAAAACTCATAGTTGAGCCTCTGTACAGAGGTCTGAATTATATACAGGTAAAATATTATTATAATAGAAGCCTTTTTCACTAAAGAAGAACATTATGATAAAAGGTAAATCTTAGTTAATTTTTTGCCGAAATATTGTGTTTAAATAATTTTTTTTTGTCAAAATGTCCTTAAAACAATTTTATACATGTATTCTAATCTAAGTGGCACTAAGTATCATGAAAATTATCCATTTATGCACCTTTTTAAAACCACGGTTCTAAACGTAGTCGGATGCCTTAATAGTGTGGCAAAAAACAAAGCTCAAAATTTATTGAAAACGTTAAAATAAAACAATAAAAAAGCGAAATAAAAAAGTTAAGCTTAAAGAAATGCCAAAAAAAGCCAGAGTCTATTGCACTATCATGATGACTGTACAACATAACAAAAAACAAAAATAAGCCACACGGAAGGAAAAAAGAAACTCCAAACTTGCTCCAACTGCCAGTGTGCTGTCGGTACTTATAAATATAACAGTTATTCAACAGTTAAATTAATTATATTCACTATTCATTTAAAATAAACAGTCAAATCGTTTTTTAAGTTCTTCCTTAACATATAAATAAAGTAAGACACTTACCTTTTAACGTTAACTACTATTTTGGAACAAAAATGTCAATCTTCGCAATCTGATGAAAATTTCAGCTGAAAACACAACTTTTGCTATATAAAACTATTCGTCTTCCCCACTAAAATACTCATTATACAACCCGTATTGCCATATATTTTGAAAGAGAGGGTTTAAAAGAGCATTATTGCTAAATATCGTCAGAGTATTCTTAAAAATGGTTATTCTATATAATTTTAAAGTGAGTGTGGTGCGTATAAGTACCGTCGGTAGATAAAGGGCTAAGAAGAACTAAGCTTCCACCCCCCGTGGCATTTGTTCTGAAACAACCCCAAAACATCTGTTTAGAAGAGTGTTTTGCAGTCTGTTGGATATGATCTCTCTGGCAACAGATTTTCAACTTTACTTCGTCTAACTACACTTGATTTATATCCCTGCATAAATAAATGCGTTTCATCACTGAAAATCACTTTTTTCTAATCTTTGACAGTCCAAGGTAGTTATTTTTGACCTATGCTAAACGTTTTTTTTTTTTTTTTGTTTTTTTTTATCATTTTCTGAGTTATAAAATGCTTTATCTTCGGTTTTGATGCCTTACGGCTAACTTCCAGTACCATTTTTGGTACAGTTGAGGTACTCTCACTTCAACATTATAATCCAATAAATCTCTTAGAAGGTCTGTGCTTGTCTTAATTTGATTTGTTTTGCTATTTATTATTAGAATTTTATCAGTTCTTGGAGTAATTTTCCTTTTGAGCCCACATCTTCCTTTTCTTTTTGGAGACGATAATCATTAATCTTGAAATATTCTTAAAATGCTTGAAACACTTGATTTGCTCCTACCAACTACCGTAGCTATATCTTTTACAGTCATAGAAGTGTGTTAATTAAGAGAGACTATTTTAGAACGTTTCCTCGGAGTAATATCAATCTCTGAACAAGTAAAAGTAACACTTGTTACGTGGAACGAAAATTTATAACCACCACCACACAGAAAAGCTCACAACTGAACTAGTAATGTACTAAAACCAATCAAAATAATAAATTATAGTCGGGTTCGATCCGTCATATTACTTATGAGCAGATATAACTGGTTTGAGGTGGTTCAGGACATAACTGGTAATTATAAACCAACTCAGTCAAGAAAAAATATTTGTCCCAATTAATACAATTTTTAATTTATTTACAATTATCAAAATGATTTGTTTCATTCAAAATTTCATTACGTTGGCAATCGATATAGGAAGCAAAATTAATTGAAATTTAGTAAATAAAACTTAGACAACACACAAAGCAATTGGCTTATATATATTTAATATTAAATAAAAAAAAATCGCCTTTAAATTTATTTTTCAGCTTGCAATTGAAGTTTTTATTTATGTAGCTTTTATTTAAGCACAAATTTTATTTATGTAGAAAAATGCAATGACAAAAACTAAAATGGAAAATTTCACGAGAAAAATGAAAAATAAAAAAAAATGTACCTCCGATAAAAACAGGAGGAAAAAAGATTAATTTCTAAAAGTATGAAAAATTATCAAATGTGTATTTCTACAATAACAAAGAATGCAAGAGCAGGGAAACTAGTAAGGTAATAATAAATTCTAGGATAAGGTTAAAGTGAAGGAACAGCCCTATCTAAGTGTAGAGAAATTTGCTTAGACCATAACTCAAGGGAGTTACCACAAGATCTTGAGATCATTAGTCATCATTTAACGTTATCCGAAACTAGAATCTTTCATGTCCCAAAATGTTTAGCAAAGCAAGATAAAATAAAATTTATTTTTCACTTTTTGCTTACACGTATTTATTCTATTTTAGGTTACACGCAACTCTAACAAGTCTTTTTATAAATGAGTTTAGAAGTAGGCTGCATTTTGTAAAAGAATTTATTATTTACATGGAACCCCCTTAAGGAAACCATAATATTGATATTTACAAATTTTAAGATACATTTAAGGTTTAAAAAGAGAACATAATTGAAGTTTTTCACAATGTAAAAAGTGAAAATCTTGAACTTATACGTCAACAGTCACATCAGTTGTAAAAGAAACGTTGGTCCGTACCTGATATATGCGTAGTACAAGCGAAAAATGAGAGTGATGAGGTATAAATATCTCATACTTGGGAAATGACCTTTTTCTAGAGATCTTTTTTTTACCCCTTTTTAGTAAACTTTATATATTTCAAGAATCGACAAGTAATCGTTATGACATTAACCCTTTAATTGGTTTGCCAGTGCACCGTACGAGCTGCCAAAAGTCATCAACTACCTGTTTGCCCACAAGCTGTACGGGCACTGATATTTTCTTCTTTCTGTCTTTGATTGACCTATATTTTAATTCCTATATATTGATTATAAATGCTAGTGTTTTTAAGAGATATAGTTTGTTTATGGTACTGAAATACTTCTCATCTGGAATTTTATTTGAGGTGAAAGCAGGAATTTAGACTCTTGAAAATATTGGGAAGGAAATGAGCAATTTCTAGCTTGAGAAGAAATAAAAATGGAAAGATAATCCAGAAAAGCCGATATTAACTTTGTTACTATTGCAATGTAAGACACTTCACCATGATTCAAAGTGAGTGTGCATATATATTTGCAATCACGCACAAAATCCTCAACCGTTTCAAAAAGACGTACCAACTTGACATTTCTTTTAACCCGCGATCCCTCGTGCGGGGTGTTCTGTACACCCCAGCAACAAGAAAACCCTCCCAGGATTCTAAAAAGAATGCGCCGAACCACAATATTTTCTGTAGCTGTACATTTTAGGTCATTGAACCTTCAGGCCTGATGCAATCTCTCTTTCTCGAACGATTGAAATGTAATGACCTTCACAAAAGTTTATCTGGGGGGCTGAGAACTTCCGAGAGAAGTTGAGAATTTGTATACAGTCTGCTCTGAATGTTTGGAAAATTTTTAAAATATTATTTTTCTACTTTCTGCTATCATTATCTCATTAATTATTAAGTATATTTATTATACTGGTATATACGTTTTACTGGTTTATGAAAAAATATAAAATTATGTGTTTTAAAATGAAAATTTTGTATGTTTAGTTTAAATTATTGTGTCTCATTTGTTTGCAATAAATTTAATAATTTTATTTGTGTAATACAAAAAAGATCTTGTACTTTATAAATATGTATCATAATGACTTAATTTTATTTTCATAATTAAATACACGTGTTAAAAGTTTGGGGTGTTCTCTACACCCCGCGAGTAACGGCGGTAGCAAAAACAGGTGCGATTGACCGCGGGTTAAAGTATGAGAGAAATTCTTTTAAGATATATAAAACATTCTTCATAGCATGCAGAGTGTACTTTTAAAAAGCAATCATTTAGGATTTTTTTGTGTTCCATAATTATAAAATAAAAAATAGTGTGAAAACTTTAAAATAGAAAAATAAATTGAAATTCTTCCATTTTAGCATGATATTGAGCATTAAGCTTAGTTATATGCAATTAAAAAAGGTGCTTTTTTTATAAACATTTTGGACAAAGAAATTGGCCGCTTAAGGAATTACAAATTTGGATGAATAAAAATGTTAACCTTTTGTGTTTAAGGTCTTAATTAGTAGTAATTCATGAATTAAAACATTTTTTTTACTGAAAAATCTCGTTAAGATTGATATTGGTATTATTGTGGTATTTTTTCTTTTCCATTGAAATTATTTATTCTTAGGGTTTCGTGTGTAATTTAATTATTCTCAACATCATTGCTCATTTGGAATAACTTTTTTTTGTGTGTGTATCATTAGATCATACTACTCAGATTGTGTATTTTATTTGTATTCTATGAAAAGCATTTACATAAAGAAATTACTTTTTGTATAAAATAGGGTTTTTTTCCCTCAATGAATTGATAAGTTCGGTTCATTTCTTATTTCCATTGGTTACTCCTATCTAAATTTTAAAAAATGGAAATTATTTCAGTACATATATTCCTTCCCAATGTTTCCTTCGGATATTTGGATTCTAATTCGTTCGTGAATCAAAAGAAAATTTAATAAGCCATTTTATCTTTCCTATGCTTTCCTACATTAAGAAGCAAAAGGTACGTTAATGAAAGATTCATGGCAATATAAAAGGAATATGTCCTTATTGTTGAAAGTTTTCGTACATTTTAAGAAATTAGTTCATTTTTCAAAAAAAAGTAAATTATGTAATACCACAGACACATTTTTTACAAGCTATTATTTTAAATAAGCTTTCTAGAAGAAATAAATTTAAGCTTTGATTCTTAAATATTATTTTATTTTGATCTGTACATCTTACTTTAAGAAAACTATTGTTCTAAACTCATAAAATAAACAATTGTTTGAGGTAAGTGCTTGTCTTCAACTAAAAAAAAATAGTAAAAATGGGGTTTTTTAAACTTATTTCTATAATATATTAAATATCTTAATGTTTCTGTTATCAAAACATAAATAATAAATGTATTTTTCTCCTTTTGTAAGGACAATGCAATTCAATACGTGTTTGCTTCCAATTCAACAGAAGATTAAAAATAAAATAATGTATCTTTCTGGTTTCTTAGAATAATACTTTAAAAATTGTTTTTACATAGTTTCACATAGGCTATTTTTTAAAAATGGAAAAAATGCAAGAAATAAGCTAATAATTTCTAAATACATGAAATTTATGTGTGTAGAATCTGAGTAAAAATTACTATTTTACCACTAAATGGGATTTAAATGCAAAACAGAATATAAGTTTTCATATTATTTATAAATTTACAATGATTGTGCTTTACTTAATATTCAATATAAATTTCCACGAAAAAATTATTAGTAATCTTTCAAAGCCTAAAATAAGACGAGATATATATATATAAAACGAACAATTAGATTTACCTTCATTTCAACAAGTACTATTTACTGAATAATTTTAAATCACTCCAACCTAAAGGCTTAGCTCTTCAAGTTATTTTTTCAAAAATAAATTAATTTAAAACTAAAAAAATAAAAATTATAAAAAATTGAAGAATTGGAAGAATAAAATAAAGTATTCCATACTTCTTAAAAAAATTTGCACAATATTTGGATTGACAGTCAAGCAAAAATTTTCGTTATTTACTGAAGTAGAATTAATTAAATAAAGATTTAGTTTCCGCAGTTTCGTTGCAAACAGAAAAGAAATGTACTTCATAATGCAATCTAAAATTATAAATACAGTAACATAATTCTAATACTTCCAAGCATGAAAAGAAATCGTTGCGTATGAAATGGAATACAACTGCAAAACCGAGACAGAACAAGAAATTTATGGTTTCATTGTAGTGATGACCTTATCGCTCCAAAACGTAAGCAAAATCTCATCATACAGAGAAATTGTTCCTTAGACATGTCACAATGAGTTCAGGATTCCGTGAAACTTCAATTTTCTTTTGGAATACAATTTCGTATTTTTGTTTGAAATACTTTCATTTCTTTCAAAGAAGAGTAAATAAATATCTATCTGGATTCTGAAATCCAGTTCTTTTCGTTGTTGGGAGTGAAGCACTTCTTTTTTGAAGCGAAAGAAAGAGCATGTAATGGGTAAAAAAAGTTATCTTTGCTTTATATGAAAGCAAAAAGAACTGATGTGTTGAAGACACATGCGAATGAAGACAACTCAACCGCTTTTTTTTTTTACAGTGCAAAACTGGGGAGAAGGGGATTTTTTTTTTAAGAATAATCGAGGGATTCCAATGAGTTGAAACTGCACAAAGATATTCCACTTTCATTCTCTTTCATGCTACAATATGAATTGCTATTTAATATTGATTTCTTTTAAAATCTTCATTTTTTATAGAGCCGATTAGTAGAAGTTTTTTTGTGCATTTAAACTCAAAATCAGTTACAATAACGCTATACATTTAGTTACCAATATTTAAGTGTTCGTGTGAGTGAGAAAGTGTGTGTTTGGGAGTGTGTGTGAGAGAGAGTGAGTTTGTGCTGGTGTGTGTGTTTTTGAGTGTTTGTGTGTGAAAGAATGTATGTGTGGGTGTATTAGAGAGTGTGTGTGAAAGAATGTATGTCTCAGTGTGAGAGAGAGTGTGTGTGAGAGAGACAGTGTGTTTGAGAGAGAGTGTGTGTGAGAGAGTGTGTGTGAGAGAGAGCGTGTGAGAGTGTGTGTGAGTGTGTGAGAGAGAATGTGTGTCTGAGAGATAATGTCTGTGTGTGAGAAATAGACAGTGTGTGTGTGTGAATGAAAGAGTGTGTATGTAAACGAGAGAGAGTGTGTATGAGTGTGTATGTGTGCGTGTAAGTGTGTCTTCTTTTCTGTACCTGCGTGTAAAATCAATATTATAATGATAAAAAATATAACAAATCAAGCTATTAAACCGTGTTTTTTTGTTATATATGTTTTTTACGTTTGTTATATGCATTTATTATGAGTGTACTTTTTTTGTTTTGTGTATGCGTGTGAGTTTGTCTACTTCTGTGTATATGCGTGTAAATATATTGTTATAAAAAGAAAAAATATAAAACAAATTAAGCTGTTAAAAATTTTTTTTTTTTTTTTTGTTTGCTTGAGAAATTTTTCAATACGAAAATGTCATACATAAAATGATTTGAATATTATCCTTATCCTTAACTGCAATTCTCATCATATTTTATCTTTTAACAGATCTTTATATTATAGAAAGCGAAATTCCAATAATATTGTTGAAACTAGCTTCAAATTTATAATAAACGCAATTACTTACCCTTTAATTCAATTACACAGCTACTTAATCTTTTAAATCTAATTCTGATAAAGATGAAGGTTAATAAAGCAGGTTTCTCAAGAGATTTATTTAAGTACCATTTTACAGCTTAATGTAGTTGCATTTCCCTTTCTTTTGTTAATCATAAGTTGTTTCTATTTTTAATCATCATTTTGGATCATAAGAAATAAAACACAGTAATTTTGAATTCTACTCGCACCTTTATTAAAATAAATTTAAATTAGATAAAATATATGTAATTTTTATGGCAGTCATATCATGTAAGAGTTTGAATAGCCGATTGAGCCAATTAAAATTTTACTCTCATCAAAAAAGCTATAAATAAATAAAATTAATTTTTCCCATGATTTGCTCTGCTGAAATTAGTTTTCTCAATCTAATTTTCCTACTATTTGGGAATATTTCTTGTAATACAAAATAAAACTCGATTGAAATATTAATTATTCAGTTTAAGTATAAAAGAATAAAATAATGGTAATATTCTGGAAAGTGTGTATGTGTGCGTGCATATTCCATGATGAATATCACTTCAGAATAAGAGGAAATTAAATTTAATCTTTCCGTCCTTGTCTTTTGCTGGAATAAAAAATAAGACTTGATCTCACATACTAATGAAAACTTTAATTTCATTTTTAAAGCGGGTTTGAATACTGCGACTAATTCGAGAAAATTATTGCAATAAATTCTTAGGATGTTATTATTAGGAAGTCACATCCTGGAACGTTATTCCTAAAATTTGTTAATTAAATATGGATGACAGGAAGTCGATGTCTTTAAATAAACTGAACAAATTTTCTTTCTGTGTAACTTTGAAAATTATTTAATACTAAGATCCAAGGACATCTCTCATTTATTAATGACTAGTACTTGTAATATATATATTCAATTAAAATATTTGAAATTAATCTTCAGAGCTCTTTTCTCAACCTTTAGGGTATATTAAATGTCTTTATTCGTTTCTATGAATATGAAAGTGCTTCAGAATATCTTGCAATTTAAATTATTTTTCACGTGCAAAATTTAAAAATGAATATCTAAATATTATTAATTAAATTTTAGATCATTCATGATTCTAAAATGAGGAAAGGGGGGGGCGAAGGAATACATAAATTAGCTAGATCCCTGCAATTCCGCAAAACCTGCTACGCCACATTGGTACTAACTTTGATTACTCTAAGCCAGTGCTTCTCAAACTTCCAATATTTGCTACCCAATATATTCACAATAACAATATCATCGCCCCCCCCTCCATACTATAATAATGTATTGAATTCAGTAATAATGTACTTTGGCACTAAATCTACAATACGGCTTTAACCTCTTAAGTGCCCCCAGCGTATATACGCGTCTCTCTAAGCTAGTGGATGGACGTATATATACGTCTTTTTTGAAATAACATCTGTTCTGTGCATTGCTATCAATAAAATTGTTAGGAATATTTTGGAATCGAATCAAATGGACTGGGCACATTGTTTGCGAAGGGTTTACTTATTTCAGAGAATTTACTTATTTATTCCTTTTCTCCCCCTCCCCCAATGCATCACATACTCGCCCCCTACACTGAAAACGATGACATTTAGAAGCGAATCGCGCAACTTTTAATCGGTATTTAAGGGATTAATTTTATAAACAATACACACACATTATCAAGGTGCATGTTAAATTTTGTATACAGTTTTAAATATGATAAGTTCATGAAGTCACTGGTAATTATTAAACTTATTCTCAACTTAGAATTGTTAAATTAGTTAACAAATAAATTGTGCAGTACTGGTACATTTATAAGTGTATTATATCAGTGCATATGTGTATTTTATATTTCATTACCTCAAAATGTATTTTGTTTGTTTTCAGTGAATTAAACAATTCTTTTAAATAATTGGTCCTTTTCGGCTTTTCTATACTCTCCCACCCCCATCGCAGAGTTATCACTCCCATCTAGTGAGGCGCGTCCCTCTGTTTGAGAAACACTGCTCTAAACTTAAAAATCAGCAATCTTGAAAAGAAATATTTCCCTTTCTGTTTTATTTATTCGAACATTACTTCCTTTTTTAACTTAAATTTTCTTACTGGAGTTTATGAAAACTAATCTTCGTGTATAATACTGGAATTAAATCTACTTATAATATAAAAAAAATAAGAAATGAAAAAAATAATATAAGTTATTGAATTCATTACAAAGTCTGTTAATATTTTAATCTTCAGATTAATGATAAGCTACGGAAGATTTAGTTTCAAGTACTTATTTTTATAGGGAAGTTAGTCTATTCTGTCTTAATTAATATCTTTTTTTTTTCGTTTAAAACAAATCACTTTGAGCTGCTTTTTTTATGAATTTTTCTGCTATTGGGCTTCGTTAGGGCTTTCTTAGAATTAAGAGGATTATAGATGGATTAAAACTCATATGTTTAAGAATTTGTATAGCTTTTCATTTTTGTAATTAGAGGGAGTTTTCAAACATAGAGAAATATATTTTCTTTTCATTATCGTACGATGCTAATAATGTTGAATGTTACATACGAATATGTTGTAATCATTTCAAGTGGGAGGTTTCAGAATCTAGCTTGGATTAATTTGAAGGTATCTAATTGCTTAAAAATACTTAAAATTTATGTGTTTAAAATTAGTATAGATTTATTAATATATTGGATCTAATGAATGAATAATTTCCCCCTTAAAATTTATTATTAATAAACTAATTAATTATGTTTTATTAAATATAACATAAATACAATGTTTCTTTAGAGTACACTTTCATACATGATACTTTTATTCAATTCCAATCTTGGTAAGAAATCCATAATGTGATCTGTAATAAGCGTATATGTAAGTATTAACGAATGCAAAGTTGCCTCCAGTTAGTAGTCCATCAATTCGTAAAAGTAGTCACTTACAAGTCACAAATAATAAACGTAATTTTTTTTAAACTTTCTTAAAATGACAGAATATGAAGAAATAAATTAGTTGTATTCAATATAACTTACAACTTATTGAGAATAAGCAGTGAAAGTTATTCGAATAAAAGACATAATTTGTGGTTAAAAAAAAAGAACGGAAATTTTTTGGTAACTTTAACAAAGCACTTAAAGATTGAATATAATATTAAGTTAGTTTAATAGATAGAAAAATAATTATTTAAATAAAAATTGATCACTTGAAATTTAGATGATTTTTCAAAATTTCAGACAATGATTATTTAAAATTTAGATAAGATATTTAATTATTATTTGCAGAATTTGATTTCAATTTTTGAAATATTATTGAAAAATTATTATTCAAAATATCGCCAGTTCAATTTAGAAACAATTCAAAATAAAAGTTAACTTTATACTGTATCTAAGTGATTTTTTCTGCCATAAAAACTTCACATACAACACATTTTCTTGTCACACTAACGAATACATGCAAAAGAAAAAAAAAACATGACTGTTCTAATTTTTATTTTTGATCACTTTCGATCAAATATTACAGTGACTAGTTATACTCATTTATATACTTATTACTTCCTTTTTTTTTCAAAGAAAAAATACAAAACGATCACAGATCTCAAGGTAATGGACAAAATAGTTTTATCCCGGAAGACAAAATATCGTTGCTCTATTGAAGTGAAAAAGAATATCGTGAAAATTTATTTACGGAAATAAATTGGTTTCCTCTTTCATATTTTGCTTACCCCCTAAGAAATCAATAATATGAAAGTTTGATATGATTATAGCTTTATTTTTATTTTATGTACTTATTTTTTTTTACTTTAGAAAAAACTCTGTGTGTTGCTTAGGACTGATAAAAGGCTTTACGTCATAACGTCAAAAAGATTTTTCTGGGACTCATATAATGCTAAATATTTCTTATTTCATTTTTTCAAAAGTATGAAAAAGCAAAAAAAAATAAAATTGATAAAAAGAATTATTTTTGAAATTATTTTTGTGTTTTAAATTTAAAAACAGCTATATCTCTTTCAAAAGTTTAATTTTTCTTTTCTTTTTGCTTCTTTTTTTTATTTTAAGGCAAATGTCGTAATTTTGCAAAAGAAAGGTTTGTGAAGTAAAAAAAATTATCGTTATAACTTATTAAAAAATATTATCCGCGAGTTTTCAAAAACTTTTTTAAATAAATAATGAAAAAAATTTGCGAACATGAGACCCTTCACATATGCTTTGAGATCGTTGATGAAGGTACCTACTCGGTAAAATATTTCTTACCTTCTTAATGTATTTGGTTATGAGTTATTTTATTAATAATTGCATATTTTAGAACTTATTTCAAGAAAAGTAAAACGGTGTTATATGTGTTTCTTTTCTAAAAAAAAGTTTGAAGTAAATTAATTTGCAGAAGGGGTAAAAGACCGGATAATATAAATTTATATTTTTTTCTTTTAAAGACCTGTATATTTTTTATTGTATTAAGATCAAGCATTTTATACATAAAAGTAAATTTCGTAAAACATAAAACAAATATAAATACTAAAAAAAAATTAGAAATTACAGCATTTTCTTACGAATGCAAAACATTTCTGTGACCAAAAAGGATAACATTATCATTTACATATTTTGCTTTTAATGAATACAGATAAAAAATACATTAAAATAATTGTGTTTCAACTTTTCTAAATTAATATTTTACATCCTTTTAAATGTCTTGATTTTATTAATAATCATGATAGAGAAATATATACATAAGATTAAACATGTTATAGAAAGATAGTGAAAACTTAATAGTATATAGTTTGCTTTCTTTTGAATGATACAAGAAATAATATGATAATTCTTTTAAACATCGGAGTCTCTTCGTAATGCAAAGAAATATATTTCAGATCACAAGCCATCTATGATGGAGGAAAAAACACATCACACAGTTTGAAGAAAGGAGGCTAAAAAGAACCTTGGATCAATCATCAGTAGTATCATTTCAGTGTGAAATTGGACTAGAAGTATTCTTACTATCAAAAAGTGTTGAGATAAATTAAGTTGCATCAGTTAATTGAACGAGATAAGAACCGTATAAGGAGGAAAAAAGACACTTTAAAATGAAAAGCATTTACATCATTTTAGAAATATAATATTTCTGTATAAGATTATATTAAAAGATTAACCATTATAAGGGAAGCAAATAATTAAAATTAACATAGTTTTTCTAGAATTGGCAATCGTTTGTAATGTTAGAAATTGCAAATCACTTGTGTTTAAATAGGTTTAACTATAAAAGGCTTGCAGTGATTATAAATATTTAATATGACCAAACTATATCATAATTAGGCATATGTTTGAATATATTTAAATTTCTACATTAATTTTTTAGACCATTTACCTCAGTACATTTCAACGTGTGCCCCCATAGTAGCTTGGAGACTGTCTATAAGCGGTATTCCAGCTCCCACCAAGTGTACTTTAACGTATTTTCTGTTGCCCTGCTTGTTTCTTTAAACATTGCATACCATTACATTTTTGATTTCGCATCAGGACTTCCATAACAGTGTCGAAATTTACGCTGATCATTAATGGGTGAATTCTTCTTGAAACCAACGCACACAATATGTTTTCTTTTGACTCCATTTCGGCCGGAAATGATGCCTTCTTCACAAATATCCCTCTTGAATAAACACTTCATCATTTATTGCACACAAAAAATACTAAATCTTTCCTATGCAGTGATACAAAAGTTACATTGTTGTTGTGTTAAAAGTTTCTTTTGTTATGAATTTTTGTTATCAGGTCAAGACTTTTGTTTCAAATTATACAATATTGTACGGGAAATATTTTATTAAAGTTTCCCTTAAAAATAATAAGAACAATAAATATTTTATATGCATTATATTCTCTATTTTTATCGTAAATGTTCAGTAAAGTACATTATTTTTTAAACAATCTGGATATGCACAATGAAAAATATTGTATGTTCGATGTGTATTAATTTTTAAACTATTTTTTATCTCTGTAATTTCAATAGATAAAGTACTTTATCAGTGAATCATATGTTGGCAAGATAAACCTCTCTCTCTCTCTCTCTTTTTATCAGAATTTCATAATTATACGTGTTACGGAAAATAATTTTAAGGAAATTTTATTTTGACAAAACAAATAACTGTACAGAATGATTTCTTCGTTAGTAACTGTAGATTTTCAATGGTGCCAAATAAAATAACATTATCTATTTCACGCATTACAAGTCAAAGATAATGTAATAAGTATTTAAATTGCAAATTTCTCTTTCATATTCAGATAATGACTTCTATTATTAGAGATGTTTTTTCCTGTTTTTGCTAAAGAGAATTGAAACATTACATTCGTCTAAAATCGGAATTTTTGTTTCAAAATTGCTATGCATGAAATAATCGATTCAGTTTTCTGTGATGTAACGCGTTTTATGGATAAGGATAATGTCTTAACTATTTCGTTCCTTACGTAATAATAAAAAAAAGCCAGGTTTTTAGTTATTTGACTTTGGAACTCTCTTTTGAGCCAAATAAGGATTTCTACATATTTCTGTAAATTGAATTATGGCTATGCTTTGATTGTATAAATTAACAATGAAGTCAAAGTAAAATAACAAATTTTCTGGTTCTGGAAAGTTAACAAATTTGAAATACAAATAACTGCATTTTTTCTAGTTTTCAACCCAAAACGTTTAAATAAGAACCGCTTTTCTTTATCCTTGAAAGTTTTTTACGTATGTATGTATGTATGTGTGTGTGTTGTGTGTGCATACGTGTGCTGTGTGTATGAATGTGTGTTCTGTTTGCGTATGAGTGTGCGCTGTGTGTGTTTTGTCTATGTGTTTATGTAGGTGTTTGTTGTGTGTGGGGCTGTTAATATCACTTAATATGGTCAGTAAATGATAAGTATGGTAATGATGGATCAAATAAAAAATGCTAATAAGTAAATAAATAACAATACTATGATATAAATGTTTTAAAAAATATAAGATTAATGAATAAGCTTTTTTTTTCAATAAATTTTAGAATGGATGATCCATGAAATCTACTTTATATTTCATTATCTTAAACATACAGCATTTAGCTTATAAAGAACCAGATACTAAATATACATAAATACAGGTATTAAATTCATTTATTTATCCACTATTTTTAACTTATAGTTAACAGAAATTATTTTAATTAATTAAATACAGTTAAAAAACAAATGTTATTTGTTTAGTTAAATAAAAAATAACTTCCTTCCTTCTTGAGAAGTACAATACACACAATGCTTTTCTTGGGGAAATAAGGATAGGAATAATTAATTTAACAACAATGCAACTCAATTAAATTAAAAACCAAGAACTCATGAAGTCTAATATAAATGCAATTCCCTGATTAATCAAAATAATCTCAACTAGAAAGGTAACTATAAGTGACTGCAAGGCTATTGATTATAGTCTCACAGTAGTTAAAAGAACAATTTATTCATTAAATCAATATGTCCTCTAGGCTGTATCCAAGTATACTTTATTGACAAAATAACCAACATAGTTCACTTTATTTTGAGTATATTTCCTTGAGCAACTTAAGAATTTAGTACAGGACTAACATTGTAATATGCAAATTTTAATTCTAAATCAGAGTAAATGAATCAACTAAATTAAAATCGAGTTGTTGATCTTGAGGAAAAAAAACATATTCCAGAAATATATTGAAATTTCATAATCTCAGCCAAAGCAATTATAAAAAATGCTATCGAAATATAGGTTTCTGTTTAATTTCAAAACATTCTCGGAAGAAAATAAGAGTTTTGGGAGAATCTTATTTTTCATGTTAATCTATTTTATTTTTACTTCAAGTGTAAAAGATTAGTATCTTTTCCTAGATCCAACTCTCTCGGAACTTCACTAATGATTAAATATCGCTTATCGCATAGGAAACAGAGTATTCATTATCTCAGATTACTATAGATTTTCGAAGAGAAATGTTAGGAGATCATTCTTTTTCACGAAATGAAAAACTTTGAAATATGTTCGAATTTCATGGCAATTATATTTAACGGGTAATATTCTTTTTCCTACTTTTTCTCCCAAGTATATTTGAACTAAATGAAAAATATCATTTTTATCTTCTAAAACCATTAAAGAGAAATATATATTTATTTCGTAATCAAAATTACTAATTGTAAAGTTTCTTGAATCAAAAAACTGATTGATGACACCAACCGATTCATAGTTTTTCTTATTTTCGATAAAGTTTACTGAAAAGTTTCCTTAATTATTTAAAATGCTACTAAAATATGCTAAGCTCCTTTTAATTCATTTAAATGATATATAGTCGTATTAACTGATCATTATAATCTGATGATATTATTTAATATACAACATCAATAATATACTATTTATATATATATATATATATATATATATATATTTGCTTGCAATATGTTCAAAAAGTATTTGACATTTGTCCAGAATAATATCTTAGTTGTTTTGTGGTATTTAGATCCTAATCATATTCAAGGCAGACCTCTTGCGCTTCCACACTCTTAGCCGAAAATTTCTTTTTCTGCCGAAAACAGTTCTAAAAAGCTTATTTCAAAATGGTGTTCGACTCCAACTTTGTGTTCTGCATTACCTCATCTCTACTTTGAAAACGGTATCATTTCAATGACATTTTTATTCTCGGGAACATCCAGAAGTCTTTTATAAGCCAGGTTCAGCGTTGATAGTGTCTAGTAGTTCCTGAATAACTGCAAGATGGAGCTTTTCTGCTCCACCGACAGAAACTTGGGAACAAATTTCGCAGCCGCTCTGCGCGGGATCACACAACCCATTATTATATCAACTTGTTGAGTACTTGTCCCCCATACAGTTAAACGACGAACTTTCATTATCATTTTTTCCACCTGTTTAACAACAGCTGCATTTCGAGCATTTTGTGGCCCCCCCCCCAGAACTCTAGTTATTCCCTACTGACATGCAGCCACTTTTGAATTAGTTAAATCAATCCTGAATTTGTGTGACCCTGATAGCATTGTCTCCAAGCACTTGCTGAGTTTTGCAAATTGTTGATTTTGAGAAAATTTAATGCAGTACCTCTGTTTAAGTCATTTAGTCACCTTTAGATAAATTAAAATCCGTAGAACACGTATAACTCCATCTCACTCGACTGCTCGTTGAAACGAAGAAAAAAATTCAAACATTCGCATTAAGCTGTCACTTCTTTGTGTACACAGTGAAGCCACTTTAGCATCTCTTCAGTGTGCAGAAAAATTCTAGGTTGGATAGCTTTGAAACAATATTTTTACGTACAACATTTTTGAAAATTACGATATTCGTAACCATTTATATTATCCATTTAAGATTAAAACATATCAATTCCTTTTAATATTAGTAACAAAATTCGTCGTTTCTTTTTTATTTTTACTATTTTCATATACAGTATAAAAATTTAAAGTTACTTTTTGACAACAGTTTTTGAAAACTTCATGACGTAAGAAATATTTTATAAAAGTGGATCATATATTTTTAAACAGACTATATATTGCTTTATAGTGCATCATTAATAATCATTTAATCAAACTTCTTTTTTCAGTAAATTGCTTCGAAAGCAATCGATCTTTATCTCCATATTGCATAAAATATATTTTTAAAAAGATTAAAAAGCGTGTTTCTTTTTTCTTGTTAAAATTAACTATTTAGGTTAATTTTTTGTCGATAAAATGTAAGCGCGTCATTTTTTATTGCCTATGGTTTAATAATTCAGTAGAATTGAGTGAATACATTAATTTGGGCCTTCTACTTAGAGTTTATTTTTGTGTGAGTATTAGACTTATTTAGAAAAGGTTTATTTACATTTTTTTAGAAAAAAACTAAAAGCAAATATTTTTAATTGTTTTGGTGAATTTTAAATTCTTTACTTATAAAAATGTAAGAAGTAAGAAGATAATATAAGAAGATACGGGGCGTACAATGCACGCATGCGTGGCGTGTGCAGAGCCCTCTCAACTGATGCTAAAAGCGTATAAATAGAGGGCTGTAGCGACGTTGAAAATAGTTAATGATTATTTGTTAATGGAGAACGTTTAGTGAGACCTAAGTATGCCTCCACTACGAAATAAGGAGAAATTTCAACGACTTACGGAGTTTGAATGGGAGAAGATTATCAGCCTTCGAGAAAGAAGATTTTCCTATCGCTCAATAGGAGCTCGTATGTAGCGGAACAGTTCCACAGTGATGCGAGTTTGGAAGCAGTGGACCGACGAGCACGGGACAACTTAGAAAACTGGCAGTAGACGACGGAAGGTGACGTCAGAGCGAGACGATCGACACCTGCTCCGCATGACGGTGAATGACCGTACAGATTCCTCCAGGCAGTTGGCAGCAAGTTAGTCTGCTGCTACAAATGTACTGATGTCGGCTTCGTCAATTCGTAGACGTCTGCTGCACCGTGGATTGCGTGCACGGAGGCCTTTATACAGGATCTTTATCTCGGCAAATCATCGATGGCTGCGACTGCAATGGGCTCATGAGCACAGAGCCTGGCAATCTGATTGCACGAAGTTGTCTTTTCAGATGAATCACGCTTCAATTTGTGGGACAACGATGACCGCATTCGTGTTAGACGCTATACCGGTGAACGCTGCCTTCCAGATTGCGTTATCAAACGACATAGCGGCCTAACACCCGGATTTATGGTTTGGGGTGTGATTTTGTATCATGGACGATCCAATTTTCTACAAATTGAGGGTAGTCTCAATAGCAACAGGTACGTTCGTGAAGTGCTACAGCCCGAAGTCGTTCCCTTCCTTCAAGGCATTCCTGAGGCTATCTTTCAGCAGTATAAAGCACGCCCACATGTTGCAAAGACTGTTCAAGACATCTGTTCAGCCCAACTCATGCAAGTTCTTCCTTGGCCTGCTTATTAGCCGAATATGTCACCTATTGAGCATTTGGTTGGATTTGGATTTAGTTGGTCTGAGTCTCGCTCGTGATCCGTGTCCTTCAGCTTCAAAAGACGAACTTTTGCTGCGCTTACAAGCAAAATGGAATTATCTTCCACAAGCAGACATTCAAAATCTGTTTGACTCTATGCACGTCGTATAGCAGAACTTATTGCAGAGAGGTGTAGCGTTGGTGGCTACACCAAATACTGATTTCGGACATTTAATATTGTTTTTTGCTTTGAAAATTTCGTCATTTATTTGTACTAATACACAAGTCTTTTTGTGCATTAAATTTCAATTGATTCTGATGATTTCTTCATGGTGTTGCATTTTTTACAAACAGCAGTTTATACGTACAATTTTAATCTTTTATTTTTGTAGAAGAAATAGTTATATTTTATGCAGTTTATTTTTATGTTAAGAAATATTTTTCAATGATGCAAAATTAATACAAAATAAAACTGTAAATTTATATTATTGACCTCTATTATATAGCTGCGCATGTGTTATCACGGGAATCGAATTATTCCAGCAATGTCATACTGTGTAGCACGATGAATTATATTAGTAGATTGATTTGGCACGGCAAGGATGCAAGACCCTTGGGGTTGGGTTGATCAGGTTGAGGACCCCTGAATAATTGTTATAGTGTTTTGATATAAGTTTAGATTTATTCATATATTTAAGCATGTTATTTTTATCTTTATCCCTACATCATTCTAAGCCAAGAAGGAAATATAACTTAATTGTCTCATTTTTTTAAAACAAATGTTGAACTGTTTAAATAAAATATGATGTCAGTTCATTAAGAATATTAATAAGAAACGTTTTATGTTACATTTCAAATTCAATATAAAAATTTAATACATTAATTTCCATATACTAAATTAGGATTTTTTTTCACTAACTGGGTAAATTATTTTTCAGTGTTTAAAAGGTTTTAATAGAATTAGAGAGTAACGTAATTTTAAATTTGAACTCTATAATTTAAAATTATTGCAATTTTTAGAGAATAAGACTATATTCTAATTATTTCTGAAACCTTGCCTCACATTTACAGATTTTTATAAATTTGCGAAGTGTTGGATCAAGAAATATTTTTATTTATTTAACCCTCTAAGCGGCCTGCACTTAAAGTCTTGCCATTCTGGAGATGCTTCAAAAATGCACCGCAGGTGGGGTTCTCAAAAGCGTTTGAGCCGTATTTTTAAGAATACGGCTCGGCCGCTTTTGGGAATCTTGCTTAAAGGCAGAAAAAGCATCTCTGGAATGGCGGAATTTTACGTGCAGACAGCTTGGAGAATTAAAAAGTTCATGGTTTTTGTACATTTATTTAAAAATATTTTATCTCGTTAAAATGATTCGCTTTACATCATGCCAACATTTTTGGATTAATGGAAAATCTTAGAAATGAAATTTACTTTTGTAATAATAATAGAGTGTAATAATATACATAAGAAAATTTTGTGTTTAATTGCAATATAAATTTAGTTTTTAATTCATTAATCTTGTGGTCAGGACTTTACTACAGTTTTGATCTACATATGCAAAGGAGTATTGTAAAATAATAGAGGAAACATTTGCAAAATATTTTTTCAGGGCTTAGAAATTTTGAATCTTTTTGATTTGTTGGAATGAGTCAGTAATATTTCATCGACCACAAATCAATACAAATAGTTATGGATTTAATAGCAAAATACTGTTCTTGTTTACTTGTTGGTGTCTTGAGGATCTCTGTTTACAACAAAATAAATGTGATGTAGTATCGCTCTCAACATTTGAGTGAGTTCAACTAATATTATTATTATAATAAAATAAATGGAAATATTTTTGGGAAATTTATGATTGGTGTCTAATCTTTATTTCAATTGGTATAACTCTAAATATATTAATGAATTAAATTTGTAAATTACGACTTCTTTTACATGTGTAGCTATATAACTTCAGATATAGATGCGTGTTATTAAAAGTAAAATAAAAGTAGATTTGGAATGTACAGAATGTAAGATAATAAAAGAAAGAATGGTGGAGTCTTGAAACCAAGAATATCTCATTTCAAATAAAGGGAGCTTAACAAAGAAATTTTTCCCAACCATTAATAAAAGACTGGCCTGCCATCATTTTTATACTGCTTACAAAATAACCCAATTTTTAATTAGACATGGCAACTTTAAAAACTACTTGAACAAATTTAATTTAGTTCCATCATCTTCCTGTGATTATGATATTGGTGGCGAGGAAAATGTAGATCATGTGCTCCTTCTGTGTTATAAGTTTGAAAGAGAACTAAACATCCTAACTTTCAAGGGACTTAATATAAATTGGCCTCCGAATCTTCAGAAACTTCTCCCTACCAGAAGTTCTTTTAAAAGTTCTGTGGTTTTGTTGTAAATATCTGTAATCCTTCATAACCTCAAAATATTTTTCTCTTCATTATTTTGTAATGTATGATTAATACGTACGAGGGTGGTCTGAAAATTTTCCGACCTAACAAAGATACAAGACATTTTTTCAGATTTTTTTTTCAACATAGTCTCCTTGTAACTCTTCCCACTTCTCCCAGCGATGCTCCCATCTCTGTTACCCGTCAAAATAGTACTCGGCGTTTTCTCTGCAAAATAATTGTTGACGAATTTATTTCTCTTCATTTGACGAAAATCCATGTCCTCCAAGCACAATTTTTAGATGAGGTAACAAAAGAAGTCGCTTGGAGCTAGATCTGGTAAGTAAGGTGGATGGTCAAGCAGTTCCAACCGTAATTCATGGATTTTCATCATGACAAACACTGAGGTGTGAGACGGTTCGTTGACTTGGTGAAACAGGATTTTCTTTTTCTGCAAATGTGGCCGTCTTTCCCCCAAGTTCTGCCTTCAACTTGTCAAGTAACGCAGACCTTGTAATGGTCTCCTTTTTGAAGATAATTGATTGAAATAACTCCATAACCATCCCAAAAAACAGTCGCCATCACTTTCCCAGCCGAAAAAATAGTTTTTGCTTTTTTTGGAGGTGATTCACCCTTTCCAGTCCACTGTTTGGACTGTATTTTTGTTTCGGGTGTATAATGGCGTATCTAAGTTTCATCTACAGTAATTAATCGGCGCCAAAATTTGGATTTATTGTGCCTAAACTGCGCCAACAGAGCGTTGGAAATATTCATTCGAACACTTTTTTGGTCTAACATTAGCAAACGCGGCACCCAACGCGCGGACAGCTTTCTCAAGCCTAAATGTTGATTTAATATGTGATAAACACTTTCTTTCGACATGTTCATAACCTCTGCTATCTCTCTCACTTTAATTCGGTGGTCGTCTACCACCATTTGGTGAACTTCGGCGATGTTTTCGTCGGTAGTTTCAGTAGTTGGACGTACGGAACGTTCATCATCTCCCAAGCTCTTAAGGCCACGCTTAAATTCAGCTACCCAAAATTTTACTGTGGTAAATAATGGTGAAGAGCCCCCATACACAGAATCCAACTCATCTTTGATTTAAGTAGTCGCATTGCCTTTCAAAAACAAATATTTAATGACCACTCGATACTCGATTTTGTCTATTTTTAAAAACCACTCACATCAACTCACTCAAACAACTATTACATTACAACTGCAGGTCCAAAATGGCTGAAATTTTGGTGAGTAACTGTCAACAGATGAACAACGAAATTCACTAGCTTTTATTGACAAGTGTTGCCATTTTCACCCTGAAGTCGGAAACTTTTCAGACCACCCTCGTACTTCTGTGAGCCCCGTGCGATACTTTGTGGTGCACGGAGATTTTATAATTGTTTTAAATAAAGAAAAATGCACAGAATAGTCCAGTCAAAAACAATTAAAGGCACGAGCCGCAAATTACTATGGAACTATAACTAATTTAATGAACAGGTTAAATCCGATTCAACAGCATACATAATGATGGTGACCTGCTATTGTTTAGAAGTAGGAGAACTCACAGTGCCAATCTATGCTTTCGATTGTTTTCACAACTGTCCCTATATATATATAAAACCCTGTTTCTTTTACTTTCGTATATTTTCAAACACAATTTTCAAACAATTAATGTTTCTTGGATATGTTAAGGGGGATCTCCTGAACAAAATCATAAACCTTATAAAAAGAAATAAATAAAATTCTTAGTGAGCCTTTCCGAAACGTTTTTTAACGTTTCACTGAAAAACAGCGTATATAGTTCATACATAAAATACATAAATATTTTGAAAATTACTTCGGAATGAAATTTTTCTGGCTATTGTCTTAGTCAATGAAATGTTATATTCAATATTTATATGTTTCCATGATAGTAGAAAATTTATTTAATTATTTGTGCATTATTTTTCTTATAATTAACATCATAAACATGATACTATTTCCTACACATTGCACTGATTTTCATGAGAAAGATCAATATTGTACTTAAAATATTTCTGAAATGCTTAACATTCTACAGTAAACAAATTCGAAAGTAATTTATCTTTTCACTAAAAGGTGAATTATTTCGCAAAAGAACGTGAAAGTCATTAAACTTTAAGTTATTTCATCAAGTTTGGAGACTCATAAATTAAAAGATTATACTTTATGCATTTCTATCTGAGACAGAGAAGCTTTATTAAATAATAATTCTCCACATGATATCATTTTCAGAAAATCTCTCCTTATTTAAGATTATAACAGCTTCCTACAATGTTAAACGTCCAAATACTTCAAAAATAACAAGCAATAACTTACAATAGTAATCCTCATTTGACTCTTCCCAGTAATCCTTTAAGCTCTGCTCTCCCAAAGAATATCTAGAAGTATATTTGCTTCAGTTCTAAATGACACTATAATTCAAAAGTCAGGTATTATAGACTGAGTCTTAGAACCAAAATATATCCTAGTATCTATTAGCTTTCTTGAGCAATAAACATTTTTGAGTTCTATGGAGTAAACAATGTGTCTATTTACCAAAAAGTGTATTTATATATAATTCTATTTTACGAAATTAAAATTCAGTGGGAAGTCTACTCTTGTTAATTTTAAGCACGTTAG
>BMAV01010990.1:589365-606947 GCA_019973955.1 Trichonephila inaurata madagascariensis
CGTGACTTTCTTTTTGTTTGCGTAAGTTGTGAAACCTACGAAAGATACTAGTCATCGCTTCCATCACTATACTCTCAACGCCTTGCACGTTGTCCTCAGTGGTTGACGTCGAAGAGCTGCCCGTTCTTTCATCGTCACATAAAGTTTTTTCCCGTTTCACTATCCATTCACAGTTTCACTATCCATTCATAGATCTTGCTTCGCGATAAACAGATGTCACCTTACTGCGCTTGAATGTGATGTGTAATTTCAGCAGGTTTCACGCATTCCGAAAACAAAAAAAGTGAATCACTACTCTCCTTTCCTTCTTGGTGCAGATTGAGAATGGAGTTGACAAGTTAAGCCGTCTGCTACACTCCAAAGACTAGGAGGGAAGACGAGTCGTACGTTGTGTAATCGACGACCACCCCTCATTCAGCGCTAGATACTAGCTCTGCTACCAAATCTTGGAATGAGAAACTGCAAAATCCCCTATAATTTTTGTCTTTTCCTCGTATAATAGTTATATATAGTGGTTATGTGTCTGTGTCGCATCCATCACTCAAAACTTTAATTTAAGGGATGCTTAATTCATTACCTAAAATTATTCACAATACAGATTTTCTTATCAAGATTCGTTTTCTTTATTAATTCACTTATCCATATTGCTATTTTGTTTTATACTAGTTAAAAGATGAAATATTATAAACAACATTATACAGGCATTGATTAGTTGTTGATAAGAAGCTCGTTCACAAAAACACCTATTTTTAGTGTAACAACAGCCATTGCAATATTTTATGAATTTATTTCTTTTGAAAAATAATATATTGTAGCATTGAAATTAATAAAAAATACTTTTGATTTAAGTTTTGTTTTAATTAATTAATCATAATACATTTAATAGAAATTGCTTTCGAAATGCATCTTTATTTTGTTAAAATTAAAATAGAGAAAATATTATAAGAAAGTATAATGAACATCAATGGCTATTTTTAAATTTTAAAGTTCTACTAAAAATACGAACAAATAAAGCAAATTCTGAATTTGCTTCAATGTAACATGTTTCTTCTTATGATATTCCATTTATCTGTTTTCAAAAGGTTTGCAAAAATTTCAGTTGAAGTGTTTTATATCACATTTTTTTTAATTCACATAAGTTCTTTTAAATAAAAGCAAAAGAATTTCAATATATTTCTCTTCGTTCTTTCAGAATAGTAATGTAGCTCTTGCTCTTTTATGTTCAATAAATAGATTATTTTTTATCTACTGCATAGGATTTTATATTAAATTTTTCATAAAGCTCATATTCGTTGAATATATCTGACTTGGAAAAGGAATTATATTATATTCAATTTATATTTTCTGAAAAGCAGCTCGTTCTGTACTTCAGAATATTTCAAAGTTTTTATTACTATTTCAGATATCGTTATAAGTATACATATTATTTTTCTTAAACTAGATATTTGAAATTTTCCAATTTTGTTATTCAAATCTATTGAATTCTTTTATATACTTAACTTTCTTTTTCAGTTCAGTTTATATTATACAAACAATTTATTCCTCAGAAATATGCCCTTATTCGGTTTAAAAGTGAATGAATTTACCATAGATTGATTTTGATCTGGAATAATAGGTCTTTTCAAATAGGTTGGTTTTGAAATGATGTGGTATGAACAGAGATGACAGCAATAAAAAGAATATATTTGTGTTGTCATGCTAATGCGATATTCTAGAAATACAATTCGGTATTTCATAATTTTACGTGAGAATTCTTTATTAGTCATTTAATGAAAATAGTTTCTTTGTAGCGCCAAATAATAAGTTATTATACACTCATTTACATATATATGCAGTTAAAATATTTTATACATCGGATTTTTGGCGTGAGTAAAATCCATTACTATTCTAAAAAACTGTGATACATACATAATATATTCAAAAACATTTTTAAATATTAAAAATAAATGCTATAAAGAACTGTAAAAAGTAGATTATTAAATATTTCAAAAAATATAATATTTTTATAAAAACGAAGTATTAATCAAAAATGTATAGGGAATGTTTGCTTCTTTTTTTTCAGATAAATGTAAGCGTTTAAATATTTTTTTTTCACTTTAAGCGTGCAGCTTGTGTAATTTATTTATTTCACAATTAATATGTATTCTTATTTACACATTTTATAACCTTATAGGTGTCTTTCAAAATTGCTAATTCAACAGAAACTCCGGAGCTTATTTGACGTATAATATTTATCTATTAATTTCTGTTTCTCTTACATTAAATTTAGTAAGCTATTTGATGCAAAAGATGTCGAAAATTGTATCATCTTTCATGTCTTTTGAAACCTGTAAAAATTTATGAGCGGTTTTGCTTTCTTAATGAAGATAAGCATGAAAACATATACACTCATAGGCAAAAAAATTAGCTCACCAAGAAGGATTAGTCAAAATGAAACGAAATTTTACATACGTACATGATTTTACATACGTACGAAAAATACATGACTACTTTAATATAAGTAAATGATTAGAAAATCAAAGAAAAAGGATCCTTTATTTCAGAGAAAAGGGCAAAAAAACGGAGGATTTAATACCCTGTTGAACCCCTTCTGGGGCGAATGCACGATGCAATAAGATCGCTCATTCAGGCACACAAGTTCTGTATGATGTCTTGAGACATATCTTTCCATATTTGCTGTAACCTTGCTTCTAGTTCGTTCAAACTCGTGGGATGCACAACTCGATGTCCCAAATGATCCCAGATATACTCGATTGGAAACAAATCTGGCGATCGTGCAGACCAAGGAAAAATAGTAATAGTGAGGAGACAGTCTTGTGATACCTTTGCCGTGTAAGGCCGAGAATTGTCTTGTTGAAAAATGGAACCTGGGAGCCATTGCAGGAGTGACAACACATGTGGTTGCAGGATGTCATGGACATGCCTCCAGGCAGTCATGGTGTCACGGACCAATACTAGAGGTGACCGTGTATTGTAGGCAATGGCACTCCGTACCATCCCACCAGCTGCGTGAGCGGTGTGTCGCTGTAAAGCAAAGGCATGATTGAGGCGTTCACCACGGGGTCTCCACACACGAACACGATTGTTATCACTGCTGAGATTGAATCTGGATTCGTCGCTAAAAACAACCTAGTTCCATTCCGCTGCAGTCCAGTTTCCTCGTGCGCGGCATCACTTCAACATTGATGGGTGGGCGTCAAGGGCAGCACACATAATAAGCACCCCGATACGAAATATCCTTCAGCCAGGCGCCTTCGTGTGGTTCGAGAAGACACAAGGGCCCCTAGTGAAAGTGCTACCTGTGCCTAGATGGCGGCCTTTGAAGCAGTTGGCTGTAGGTGTGCATTTCTTACGATGGGGCGGTCTTCTCGACGAATGGTCTGTTGACTGCGTTCTGAGCCTGGTCTTCGTGTAAATGACATCCCTCGGATCCACTGGTCCCAAAACTTCCTGACAACACAATCAGAGTGGAGTAATTGACGAACTACTCACCTAGATGATCACCCAGCTTCCATCATGCCAATGATTCGCCCCCTCTCAAACTGCAACAGCTACTCATATTGTCTTTCAAAACAGCGTAATGGCATATCTACTTCGGCTCTTCTTTTTTAAACTATTCGACACACTCAAACAAGCTCTGGTTACCTGTTTTTTACTCCACGGAGAATGACGATAAACGCCATCTACCGGCTATACATAACGCGCAATCTTGCTGCATTTCTTAATCATATGCATATCTCCCCGACATGTACCTTCATGCCAAGTTTCGTTATGATCCCGCAGTTATGTCTTGGTGCGCTAATTTTTTGTCCATGAGTGTATATTCAGCTTGTAATGAATAAGAACAAAATTTACAAAACTTGTTAGCATTTTTGTGATTTTACATTAATAGATCAAGAAAATCAAGTTATTTAAGGAGGCTAAATATTGCCAACAAGAACTTAGATTTAATTACTAGAAAACTTTCAACAACTTTGTAAGCAAAAGAGAAAATCGCAAGAGCAATTTGCAAAATCTGTCTATTTCCTGTTATTTAAAACATATTTTAGTTCTAAACGAGAAATACTTCGACTTTATAAATGATACTACAGTGGTCAAAATAAGTATTCGACATGCACCGATTTCTGCGAATATTGACTTTAAACACCTTAACATGCAACAACAACGAAACCATTTTTCGTTATTTTTGTTGCATATAACAGTTCAGTTTCTAATGTAGAAGATTTTGTATTTACAAATCAAACCTAAGCAAAAAAATCACCATTATATCTTTCAAAAGCAGTATGGCAAGCAAAATAAATACTCGACATAGGAAGCTTTGATAAATGTTTATACCGGGAAGCAATAATACCATTAAGTGTAGTTGCAAATTTCTGTAATTCAAAGCATTTCAACTATTTCTGAGGGTATTTAAAAAGTTTTATTTAAGCAATGATCAAGATGGGTGGAAAGCAAGGAGAAATTTCAATGTAAATTAAAATTGTAATCATAATGCACTTTAAAAATAGGTTATCTGGAAAAAAAATTCAGCTATTTTAAATAGGCCAAGAACAAGTGTGCACTATATAATTAAAAAGTATAAAGTGCAAAAATATTGGTTGAGATAACAAGCCAATATCTGGTATACCTAAACCTTTTCCGAAGCGGTGGAGCAATGGCTTGTACGTCAAATTAAAAAAAAGGACGCCAAAACGAATGCATCAAATTTGGCTAAAGTTATCAAGGATTGTTTGGATATAGATGTTACGCCCCAAACTTTTAGAATTTACCTACATAATATTGGATTTAAGGCTAAAACTGCTCAATAGAAGCCATATATATCCAAAAAGTACCTAGTGCAAAGACTAAATTTCCTAGAAAATATGCAAACAAGCCAGTAGAATTTTGCAACAGTGTAAGTTTAGCAGACGTGAGTGTAAATTTAATCTTTTTTTGGATGCGATATCAAAATTACAGTGTACAGAAAACGCAATACTGAGTTGGAAGAACGAAGCATGGTATCCACAGTAAAACATGGAGGAGGAGGTATAAAGGTTCGAGGATGTATGACTGCTTTAGGAAGGAGAAATGTTGTCGTAATTAATGGCATAGTTAACCATCTGTATTACATACAAATTTTTTAAAAAAATTGGGTTCCAGTGCTGAAAACTGGAAATAGAGAAGGCTACCAGTTTTGTCAAGACAATAACCTAAAACACTCCGCTCACAAAACAAGTATTTGGCTGCTATACAACTGCCCAAAAGTTATAAAAACAATCGCCCAAGGTCCAGATCTAAATCCAGTTAAAACCTGTGGAGCATATTCGAAAAAAAGGTTAAGAGAGCGCCATTTTTTTCCAACAAACGTCAAATGGAGGAGATCCTTAGAGAGGAATGGGCAAAAATTGACCAGAGGTGACAGAAAATTTGGTTAAATTGATGCCACAGCGTTTAAAAGAAGTCATCCGTCGGAGTGGAATAGCAACTGGATATTAGTTTTATATTATTTGAATTATTTTCATTTCATCATTTTCATTTTCAGTTAATTTATTACATTTTAATGTATTGCAAAAGAATCAACAAAAATTGTTTTGTTTCTGTATGCAGTTTTTATTTATTAATTCAATATATGCAGTAATCTTCACTTGTCGAATACTTATTTTGACCACTGTATCGAAAAAGAAAATCATAACTCGAGCACATAGTCCACGCAATCAGGGATGTCTTAAGATTTCTTGAGACCCTGGGCACCTACGCAAAAGTAGACTATGGGTCCCTATTCAAATGTAGGGCCAATTGCCGCCTTTTGACTAAATGAGTAATAAAGTTGTATTATGGTAGGCCTAAGACTATAAAAGGACGATGATTAACACGTGTAGCCAGTTGCTATATCATTGGAAATTCCCAGTTTTTCGGAGAATACAACTGCAAATAACATTTGACCGTTGACGTTATCCTAATCATTATCTTATTCAAGCTGAGTCAAGAACGAGAAGAGACCTCCATTGTGACCTAGGATCTTGGTCCGGACCTAGCTGACCCATGTTTTAAGACGTCCCCAATACCTACAAAATGATTTAGTTTATTCTTTAGAGATCGAAAAATTCAAGTTCATTCCATACTGATCATTCTTAAAAATAAGCTACATTAAAAGACGTTATTAACCTTTTAACTGTCATGCCCGAGATAGTCTCAAGTACAACACTGGTGTTCGAAAAAGTCATAGTCACAGAAAAGTCGAGTACTACTCGGGGTAATTTTTTGAGTTCATCGTATTGTTTTACCCGAATATATATCGGGAGACGTTTATTTCGGCTTGATCTCTTTGTCAAACACGACTGATTATCGTTAAAAGTTAATGTGCGCTCAATTCAATAGATGGCAGTACTGTACTGAAGACTTCAAAGGTTAGAGGTTAGAAGTTTTTGGTTCAAAAAAATTTGACAATTTGTGTACCCAAATCATCAAAATAACTTGACAGTTAAAGTGTTAAAAAATATTATGCAGTCCCACCTAGTATGGTGGTTAGGAACCTCATCTTGTAATCGAGTAAGCACAGGTTCGAATTCCGAATAAGGCATGGATATATATTCGGGAAAAGAAGTCGGGCTTTCGCCTGAAATGGATTCCCGTCTCGAATGGAAAGCAGCGCACCCCTTATAAGGGTTGAGATACATCTATCATCCGTTATGAACAAGAATCTAGGAACTTTTAGTTGATAAATCTCTACATATTACTAAAAAAAATAAGATAATTAGTAGAATAATTCCATGTTGTTAAGGATTATCTTTGACTTGAAGACTTCTCTTTTTTATATTATCTATGTATGTAACTATAGAAGCATTTATTCCTGGTGATCATAAAAACTCTTACCAGATATAGGAGCTTCTAGAGAACTTTCCGCTGAACAAAATTAAAGAAATTTCAGATACTGATTTTTGAAAATACGAGAAGGATATCGGGAGCATTTAAACCAATAGAACTCTCACAACTGCGGTTAAAGTAAAATAATCTCCAAATTTTCGATTGGCAATGCAAATTATTTCCCTTGTAATGATTTCACACAGCTCTTGGATAACTATTTATTTCAGTATGAAAATCATCAAAAAAATAAAATGGTATATTCTTTTACAATTCAATCGAAAAAGGGTCCGTAATGATTTCGAGTCCCTTTCACATAAAATAAGGGCATGACTTCGCCCACTAGAGAAAAGTCCTATTCAAATCGTGAGTAAAAAGGGTTCACTCTCGAAAATTCCACATTGAGTCTGAGTGAGTTCGCTGACTCCAACTTCGCCGTACTCTTTCGCACTCTCTCCCGTTCCCTGATCTTCCAAGCCAGGAGACCGCTTTACTTCGCGTGCTCATTATCACTTTTTTCTATCGTTCAAGGGACGTCCAAACGGCTCCCTTCAAAATCCAGTCTCTCGTCCGAACTCTCTCGCCCTTCTTATATTCTCTCTAATCTCTCATCATCATCCCTCTGTGATCTCTTTGTCGGACTCAACCCCCCTTGTCCTTTTGTCGCCTTCCGATCTCGGTTCCCTTGATCTCTTACCCTTCTATCACGCCAAATCGGTCTCGTTTCCTGTTCACTCGTCCAAGAGGCGCCGAGGCTGGGTGCACATTTGTACGTTCTCAGACGCGCCGTCGTCACCGAATTGTGGTAAAATTAAAACACAATGTTAAGGTGCCTCTTTTTGATAGTCCTGTCAGCCGGGGAAAAAGGTTCCGAAACTTGACCACCCAGTTACGAAATTCCTTCCCAGCAAATAGGGAAATCCCTGGAATTTTCGCAACATCTTTCGGCAAGGGGCAAGAGATCTGTTAACAAAAAGGGGGAAGAGATCGGCGTCATCACACCCTGCACATATTGGCCAGGGCTTCGGAAAACGACAAATGGCATTGAAATGATACACGCATAACAAACACTGCTGGAGAAAACATTTGAATTAAGAAAATTTAAATTATAAATAGCTCTGCAACACAGATAAGGCCACATTGATTATTAGAGTTACTAGTTTCCAACGGCCTCACCTACCCAAGAGATAACACATTGCATGAGGTAGATTGTTAACAACACAATAACGAAAGTAAACATCGCAGGAGAAATCTATGTAATTGCTCATTTTACGGAGTCTTTTGCCATCCCACCTAGTATGGTGGATATGACACTCGACTTGTAATCGAGTGGGTTCGGGTTGGAATTCCTAATAAGGCATGGATATATCTTCGGGAAAAGAAGTCGAACTTTCACCTGAAATGGATTCCAGTCTCGAATGGAAAGCAGAGCACACCTTATGTTATATGCTTTGATCACCGTTTGCAATAAAAAAAGTTTATATCCTTTTGTGTTTCTGTTGTATGTTTCTCTTCGTTTATCTCTCGTCTTTCGTATGTATACCAGTATGAAACACACAGCAACAACAAAAGTTAATATCTTTCAACAAAGACATGGTCGTCAGACGTGAGAAATATCTTATTAAAACTGAAGTTAAAATAAGTAAAAAAGAATAAACGTCATCTCAATTCTTTTTTTTTTTTAAACTATTTCCAAAATTTACAAAACTCCACATCAAATACAAAATGGGCATATATATAACCACCAATTTAACTCTCTCATTGAATATTTTTTTCAGAGTAGGAAAAATTAAGTTGGAAATGTTGAATCAATGAATAAGATGAATGAAGCTAGGTAGTTAATACATTAAGTTAGTTAATACATTAATTAGTTATTGTTAAAATTATTTTGTATTAAACTGCGTGAAATTTCGAATACATTTGCAATTTAAATATAATATTAATATATACCTTAACATATTTATTGTCAGCCAAGTAGTATGAAACCTAATAATGATACAAAATTAACGCGAAAAAGAACTTTATTTTATTAGTGGAAACACATTTTGTGCCTGCTTGAGAGATGAACTGATTATAGTTAAATCTATTTCAGTGAATTAAGAGAGAAATGCACTCGGTTGTTGTCCAGTGGTTTTTATTTCAAACTGTTGTTAATGCACTTCTGGTATTTATGGAATATTTCTTACTCACTTCTCTGTAAAATTTCTTTGTAAGGATAATGATATTAATAGAACTTGAAAAACTTTCCTGTAAAACTGATTTATAGAGAAAAAAATAATTATTTGTTGCCGCTAATGCCACCTTTCTGACGTAGTCAGATCGAGGCCCACGAAATTCTTCGTGGCAAGGGGCTAGAAGTAAGCCTGTCATTGGCCTTGGCCTTGAGCACCATACGGGCGACACTACGAATTAGCTCGGCGAAATTCCCCGAATGGACGATAGATGGCGACACCACCTATCTCCACTTCCACAATTTAGACATGGAACTGAAGGGGAGGGAAATATTCTCCAGTCCCCTGCATTCGTGATTCAGCTCACAAGACTTTCGGACCCACTGATTTAACGAGCACGTACTTTATGTGTACTCGGAGGGTTTTGGTGGCATCGGGCATCGAACCCAGGCCTTCCGGTCTAGAGTCTGATACTCTAACCGCTAAGCTACCCATGGCTATAATTAATTATTTAAATTTATGACCTCAAAAAATTAAAGATTAACTCATTTACAATTTATTAAATTTATATAAATTTCCAAAAAAAAATTTTAAGAAAAGAATTTTAAAAATCATTTTTTTTTCCTTAATATTTAATCTTTTTAAATTTCATTACTCGTTATAAATTTGACGTTAATATTCACTCACTCACTCACTCAAATCGAGTGTATTTTAAACACTGCAAAATTTTAATTAAATATATTTTAAAGAATAATTATGCACAAAGCACCTGCTAAAATTGACATGCTTTAAATAAAATGGTATTTAAAAAATCAAAAAAATTATTGCCAACTATATTAATGTAGATCTCAGAAATCAAGTTCTAATAAACTTGCATAGATGGAAACAAAGAAAGTGATCCTTGAAAATCCATTTCTATCTGAATTGGTTGAATCAAATAGAAAATTAATTCTGTCTAAATTTTCTATCCGAATTGGTTGAATCAAATAGAAAATTAATTCTATCTATAAATTTTACGATCTGAATGTTGAGAAAATATTTTCTCATTATTATAGAGAAGGGTATATAATTTATCATCCATTTAAATTTACATTTAAGTAAGATTTCATGTGAAACACACATGTTAAAAAAGTTAAAACGAAATTATTGAATACACCTTTCAGCGTTATTTTGTAATATGATAATAATATGATAATATGTTATCATATTACAAATAATACAATTAATTAATGTAACCATTTACACTGGTATTTTTAAAACGATATTTAAAATAGTGATTAAAGCAATATCAAATATTTATAACGCTATAATATGAAGACAAATAAACTACAACACGTAGCTCGTTATAAAGAATTATTACAACAAACTACAGCACGTAAGCATTGAAATTCAACTTTCCAACTTGTGACAATATGTATGATTTAGAACACAACAAATATGCTCAGTTCCTTGCCACTGTGGATAATATACCTATGGTTAGAATTGACTACTTTGAGAAGTGAATATCAGGTTTTCCTTCAGAAATTAAGCTTATAAGTATATAAGTTTGCTTCAATAGTAACACCACTACTCTTCATATCTTTAACAGTTCCCTTATGGTATCGCCATCACTATTTTTAGTGTTTTATAGTAAGTACTTTTATTGAAGAAGAAAAAATTCTCAGAGAGGAAAAATATAATTTTCTAAATTACTCCAAAGAAGAGTAATGTATTTATGATTTTGTTAATTTTTAAATTTAATTTTTTTTCGTGTTGATGCAGAGTTTAATGGTACAAAAAACTTTTCTAGAAAGGAAAACATGAAATATAAAATAATGCATATCTTAATACAGATATATATTTTATATTTATTTTACGACTACAATAAAAAACCTTTTCGGTTTAATTTATTCAAGAAATAAAACCAAAAGGATGATAATAAATTCAAATAAAATAAAACAACACAATTGGTACTTTAAATATTAAGTCATTTAATATACAGGTTAATCTTATTCTTATTGGACAGTTTTTTCTAAACTGAATGAGTCTTTTTATAATATACAAGGAAAAATTGTGATCGATATATTTACTGAAAATATGGCTGATAATGTTTGATTGGTAAATAAATGGAAACTACTAATCAAAAATGATTATCCAAAACTATTCTCTTATTTACCTGTTTGAATTTTAAATCCACGGTTAATTGAATAAAACTTAATTTCTTTAATGCGTTAAATCTTAAAACAGCTATTTTTATGCCTAATAATAACTAAGCTATGGAGTGAGAAACTATTTTATTCTCTAAAAATATAACGAGGCTTAAATTCATTGCTAAATATCTACCATGGCTGTGAAAAAACAAAGTGGTGACCCTGGCAGCCTTGTGGTCATGGTCAAGAACTGGTGGCTGGCGTTTTCGAGTTGTGAGTTCGAGTCGCGATGCCTCTGTGAGCCCACCATGTAAAAGAGATAATACACATTAATTCTTTCCTGGCTCAAAGTCTTCAAATTGGCATGTGGGAAGTTAAAAGAGTGGAGTGCCAGTTCAAGTGCCATCCTCTGCAACTATGGTTCGAAATTGCGAAGAACGTTACCAATGGTAATTATGTTGTCTTAGAATACGACGTCAATACAAACGGACTCACTTGAATCTCAAGTGTTAGTAATTCACCAACCTACTTTTTCCTTCACCTGAATACACAAACTCATTTTATGTTGAACAATAACTTTGGAATAAGATTCAAAGGAAGATACTGTTTTTCAGTTCCTACTATTAGACTAGCTGAAATTTTATATATAGGTTTATTTTGGAAGACAATACAATAATATAATAATAATTAATAAAAATTAATTGATTAAAACTAATTATTTAAAGAATTACAAATACAATCACTTTGGCATCATTTTTGGCGACTTGTGTCAAAACTTGAAAAGGTTTTTTTTCACGCGTTAAAGTATTCAGTTGAACTTAAATTTATATATACGATTGTTTTGGATATGACAATACGATACTTTAATGATAATGAATAAAAATTAATTACCACTTAATGCTGTGATTCTGTCCTATGTATATACATATTTATATTAATTATAACTATTTAATAAAAAGTAGCTAAAAAATTAAATTTTTCTTTGTTGATCTAAGTAGGAATTGATTTAAAGACATTTTTTATACTACTTGTTAAATACAATACATCACAAAAACAAACGATGAACTATTTTTTTCATTTAAATAATTTGATAAGTATGTTGTTTATATTTTCATTCTTTTTTCATGAAATTTATTGTTTGGTTCATTTTCTCGTGATCATTAAATTCAATTATATTCAATTTTTAACTCAAAAAAAAAGTAAGACCTTAAAAATCTTCAAAATATGATGGCGATAAAAAAAAATGTTGAGCATGTAAAATAAGAAAATGATTAAATTATGGAAAGGGAGAAAAATTATCAATTTAAAAATATTTCTGAAACACAAGTCCCGTCTCAGTAACATAGAAAGAAAAACTGATGAATAAAAAAAAATGCAATGGTAGAAGTAGAAATGAAGAATCAGCCTTCTGATGCCTAGAGAACGTTCATTAGACCGTAACTCTAGGGAATTCTTGCAAAAGCTGAAGACCATTCGTCATCATTTTAATGTTAGCCAAAGCAAAACTCATCCACTCTCCCTGCGTGTTTGAAGAAGCAAGAAATTATAAAATTTATTTTTTATCTTTTTGTCTTCACACTTTAACTACCAGAAAAAAAGATGCTTTTTTTATAAAAGATTATAAAGGGGTTGTTTTGTGAAGTTATTCGAAAAGTAAGATATCATTTGAGTGAATCGTAACTTAAAATGCATTTCTGTTTATTTTAATGCAGGCTGATACTAACGCAGGACTCGTATTCAAAATGTTTGCTGTATTGAAAGTAAAGAATGATTCAGATAAAACATCAAAATATTTGAAATTTATCTTAATATTACTTGATGTTCTAGCAAAAGATATTCTTATCCCATATGAGCAAATTCAATTCAAAATATATTACGTATAAATATTTCATTTTTCCAAATATATATAATAGTCTTTTTCTTCAATGGAGTATTTCCTTATTTATTCAGTCAATTTATCTAAAATTGGTCTGATATGACTTTTGCCGTATTCTATATAGGTTAGAATAAATCGATATGAATATGAATAGCTCTTTAAATAAACATAAGGAAAGAAATGTAAGTAAACTCGATTCTAATTCATGATGAGTGTTTCTGCCAATATACTAAAATTTCCTACAACTATTTCACTAAAATTTCTTATATCGAATTTACTTGAAATATTTTAATATGCATAAAATGTAATTCATTTACTTATAATACGTTCATTTTAGACATGTTAAAGTACATATTTAATCAGATTGTATGAAAATATTTTAAAAAAATGTTTATTTTTCTTAAGAAAATATATAAATATCCCCTACATTAAATTTTATTTTTTTCGTGAATTTTTCACCATTTCATTTATACTTGAACTTATTAAAAATCTCCTTTTAACTCTTTGATGCTCTAAGTTGTATTTGCAAGTACTCAACCAAAATTAATATACTTATGAAGTTATTATACATATATTTCTCAACGTGTGTGAGTGGTTACAAAAACAAAGTATAAAACAAATCAAAATGCAGAAAACGAAATGAGACTGCAGATAAATTCAGTAGACACAGATAATTTGTGTGAAAAAAAGCAAGCGCATATCCCAGTTATAAAATGTAATGCACGGGTAGGTAACACTTGGGTCAAAAATTGATATTATTAATGAGCAAATTATATTAAAAAACTATATTAGGATTTTTTTAATAATAAATGCAATATTTCTTTTAATTGCATTTACATAAACTACCTATAACATGTTAATCTATTTTTAATATTATTTTGAGATATATTCTTGGAAGTATATGTATGGAATGGGGTTCCATGAAAACACTTTCTAGTTCTAGGGGTTCCAAAAAAAACTCCTTTAATGTCTAGGGGTTCCATGAGCTGAAAAAAGTTTGAAGACCACTGTTCTAGATCTTTTCAAGAAACTTGTATAAAATACTTTTACAGCTGTGCTCTCTGTTTTATTTGTAAATTTTATCACATTACACAAAATGGTTTACAAAAAAAAAAGACAATTACACTTTCCTCCATTTATTTTTATTATAGAGTTAGATATAATTATATGGAACAAAAAAATATATCCCCAGTTTAATTTTATTTACCTATAAAATTTATTTAATTTTTTTACCTATTAAAATATTGTGGGAGAGGCAGAATGTTTTATAGATAAAGAGAACAATTTTGACATCTTTTGGTTTTTTTTACTCAACTAGCAAGAATAGTTTTCTGCTCCGTCTCTATTTTAGTTCTCTGTTAGTTCTTACTCTATTACTCTGCTCGTTCAGCTCATTATAAAAATGCTTTTAACTACATATATATAACTAAACATAAAAAGAGAATGAGAGAAATAAATGTGAGAAATATTTATTATAACAAATTGCGATTATTTCAAATTTCAAATGCTATGATTTGGTTTACATACTTTTTCAACATTTGTGTAGCAGATAATTCTCATTACGAATATACACTCACAGGCCCCATCTAGTACTACAACTTACACTAGACATTAAGAACATTAAGAGAAAACTAATCTCTTAATTCAAAATAGAGAACTAAGGTTAATTGCTCCCAAAAGAGCAATTCAGCGCAATTTCGGAGGGTAATATTCTTGCTTAAATGCAGTAAAATATCTCGAGTCAACAAGTGAGTATTGCGCCAGTACTGTAACACGAAAGATTTTAATTACTCATGATATTGTGATACATACCGTTAAAAGAGATTATGCTTTTATGTTTTGGTTTGGAAATAGAAAATCTTATGTTTGTTTCACTAAATGTTCAGCAGAAGAAAATTAATTTAAAAGAAATAGCTTATAAGCAAATAGATTAAAAACTTCAATTGCTTTTAGAGAATTTTAGAGGAAAAATAACCCAGTTTAAAAACTTTATAAAAAAATTTCTTTTGAGCATAATCAAAGCATAGCAAAGTGAAATTAATAATTTTATATAATTAAAATAAAGTGTTCTTCAAACTGATTTATAAATGCGTGAACATGTGTCCTTAAAAGTAAAAATTATGTGTATGAAATTGTGTAACCTTTTAAGTGGTTTTCCCGTACAATGTACGTTGTAGCGAAAGTTGACCGCCATTGGTTTTCCGTACGCTGTATAGGCAATGATATTTTCTTTCCATCTTTGATTTGCACTTATTTTTAATTCTTATGATGCATTATTTAATGTAGTATTTTGAAAAGGTGATGCAATTGCTGAAATGCTTTACATCCGGTATTTTTGTTGTAGTTGTTTTTATAGCTACGGTGGTAATCAGTATGGTGTTTAGTTATAAACAATAAAAAAAAAATTGGTTTTTTTTTAACATTTCGGCTAAAAAAATTGACCCCTTAAAGCAGGGGTACTCAACCTTTTTTTCTTCTGGGTCTCATACATATGTCAGCCTTTTCACGCGGGCCGTAACATGAGAATAAATGGGGGATAGAAAGGAGAAATACTTTAACATCAAGATAACATTGGAAATTTAAAATGCGGAAAAAATTGATCGAAATATTATAACTCCTGTTTCGCTTTTTTAATTATTATTATTATTATTATTTTATTTTGTTACTAACATTAAATCAAAAGCATTTAAGAAACACTCCCTCACAATGTATGCATCAGTAAACGGTTCCATATGATTAATAATAATATAACAAACTTCATGGGATGTCTTTATTACGGCTGTGATATAACTACTAATAAAACACTTTGTTGCTGTTGCAAGAATCATTCAAGAAAAAACCTATTTATCAACTCTTGAAAAAAGTCTTCGAAGTAAAGTGTCATTGAATAATTGCTGTTTATTGGTATTTTTTGAATACAGCATTTTCGTGACAAATCAGGCAATTACTTATCGATGTTTGTTTTTCACTACAATATAGTTAACTTCCCAATCTTCGTGAAACGATATATTTTCTTCAAATAATTTTCACTTGAAATATGTGAAAGCTAAATAAAAATTAATTCCACCCACTGTTCATTCCACTGTGGTCTGTTATTACTAACCGTAACTGTTCCAAATAGAAAATAAAATATGAATTCATAACCAATTAAATCATGATGAATATCAATTAAAGCAAAATTGATATATTATATTTCTCGACAAATGGCTTCCCATCAAATTTTTTATACAATTTTCTTAAATAAGTGAATTTCTCAGAGAAATGGGCCATGGCCAGGCCACTTAAGGTATCCGACTACGTTCAGAACCGTGATTTTAAAAAAGCGTATCAATGGATAATTTTCATGATATTTAGTGTCACTTAGATTAGAATACATTTATAAAATTGTCTTAATGACATTTTGACAAAAACAAATGATTTAAATACAATATTTCGGCAAAAAATTAACTTAGAATAATCTTTTTTCAAAATGTTCTCCTTTTGGGAAAAATACTTCTATTATAATAATATTTTTCCTGTATATAGCTCAGACCTCTGTTCAGAGGCTCAACTAGAAGTTTTGAAATATATAACTTAGAAGTGGGTTCATCCATGTTTTACGACAACAGAGGGGAGAAATTTTAAGAAAAATACGCCGATAATTATTTCAACGGGTTGTAACACTAAAAATAATATGAATTTTTCAAAAATCATAGTTGAGCCTCTGTACAGAGGTCTAAGCTTGTACAGAGGTCTGAGCTATATACAGGCAAAATATTATTATAATAGAAGCATTTTTCGCAAAAGGAGAACACTTTAAATAAAGGTTATTCTAAGTTAATTTTTTGTCGAAATATTGTATTTAAATAATTGTTTTTTGCCAAAATGTCCTTAAAACAATTTTATACATGTATTCTAATCTAAGTGTCACTAAATATCAGTAAAATTATCAGTTTATGCGCCATTTTAAAATCACAGTTCCGAACGTAGTTGGATACCTTAAGAAGACTCGGCTAGCCGCAGGTTGAGTATGGCTGCCTTAAAGGTTCTTAGAGTAATATGTATGTACACTTATATAGTAAAAATACATTTTATTTAAAATAAAAATTAATTTCGTCATTTAAGACTGAACGTTGCAGTAAAGTTTGCTGAATTAAAAATATATAAAGGGATGCGTCAATTTAAGGAAAAATAATTGACTTTCAGATGCTCCAATGAGCTCTCTCTGACATGGTTTGTATAACAATGGATTGTAAGCAATTGGGTCACTTGCTCAAGAGTGTGGGTGGTACAACGACTTAGAGGTGGTAGTAAGTTAAATTGAAATGAGTTGTGTGTGTGTGCAATTCCATCAAGTGAAATAGTGTCTAAGTTAGAGGACAGCCGCTTCTACATTATAACTTTGTCATTAGATAGTGGTTCAAAATACTTCATCAAGCTACTTGATCCATTCACAGAAATTATTAACTATTAGAATTAATAATCAATTAATATTATAATGATAAGAATGTAATATTGAAATTAAAAAATATTCTAAAAAAATATTGAAATTAAAAAATATTCTAAAAAAATATTGAAATTAAAAAA
>BMAV01010990.1:607047-653877 GCA_019973955.1 Trichonephila inaurata madagascariensis
TGAAATTAAAAAATATTCTAAAAAAAGCAAACTTTTAACAAAAGCATTTAAAAGCAAGGAAATAATTGCATATTGTTTCATATATTATCGCCTGATTTATTATTATTATTATGTTGTTGTTGTTTCAAATCCCCTTGGAGCAGGAAAGCCTACACCGTTTGATCTTTCCGCATAAGAATACCACAAACCAGGTCTTGAACTCCAAACAACTGTCACAGGGAAATACCCCAGGAGATGAGCAAGAGAAGCAGGACGCTGGACGTCACTGGGAAATGGAATGCGAAGCGTTTCTCCATCCTATATCTGGTTTGCTGAATGTGGCCTGATGTGGATGGGCCTTGATGAGAGAGAGTCTCCTAATTGGTGGGTAGGATGTGGCAAGGAGGCGTGATTACAGGAACAGTTTAGGATGTGTCTGAAGTTGGTGGGAAAAGTCTTGATGTTGGATGAGAGTTCTTGTTGTCATTGGTTGAGAGCACTCAGTGATTAGGCACTCTATTGGCTGCACTGATACATTGGAACATAGCAATGGAGAAGGTCTAGAAGGCTAGCTTGTGAGGGATTCCGAAAATGGAATCAACATTAAGAAATTAAAGTAATGAAAACAAAAATAATTTAAAGAAGGAAAAGAATTTACTATGGTTACTCACTGCACGGTGAGTGATTAAATTAATTGTTAGGAGAGAAGCAGGGGGAGGTAAAGAAAGACTTTAACCCAATGCACAAAGTTCACACCACGTGGGTGACTGCTTTTAGAGTACACCAAGGCCACCTCTGAAGAGCCCTGGATCGCCTGCACTGTAGTGATAGGCCCTAGGGGGAGTTTGTAGCCCTTACAGGGCGCGTCCCTAGGTATCGGATCGGGGAATGCCTCTACTGGTTTTCGAATAGGTGTTAGAAGGGAAATAAAATACCTTCTTCCGCGGACCAACAAGCATGAGCTTTAGTCAGTCTTCCGCCTAAGTGGTTTCCCATCTAAAGTGAAACTGCAAAATACTCTTCACCATGGACCAACCGCATTTATTTGCATTATTATTATTGTTGTTATTATTATTATTATTAGATTGCTTTTGCTAATTTGGTAATTGTTGTCAATTCAATTTTGTATAACCGAAGAGATTCGAATGCTGAAACAATTTTATAAAAGTTTATAAGTGTATTTTTAAGAAGTATTAGAAGGAACACAACTTGTATTGAAAGAAACACCAAAACATATTTAGCTAAAATAATTAAATAGCATTGGGGAGATGATTTGATTCTAACATAAACTTTCATTGAATCAGCAGATACATAACTTCCTGAAAGTTCTTTTTCGCAAAAAGATAGATTTTCCATGTTACATAGTGTGACGGGGCTTTATCGGATTTTCATACTAATCCTCTTGGGGAATCTTTGGGACCAGAATTGAGTTATTTCATATTCATTCCTCTCAAGAAGAAACCTCGATATGCAGATTAAGTAATAGATATATAATGGAGCTTTAGTATTCGCGAGAAAGAGAATGGAAGGAGAAAGAAAGCTGAGATGCTGAACGCCGTGAGCTGTTGGGAAAATATTAAAGGTAGAAGCATAAATATAGAACGGGCTTTAGCGTGTTAATAAATTTAAGGCAGATAAAGATTGTTAGGATAACTTATAATAAAGATAAGTGGTTAGGATTCCAAGCGCTATAGCGCCTAGAAATGCGTTATATCACACCTGATTGCATCCCTGTAGTAAGACTTGTGTTGTTTGGATCAATATATTAGAATAATAATAAATTAGTTTGATTACGGCTAACTTGAGTGATCAATCATTTTCCCCTACAAATCTAAGTCGCTTAGATGAAGAGATGGTATCCCCGAGTTGGGGGGGGGGGTATCACAATAATTTGCATTTTTTAAGCAATTATTAAAAGTGTACAAATGAACAAATGAAACATTTTTATTTAAAAGTTCACTCTTATAGTAAATTTCTGAAAAATCTAAGAGAAATAAATTTGAGCATTACAATGACTTATATTGAAATTAATGTAATGTCTAATAATTTTTCGGTATGAATAAAATCTGACATATATAAAAATACTTCAAACGTATTTTATATTTCTCCCTAAAAATTTATTTCTCTTATTATCTTCAAATTTTTTTTTTCAACTTAGTAGAATGAAAAAGTAAAAGCTATTTGTCACATTGAACTAAAAAAATATATGTGGTTATTGTAACTCAGGGATAATTTAATTTAATAACAGCAAAACTGTTAGAAGTTCGTGAAATAAATGAATAAATTATTGTAGTACTCAATTCGAATAAAGTGTCTGGACACAGTTGCTGCTAATTCATCAAAAAAGAAAATATAAATTTAACAACTCAATCCTAAGAAATGGATGCATAAAATTCCAAACTTTCCAAGCATAAAACTGTAGAAAACTATGTTTGAAAGGAAATATAATGATAGGACCAAATCGGAAAAGAAATATGCATTTCCATTTTAAAAATGAACTTATAGCTTTAAAATATAAAAAATATCTTCTCACACACTGAAATTGTTCGTCGAGCATGTCACAATGAGCTTAGAATTGCGTGAAACTTCTATTTTCTGTTCGACTACAACTTCGGATTTTTGTTAAGAATATTTTATTCCATTTCTTCCAAGCAAGAAGGAAAACAGTTTTATCTGATTTCTGAAGTCTAGTTCTTTTGTTGTTAGGAGCAAAGCATTTCTTCAAAGGAAAAAAGCAAGCATATACAGAAAATTTTACTCGATATAAGTACTGGAGGAATTGATGTGGAGAAGTTACATGAAAGAAAAACACAATATTTTTTCAACAGTACAAATGTGAAAAACATGTACTCATAAAAATTCTAAAAATATTTTTTATCACTCAATGATTTAAATTTAAACATGAACTTGTTAAAAACAATTTTCTCTATGATGAACATCTATAATATCTGAGTTTTCACTTATCAATTTTCTCGGTTCAATAAAGCTGTATATCGGAACTTTTTAATACTATGCCATAATTTTTAAATACATTTTGCAAGGATCAATAGTATTTTTAACACAGAAAAAAACTGAATAATAAATTAAAAAGGAAACAACTAATTAAAACATGAACTGAAACGCTCTGTAACGGCCTCACAACTGTATACACATATATTACGATACATTAAATCTATACTAAAAAAATATGCATTTACATAATTTGAAATTTGTCATTAAGTTAAATGAAGAATAGAAAGCTCGAAAGTTTCTATTTCTATCATAAATATCGAAATCAATTATTCAAATTCGAATCATTTTCGAAATTATTCTCATTAAAACTCTGAATATTAATTACGATTGTGGATGTTTAAAATGTGAGATAGCATATAAATGAATACTCTTAAATAGAGAATTAATGGATTTTTCTCTTCAATATACCATTAGGCATTTTTTACTCTCAGTCTGCTAAACTGATTCAAATCATTTTTAATTATAAATATTTATAAAAATTGGTTTCTAGAAAATAAATGTTTTCTATTATTTTTTTTTTTAATTTTATTTCAATCTAAAAATGTGGAGATGTTTACTCCCCATGTTTATAAATTTTCGTTTAATTTCAAATTATTGAATACGAGTTAATGATGTGTAAACAAATTAAATTTCGGAAGAAATTAGCAAAATAAGAATAAAAATTAATTAAAATGTTCTTTAGAACTTGAAAACTTCATTTTGTCAAATCGTTTGGATTTATGCCTTTCAGCTATTCATTTTATGTACATGCGTTTGCAATTGAATATCGAGGTGAATGTTAATAAATCTAAAACTAGAATAAATTAATATAATACCCATATTCTAACACTGATTCGTTCAAATTACTTTTTAAAAAATAAGATCTTCGAATGAGTTTTATCATGAAATTAATTTGTGTTCAATTTAATTTATATAATACTTATTACACTTTAAGATATTTCGGTTTAAATTGTATTTTTCTTCTTAAATTAACTTAACACACGATATCAATATAAGATATTATTAACCAGGGACTTTATATTATAAAGCTATGGATGTTTGAAAATAATTAGTCTAAATCTACCAATTTCTCAATAAAAACATGTTTCGAATTCATGACTTCAAACTGTATGAGTTGCGTTTCTACAGCTTAATTTATTTCTTCAAAGGACAAAAACCTTCGTCATTTTAAAAGCAGATTGTAATATTATGAGTATAAAATTTAAGATATCCGACTACGTTCGGAACCGTGATTTTCCAAAAGCGTATAAATGGATAATATTTATGATATTTAGTGCCACTTAGATTAGAAAATGTATATAAAATTATTTTAAGAATAGTATTACAATAAAAAATTATTTAAGTACAGTATTTTGACAAAAAATGATCACATAGAATGACCCATTTTCAAAATATTCTCTTTTTGTGAAAAATGCTTCTATTATAGTATTATTTTGCTTGTATATAGCTCAGACCTCTGTACAGAGGCTGAACTGGAATTTTTAAAATATATAACTTAGAAGTGGATTTTTTCATGTTTTACGACAACAGAAGGGAGAAATTTTAAGAAGAAAACGCCGATAATTATTTCAGTTGGTGATAACTTTGAAAATAATGTGAATTTTTCAAACCTCATAGTTGATCCTCTGTACAGAGGTCTGAGCTATAAACAGGCAAAATATTATTATAATAGACGCATTTTTCACAAAAGGAGAACCTTCTGAAAAAAGGTTATTCTAAGTTAATTTTTTACCGAAATATTGTATTTAAATAATTTTTTTTGTCAAAATGTCTTTAAAATAATTTTATTCATGTAGACACTAAATATCATGAAAATTATCCATTAATGCGCTTTTTTTAAATCAGGGTTCCGAAAGTATTCGTATACCTTAATTCTGCTCTTATGCTGCCTTCAAATATTCAAAAGAATATGCTTAATACTCAATTTAGTAGTCCTAAGAGATCAAATTTTATTTTTTAACAAATTTAATAGTTTAATAATTTGTATCAATTCTTCTCTACACATGTGACAAAAACTTCAAAATGAATATTTTTTATTGTGTTGGGGAAAGAAGGTATTTTATTTCACAGAGTATAATTTACTTTCCTCTTGAAGCACTATCACAAAAATACATCTCGGCATGAGGAAACAACTTAATAAGATTAGGAAGAAAATATAAATTTGAAACTAAATTAATTTTCTGAGTGAAGAAATTACATTTAGTTCAATTTTTTTCACGTCGAGGTTTTTTCCGTCCGCTTCAATAATCGCTGACGATATTTATTCTGTGTGGATGGAAGCGCATTTCACAGTCTTTCCTTTTTGCTGTGTCTGAAAATTTCAAACTGTAGAATGTAGTTCTGTTCTTTTCTTAGCAATTTTTTCTAATTCAACTACTTAGAGAAATGAAGGTGAACTTGGTAGATTACGAAAACTCAAAAGAAATTTTAAAAAATAAATCAAAATAAGAACAAACCATTCATTTTTCAATAGCTTTTATACGTATTCTTATTTTGGTAATTTTATATTTCAACATAACTAATCAAAATTTAAACCTTAATTTAGAGGGCAAAATCATGCCAAAAAATGGTATTATTGTTAATCTCTAAAAAAATAAAATAACATTTTAGGAAGTTATCTAAAATCAGATTGTTCTACATGGAGACTCTGTCAATATTCATTACAAATATAAGTAATAGTGAATAATTATATATATATATGTCGTAATACTAGAGAATGGTCAGGAAGATTTATTAGATCACTATTTACCTGTTGATGTTGCATTGACCAGGCAGTCCTTTACGGCAAGAAATCTGTTTTATTAAACATGTGTAGGGAAGCGTAAACATGAACATCTTAGACACAACACTACACAGAAAACATCCCGCATAAAAACACACTCGCGCACTTCACATTTTGACGAAGACAAAGACAAAGAGACAAAAAACAAAGACACGCGATAGCTACATGGAGAAGACAAAACGCAAGAGAGGGAATTATTCAAATAATAATTTTTTATAAACAGGGGAAAACGCACTATTAAAAATGCCATCACGTATTTAGGTGAAGAGAATAACTAGTTATTTATGGAAAGGACATCATTTTTAGGGAATATTAAATCCGGGTTAGTAAGGGGAATGAAAGCAATTAATGATCTTATATTTCTTGAAATCGGCAATAAATCTACCAAAAATTTAAGGTCTAACAAATTAGTAATAAATATACCGACATAATGTTTTAATGCTTTAAAAAAGACGCGTTTCAAAATAAGGTATTAGGATTTATGAAATAAAAGTTATAAATAAAGGAAATACAAATTATGAGTAGATATCAGATTAATTTATTGCATATATATATGTCAAATAATGTTTTGCGTCACAAATATTTTAGTCTAAGTGAAATAGCATACAATGTTATTTCACTTTGTTCATAAAAAGTTAACTTTTTCCCTCACAAGTAAGGGACATTTGTACTTATATGGCTATAATACTTTTTCAAAATTTATTGATTATTGTTTGCAGAAAACTTTTATAACTGCCAAAGAATAAATAGCAAACTAGTTGTATATATAAAGAATAAATAGCACTGCTGGTCACCGTAAATGCAACACCAAGAAAGACAAGAGATAGCAAAACAAAATTTGTTTTGTAGATAACATGTTGACCAAGTATCAAATGCTTAAATTTATAGACTTCTGTGAAGTGTGGTTCCTGTCAGAATCAGTAGCCAGAGTAGCCGGAGAGAAGTTGGAGATCACCGCTGCCACACGCCTCGGCAATAATTCAGAGACTTTGGATGTGTTCTGGGGATACAGCAGACCAAGCAGCTTCCACACGTTGCCAAAGTTGATCTGGTGTGGAAGCTGGGGATGTAATCTGGATCAATCGTTGAACAACCATAGACCACATGTTTTCTATCGGTTAAAACTCCGCAGAGCGAGCCAGCAAGGGAAGCAATTCAATCTGGTGATTGACGAAGAACCTTTGGACAATGCATGTCACGTGTGGTCACACATTATCCTGTTGAAATATAGGTGTGGCCAAGCCCTGAAGGTAAAGAAGGACAACTGGCTCCAACACCTTGGAGATGTAGCATTGGCTGTTTAAAGTACCGTCAAGGCCTACTAAAGGAGTGCTAGAGTGATATCCAATACCGCCCCATACCATAACACTCGGTGCAGGACCAGTGTGGCGGTGCATAATGCAGCTGTTCTGCATCCTCTCTCCATGGTGTCTCCAGACTTGAATCTAACCATCGTGGTGTTGCAGACAGATGTGTGACTCTTTAGTAAAGACAACTTCATTCCATTCTTCATCGCACCATTGGTTGCGGAGACGTCTGTGGTTCTGCGTCAAGTGTAGACCAAGCAATGGACGTCTTGCGGACAGACCGCTCTGCTGTGAATGGCGACGAATGGTACGCGCAGACACTGAATGATGCGTTACAGACTCAATGTGCTGTGCTATGGTTCGTGATGTGACTGAGTGATCCGTCACTGCCATGAGCACAATTTGCCTGTCCTCACGTGAAGTGGTGCACTAAAGTGGATGCGATCGACCACGTTTGTCCATCGTACCCTCCTGCATCCAACGGTCATATATCCGCATTACAGTTGTTTGGTTTCGTCCAACACGACTACCGATTTTCCTGAAAGATCTGAAAGATAATCCACAATCTCAGGCTACTATCCTTCCTCTGTCGAACTCGGATACTTGATCAAAAGCTAATCTCTGTTTTCTAAGAGACATAACTGACGATTTTTTGAAAAAACCACAAAAAAAGCATAATTGCCGAACTTGAAATCGTCGAAATCTCCAAGCCTTAAATAGCGCTTTGAGGTGGCGCCACAGGCGTGCGTGATGGGTGTATGCACTGAAATTCTAATCATTTGCATATCTCACTTCCGCTAATGCATGTTGTAAATTTCATGTTATTTGTATGCTTCCTTCAGGGTGTTGAATTTACGGAGGCCCGCAGTGTATATACATACATACACACACACATATCTATATATATATATATATATATATATATATATATATATATATATATATATATATATATTGCAAATAAAGAGAATATACTCTGTAGGCCATTTAAAAAGGCAAAATTAAGAACAAAAGATAACAAGGTCAAATTTATTAAGGAAATAACACACAGTACGAAGATAAATTGATAAAAAATGCAAACTTCTCTGTTATTATTAAAATTGTTTATTGCTATCAAAGCCGGTAATAGAAATTGCTACATGCCTTGGCCGTCATTAAAAACGGGTAGTGGTATTGCAACCCATGCTACCTTCACAGATTACATAGGGTGAAATAGTGTAGCAGCGGGACAGTTATATCATGTCAGAAATTCCCGAATCATCGACCAGGTGGGGTCGATAAGTAATGGATTGTGAGAGCTTCAGAAAAAAACAGAAATCTGGGGATGGAATAAGTAACCTTGAACATAACACGTGAGTGCCCTCGTGTATTGGAAAATAACATTAGGCAAGTTCTGAAGACAGCTTCTCATTGAGTGAATGAGTGAATATTAACGTCGCACTTTTAAGCTACACGAGAACTTTTGGCGACGGACCTCGAAATTTTAAGCCATGGTCAAGTGACGAGGACGACACCTGAGCTGGTACCATCCTCTCCTAACTACCACACTACACCAACGGGAGGACGTTTGAGCTCTCGACAGATTTAACGTGCATCTTTCCCTTACAAGGCAGGTCCTTAAGGATACTGGACTCGAATTCATAACAACCCAGCCATGATCCAATTCTGAAGATAACAGAGAACAACAGGCTCCAAATTTAAAAAAAAATGTACCACTAGCTTGTCATTCTAATGGAAATAATTATTAGGGATTTGAGTGAGGGAATTGAATCCAATGCAAGATATATTGAATCTGCTCACACAAAATTAGGGAACGGGAAAGCAATTTCGGTAAGTCAAATCATGATTTGATTTTCTCAGTATTCTCACGGTGAAACCTTCATGAGGATTGGATGATTCTTCTGTATATTTAATGACCAGCAAAGTATATCGAAACAACATGTGCGTGTGCAACCTGCAGCGTTGATCTCCTTGTGGAAAATTAAAATTCACTTTCCAGCTTGTATTTGAAAAATAAGACCCAGAAGATATGACCAGGGTTACCAGATTAACTTTGGCAAAAAGTTATTTCGCCAAAGAACCAGTTAAAAATCACTGGAATCAACTATTCCGGAAATTTCTATCAGGCTATATTAAGGTCGGAAGAGTTCAAAAGTCAGACAGTTGAGATAAGAATGTGCTTGTGTTATCTGTGATAAGACAGAGAGACTTTACCTTCCAATGTTCCTGCTAGAAGAACTGTTCTGAAGAGGAGTTTCTGGAGCGCTGTAAAGTTTGCTTATAATCAGATTGTTTTGAACTGCTGTTTATAATCTGAGATGATATTTTTTTGTGTATATACATCAATTTTCAAGCAGTCATTTATTTGGCCTATTAATTTAATAAATCTATTATTATTAAACTAACTGGAGTCTTCGGCTGCTTCCCCCATCCTCCACAAATTTGCAACAGTATTATGAATCCCTAAAATGAAAATATTGGAAAACGTTTCTCGGGGCAGAGCATCTAAATACTCCATTTGTAAAAACTTCAGTAATTAAAAGAAAAAAAATGTTCAAATGTTAAGCACAGAGTATGCTAGTATAAACTAGGTATAAATCTTCGACACACTACGGAATAAAAAACTTTACTTAGAGCTCAAAAATATTTTTTTTTTATTATTTAGTATTTTATAATGTTAAAAAATATGTGGACCCTTTAAATTCACATCATCATTTCTGCAGCCTTCATACATGTTTAAATTTGCTTATATATGCAGAACCAAAAGTTATAAATTTTGAAGTAATATATAATATTGAAAAATGATAAACCCTTTACAAATTTTCCTCAGTTTTTAAAAAAAATGCAAAATATGAAACTTTTTTTCACACAAAAACGTGTAAGAGTTAAAATAGTTGCTCTTTATTTAAGGTATCCGAAAACGCGCGCGCGCGTTCGGAACCGTGATTTTGCAAAAGCATGTAAATGGATAATATTTATGATATTTAGTGTCAATTAGATTAGAATACATATATAAAATTGTTTTAAGGACATTATGGCAAAAAAAAATTATTTAAATGCAATATTTTGGCAAAAATATTACTTAGAATAACATTTTTTCCAAATGTTCTCCTTTTGTAAAAAATGCTTGTATTGTATTAATATTTAGCCTGTATATAGCTCAGACCTCTGTACAGAGGCTCAACTAGATTTTTTGAAGAGCAGAACTTTGAAGTCAGTTTATCCATGTTTTACGAAAACAGAAGAGAGAAATTTCAAGAAAAGATACCGATAATTATTTCAAATGGTTGTAACTGAAAATAATGTGAATTTTTCAAAAATCATAGTTGAGCCTCTGTACAGAGGTCTCAGCAATATACAGGCAAAATATTATTATAATAGAAGCATTTTTCCCACAAGGAGAACATTTTGAAAAAAGGTTATTCTAAGTTAATTTTTTGCCTAAATAATGTATTTAAATAATTTTTTTTTGTCATAACGTCCTTAAAACAATTTTATACATGTATTCTAATCTAAGTAACACTAAATATCATGAAAATTATACATTTATGCGCTATTTTAAAATCATGGTTCCGAACGTAGTCGGATACCTTAATTGAAATATTCTAAAGGGAACTTCAAAAGCATAATAAAAGAAAGCCTAAGTTTAGGTAAACAATATAATGTCTAATTTTGGTGGAATATTTTTTTTAAAAAAAAAGTAAGCGTTTTTTGTTTTAAAATAATTCTCAAAATAAGAAATAAATTTATGATAAATCTAGACATATTCTTAACTACAATCCGTATTTTTTAAATGAGACAATGTGTTAAATGTGCAATAACCAACATGAAACCCATTACTTGAATAAATGTCATTAAATATTACGCTGAAGATTGCACTTTACTTCTCCTCAAATCTTTTAATATTTTAACAAACAACTTATTCCATTGAAAAGAAAAAAATAAATAAATAAACATTAAAATCACTTTAAAAAACGCAAAACGGAAAAAGTAGCTTTAAAAGCTCGCAGTAATCTGATCCGAAAAAAACCCGATTAAAATAAAAAAAAATTATTATAGATTAATATTGCAAAAACAGGCGCACAAATATTTTTAAATGATTTAAGATGAAATTTTGCAAAACATTTGAATTTCTTAATGCTAAATATTTTGCTTTGATATCCTTAAGACTCTATAAAGTTATACTTTTTTTCTTATCAAATTTAGAAAATGAATTAGGATTATTTTATTCGATATGAGATCATAATAAAATTCAAAATTAATACATAAAGTAATTCAAAAATAAATATATGAAAGATAATATTTAAAGTCTTTACTATGCTGTGCATTCCATTATTTATTTAAAAACAAAAAATTTAAAAATATTTTATACCTTATGATTGCTAAGTGAATCAAAAAATAGACTTTTACAGAAATAAATAAGGTTTTTCTTCCTTACATTTAGGATTAAAAGCGAGAGCAAAACATGAAGACTATTTTCACTAGTTTTCGAACTACGCTTTTTTATTTACACTACACACACACACATAATAACCTGATTTAACTTATCATAAAAAATATAAGTATCGTTAAGTGAAATAATTACATAAATCAAAATCAATTAAATAAGAATTAAATTCATCCTGCACCATGTATCAGTTAATTCTCCCAGAAACTAATATTTGCTGGGATTATTGAACATCTGTTATATTACGTTTAACAATATTCGCAAAAAAAATTGTTCAGTGTCTATTTTCATGGGTGTATGCTAGTTCAGAGGAACAGATGGTAAAAAGTACGAAATTATGCGGTTTTCTATTTGGATAATTTCATTAAACTTGAAGAAATTATCCAAGAAAATGAAATTCGAGTTATGTAATAATATTTGCCCAATTCATTAACATAAAATGTTTACAGAATTAATTGTAATTCAGAGGATTTAAGGAAACTAGGAAACCTCTATATACTGACAATTTTAAATTGACTGTTTTCGATGTACATTTTCTCAAAATCTGTTAAATGTACATGTTTGAAATTTTTCATACAATTAAAGTACACTTTTCTCATTATACTGAAATGAGCTTTTAGCTAATTTTGAATTTTTTCATAATTTATAAAATATTTTATCAAACATAGGGGTATTTGACCCATTTTTCACATCAAAAAAATTTGTAAAAAATAAATTTTTGAGTTTTTTACAAAAAGCTCATTTCAGTATATATAGCCAATAGTATAAATATATCATAAAAAATTTACATACCTTGAACAGTAGTTTCTCAGAAAAGATACATCGAACATCAAAATTTACATTTTGTGATAAATTGATTTTAATGTATAAAGTGAGACTTCTAATCGGTTAGGAAATAAGAAAAGAAACGGCTCAGTTTACAATAAAAGATACATGTTTTGCTTTATATTAGACGTTCAACTTTTAAGCAATAACGAAATACTTTGTTTACATTTCTCGCTATTCAAATGGGCGTGGTCCAGTTTCAACGATTATTTAAAAAAAAGGTTTTAAGGACTTCTAATTACCCTAGAAGTTAAAGTAAGGTATTTTTAGAAAGGTTAAAATCTATACAATTGAAAAATGTAAAAATCTCAAATTGTCAAAAAAAATAAGATATTAGCTTTCCAACACCCCTTAAGGAAAGATATTAACTCAGAAATATGAGATAATAGCCCCGCGTGTGTGTCAGAGAGATAGAAAAAGTAATGATACAAGAATTTACTCAATATGTCTTGTATGTAAAATAATAGAATTACGACAGTTTATTTCGAGTCATAATATGAAATATTTAACTAATCAAAATTTCTATATCATTGTCTTATTCTGTTTTTAAATTTTTAATACGATTATCGTATAATAAATTGCATTTTAAAAGGAATACAATAAAGAGAAATTGATTTTCTCTATTTACAATTTAAAAGGGAACTAAGTACTATTGAATTCATATAACAGAGATACAGTTTCTTATATTTCAATGACTTTTTTTCCCGTTCATGCAATATTAGTTTTCAAAGAAATATTATGAATTTATTTTTGTATTTCGAATTCAGTATGAAAGTGTATTTATGTTTCCTATCTTTGAAGTTTCTTTGTAAAACTTTAAAATAGAAATTAATTTCCATTAGAATATTAAACTTATAGAAATATAAAAACATTAATTAATTTTTTGGATCGATGAGACTTCTAAAATAATAAACTAGAATGAATAAATTTCTCCAATATTCTCCAAAAAAAAAACTATTACTGCCCAAAACAATATTGTTATAAATTAATTCGTGTCATTCTTGGAAATTATCAATTTTGGATAAAACGTTCTTGTTATTTTATGGTTTCCTCTTCAATTACTTGAATCTTTTTTTATTTTCACCTTCAGTTAAAATATTTAAATTGACTTTTAGGAATATCCATTTCAGAACATAAGACTGTAAAATTAAGATTGGATGTATTCAAAAAAAAATAAGAAATGATTAAAGCTACTATTAAACTCATTAAAAGTATCTGCTAATTTTATGCACGTCAGATTAATTAGTGGTGAAAGATTTAAGTATAAAAAATGCATCGCCATATTTTTTTCTGGTTTAGTAATCTTAATTGGGTCTGAAATAATTATTTCCACAGAATCAGCATCCAATATTTTTAACAAGTTTTCTATTGCAGCTTATTTTCGATCAGTTATATTAGGTTTTTTAGTGGAGAAAAATTTGCAAAATCAATGTATTAAAAAGTTTTAAATTAATTTCCTTTTTGATAGTACCTATGTCTTTTAATGAAACAAGTAAAATAATTTTTCGTCTTTATTTTCTTGATTGCGTACATCAATTTACATGAAAAAGGTAATTTAAGATAAAAAAAAAAAAAAAACCGTTAAGATGAAACTGATTAACTGATCAAAAAGTACTTAAAAATATAAAGTTCTGTGAGAAATTGTGAAGACGTTAACAATTTATTAAGTCTTTCTCGATTATCTAAATTAGGAATGAACAAAGATGATTTTATTTAAAATACTTATTAGTATACATCATAGTTTTAATGAAATACATTTGTTATTTATATGGATTAAGCTTATAATAAAATAATTCGAATAAAAAAAAAATTTATTCTAAATAGCTTGTTGAAATAGAAGCAAAAAAAGTATGAAATTTGGCCAATAATAAATTGATTTTAATTCATTCGATATAATTTCTTTCATCTCTTTCTGAATTTCATGAAACATAATAGTAAATGTATTATCTACTTATGTCTACTTATTGTCTGCTATGAAAACTTGGAATGTTTTAGTGCTTCATATTTTATAGGAAAGAAATTCAAGAACAGATTATTATTCAAAAATCAATTTTTGCAAGCAAAAATTAACATTTTAAAGTGTACCCTCTATTAGACAATACAATATATTGTTCTACCAATCTAATAATTTCCTATGATTGAATTTCTAACATACTGAAATATTTAATCCACTGATACCACTATTAAATAAAAATAATAAAGGCTGATAGCATTTTAAATTATAAGGACCATGAACAATTTTATTTTTAACTCTCCCAACCTATTTATTTCTTATGCCAAAATATCCTCATATATGTATACTATAAATGCGGAAAATGCAATTTTATGGCGATTGAATATATTGTAATTGAATATTAAAAACCATATATTTGAGCTTTCTAATGTTAAAAATAGTAATAATTCAATTTATACCATCTTCAACTGTTACTGTTCAAAAATTAGAATTGAAATTCCAGAACAGTCATATTCTCATTTATATTCATTGTCTATATTTCTTCCAGAATTTATCGAATAATACAATTTAATTTATAAGCGTAAGGCAAATATTTTTTTTTTAATTCTTACTCACTTAGCTTCGTTAAGGGAACATGGTACGATTTACGCAAAAATTTTTAATTTAAGGATTTTTGATATTTTTTTTGGTTGCCTCCTATGTATGTATACTATGTCAAACATATTTTGTGCTCAAAATTTCATAAAAAGCTAGCCATGTAATTTTTTTAAGGAAAAAACTTGAAATTTTTGAAGTGATTTTAAAATGCTACTCCTCCTACAAAAGTTGACGTACACGCATTAAATTTGATTTACAAGTACATCAAACTATAATAAAAGTTGGTATGGGTTTTGCGTTAACGTGATTGGTATTCTTACAATATTTCTTTTTATGAATGTTTATTGAAAATTCCTTAAAAAATGTATAAATTCTGAGTTTAATTATTTTTAAAAAAATAAATATTAATTTGATTTAAAAATGCATACCAACTTTTGTTACATGTACTATTGGGAATAGGTAAAAAAAATTCAAAGCTTTAGGCGCAATAGAAAAAAAGCCTTAGCATTTTAAATGAAGACAAAATAGTTATTTTATCTTTCTGAGATAAGTCAGTTTAAAGTTTTGATTTGCCATAGGGATGTGAATAAAAACGAACGGAAAAGCTATCATGATTCTGCGTTTTTTAAGTTTAGAGCTTTCAAAATTTGTGAGCTTATAGAAAAGTATATAAAGAAAACATTAGGCTAAAAAAATTAAATTTGATTTTTTGACCGATTTTGGTCAATTGAATCGTACTGTGTCCCCTTAACTTTCTTATTCATGAATTATAAAGTATTTCCAAATATATGTATATGTATACAAATTTTTTTATTAGATATTAAATATTGCAGAAGTTAAATACCATCCATATATTCCTCTGTGAAGTTGAATTTTTAATTTCTGAAGAATTCCAAAAATATCTTCATAAAAGATTTTATGGACAATAACTACGAAAGACTCAAAATTATAATTATTTTTTTTACTTCTATTATCTGAAAATTCGTAGATAGATTTTAATTATATAATTGACTAAACCTCATAGGCTTAGAGTCTAAAACTAATTAATTTAAAGATCATTTTATTGAATTCATAGCTATATTATAAGTCAAATACTTAGAAAATACATTATCTTATATCCAATCTTTTAAATAATTTTTCTTTAAAGAGTCAGAGTTATTTTTCTTCCTTTACCATGATTTTATTTCTTAACTAAAAATATTTATATATAATTGAAATTACTTAAGTCTTATTCTTAAATATCTAACTAATTTATTTAAATAAATGGTAGTTAAGAGTTAACATTCATGCTTTCCATTTCTTTTTGGAAAGAAGAGTAAGAGTTTAGTAAGTTTTATATTTATATTTTTTGAGTACAGGTTTACTTCTTTAAGAATAAGTTTACTACTTTGAGAAAAAATTTTCTCTTTGTGTGAACAAGATTACTTCTTTGAGAACAAGTTTGTTTCTTTGAGAACATGTTTGTTTCTTTGAGAACTAGTTTACTTCTTAGAGAACAAGTTTAATTCTTTGAATACAGGTTAATTTTTTGTCTGATCACTAATAGTTGAAAAAATACAAATAAAGAACCACAGATGTATTGAACTTTTTTCCCGATAAACAAAAGTCAAACCTAAAAATGAATTATATATTTCGATGGTTTTTCGCACAAGTAAATATCAACATCGTCTTTACGTGTCAAAAAAAGATATTTGAAACATAAATCCAGTTTATGTTTCAACTACATTTACATATCAATTTACATATTTATTTACATACATATTTGTATGTAAATAATTTCATACATTATTATCAATTACATACATATTAACACTTAAATATTTAAATTTTCAATTAGATTTACATATCCTTATAAGTTTATCATATTTCTTGAAGTAAGGTTTAATAGTTTATAATACAACTTCAAATTCTCGTTCACACTATTACAAAATTCTTACAAAAATTCAAATATATATATATATATATATATATATATATATATATATATCACACTATTTTGAGATTGAATGTTGTGATATTGATCATCTCGAAGGCAATGCATTTCTTGTTCTCAGATCATTTTAGAGTTGACATTTACTGGTTGTTTCTAACTGTACACTATCAAAAATTTTTAGCTATAAGATTCTTAAGAAACCAAGATTTGATTATATATATATATATATATATATATAGCTCTTATTACATCTTAACTGTCTGTATAATAATACTGAATCTACTGACCAGAAATGTAACATTTGCAGTTTTATTGACACTATATGTTCAACGGCACAACAGATACATGTCGAGCTGATTTGTTGTGAGTGTACCACAGATAAAAACCAGATAGTAGAGCATAAAGACCTATAAAATAAATAATAAAATAGTAGGTCGAATAAAAAGGCACTAAAAACCGTAATTTTTGTTTACCGAGCTGTACGGGGAGTTATGGTGATGCTTGTTTTTGATCTCCACCACTACTCATCAAGGCTCATTTCGACACTGGGTCAATAACGGATAACATTTCTTTTTCTAGATTCAACTGTGATTTCAGATCAAACTGCCTTGTCATATCTACGAATGTTATTGTTTACAGATGAAAAAAATTTCAATCAAAAATAGCTCAGGTATAATTCTCTAAACGACTTATCAATGTTCATTATGTCACTGTCATCTCAGTTACAAGTTTGATTGTTTGTAATAACAATCAAGTGCTATGAGATCTACATGGTACTCATCTTGTCTCTTCAGTCTGTTACAGTTTTGACGATGTCAGTTTTCTTGGCACTTTTGTTCTCTTGTGGCTCAAATATTTCTTTTAATATCGTAGAAATAGTTCTTCAACATTTAGTCCAATTGAAGATTATTTTTTAAATAATATAACATGAGCTCTCATTTCATGTTTAAATATATGCAAGAAATTGGTACACTCAAAGCGAAGAGATTAACTTAAAGATTACATCCTTAAAGATTTTTACAGGGATCCACATAGGAGCCCATGTTAAATTGCGTAAGTTTATGTACCTTTTTCTCAGAAACTACTTACTTCTAAAAGATAAAATTTTTAATGTAAGTTATGTGTACTATTAATAGCACTTTAACGAAGAGTTTTGTCTTTTTGTTAAGAATTAAATTAATTATGATTTTCTTAAAAAATGTCCAAAAATTTTATTTTAAAAAGCTCATATCTAAAACTGTTTGCTAGATATTTCTAATTCCCACCTTTAAAATATGTAAACATGTTAAATGTCTGCTCACTGAAATTTGAAGAGTATATGATAAATAATTCTTGAGAAAAAGATATATTAAATGAAAAATGTTACATTTTGAGAAAAAAGGCTGTTCAGTGTTGAACAAATAATTATTGTGATGCCCACAACAATAAGTGAATATTTGTCGCGAGAGGGTGTGTCGTGTTCAGTGTATGTGTAAACTGTGGTTGAGTAAGAGCGTATGGAGCACGCTCGCATAAAAAAAAAATTTCTATTAGTCCTAGCCATTTAATTAGTGGTGTTATCTTTTAGAGATTTTAAATAATGAACAGAGAATCAGCGCGCGAACACAGGCTTTAAAGTAAAAGTTTGTACTTTTTTCATCATTTACTTTTCTTAGTACTTTCCAGAAGCATATGAATTTTTTTCAACTCTGCTCATACAACAGACTCTTCTAATTTTCTTTTTTTCATTATTGTTTACAAGTTTGCTTATTTTTATCTCGAGATGCTTTCGTTGGGCTACACGAATCCTACATGCATCTAGTTTTTAAAAGCATGTCACACAGTTATAGCTTGGCTCAGTATCAGAATGTTTTAAAATCATTAATTTTGCTGCATGACTCATATTGAACTATGCAAAAGCCACATTTACCCCTAATATCTTAGAGTTTTTAATTCCTCAAATGTAGATCTTGGAATCACTGAACATATTGTGCTATTAACTGATTCATTTGGATTCTGAGTCTTTCCATGTAAGCATTTTCTTGATAATATAGGATCACCTAAATCTCTAAAAATTGGCTTCATTTAATTCATTATAACACGTGTGTAAGTGTTTATGATCATAGTGCCTTTCGTTACATTCAGTTTCTGTCTTTTGAAACTTACACTATGCTTTCATATCTGCGGGACACAGTCCATGTTGAAGGCTCTTGTTTGAAGACAGAAGCATTGACCAAACAGAAATTTCCATGATGTGTAGATCAATGATCATATTTTTAATAGCCGTACTATAATATCTTTGAATTTTTGATATTAAAATGTCGATAAGTTGATTAGGACCACTTAGACGTTTTCCATCACTTAACTTTTTTCTCCCTGCTTCGCTTTTAAGATCCAAAAGAAGTGTACCCATACACTCTTTTGGATAAGCCCAATTCAATCAAGTGTTACCATTTGAATATCATATGGATTCGCGCTCTTCAGAAATTTATGCAAGGGGAAACACAGGTGCTCCTGAAGAGCTCATTTGATACGCGTCAAGAAGTAGCTTTATTTAAAAAAATACTTCGAATTATCGTGCTTCCTCATATCATATATCATTTTAAACAAAAATATTTGAACTTTTAGAAAATATAAAAAAGTGAAAATCGATAATTTTTCGAAAATTTATGTGCCAGTCCTCTTAAGTGCTATATATTAGCTTGATTGCGAGAAACAATTTGTAAACTTAAATAGTTCAATTGAAGACTATTTCTCGAATAATAACATATGATCATATTTATAATGGCATGCATGGTATACTCAAAGTGAATAAATTAAACCGAATTGGTTACCACAGTGCTTCTCAAACTTTCAATATTTACGACCCAATATTCAATCATAATTTTCGTCACGTCCCCCCCCCATACAATAAAAATGTATTACATTCAATAATACTATATTTTGACTCTAAACTTACAATTCGACTTTAATCTCTTAAATGCTACCGGCGTATATAAACGTCTCGCTCAGCTAGTGCGTTAATTTCCCCGGACGTATATGTACGTCTTTCCTCAGTACGATCTTTTCTGTGCATTGCTATCCATAAAATTATTCCGAAGGCTTTGGAATGATATAAAGTTACCTTGACAGTGTTTCCGAAGAATTTACTTGTTTCAGAGGAATTGCTTATTTATTCCTTTACTACACCCCTTCCCCCAATACACCATATACGCTCACCTATGTGTTAAACGGTAGTATTGGGGAGCAAATCGTGTAATTTTTAATCGGCATTGAAATAAATAATTATAAACCGTACAAATCATAAAGTATTATTTTTTTGCATAGAATTTTACATATAAAGAGCCCATGGGCTTACTGGTAATTGTTAAACATTCTTAATTTAATATTGTTAAATTAAAAAAATAAATTGAGTAGTACTGATACATTTATAAGTATATTATATGAGTCTAAATGTGTTTTTTATTTTTTATTATGTCAAAATGTTTTTTGTTTGTTTACTTTCAGAAAATTAATAATTTTTTTAAATAATCTTTTGATTTCGACTTTTCAATATGCTCGCGCCCCCTTGTAGGGTTATGACGCCCCCTAGGGGGGCGCGCCCCACAGTTTGAGAAACACTGGGTTACCACTTAAAAGATTTTTACATACTACTAGCTGGATGGCCCGGCGTTGCACGAACTTCTTCAAGTGTACAGCTTTATAACTTGGAAGATTCCCCTTCCTTTTCAGTTCCTGGTGTGTGTGATTTCTATATATATCATTAAAATACTCTTTTTAGAAGTTTATTCCACATCTTTGTTCTGTCGGGCGGATCTGTTTTCTCGCCACTTAGCTCGGCATTGCAAGGGCTTTTTCCGTGGGTACAATGCTAAAAAGCATTATTCGTCTGCATTTTTGTAAAAATAAAGACCCGGTTTGGCCAGTTTGGCTGAAAATCGATTTTCGACGCCAACTTACTTCTTTTTAATAACAATAACGTTGTGACAACAATGCAGGTGAATGTTGAGTTGTATATTTTGAATGTTTTTAATTAATATCTTTTTAACTAGTTGCGATATCGGACCGAATTGCAATTCTAAACCATTCTCAAATTTACTTGAACCCACACAAAAAATTTCATCGAAATCGGTCCAGCCGTTTAGGAGGAGTTTAGTCACATACACAGGCACAGAAGATTTTTATATATAAAGGTATATGAGCTTAATTACGAGATGATGTATAAAGTTAAATATTTGCTCACATACCAACACTCTTTCTTAATGGGTGTTTGAAATCGTATAATGCGGCATTTTTTTTAAGAGTAAATATTTTTACCTAAAATTTACTTTTATATGCTACACCTGGTACTTTTTATATTCTTCTGTGTTACTTTGAGATTCTTGCACGAACCATGTACAGAATTGCCAGCAAACATTTAATCCGAAACCATGTGAATTCTAAACTATCTAACATGAATCGTATCTTGTGTTTGCAAATTTTAATTTTAAAAACCTATTTATGTTAAAACAGACACTGAAAACAAGTGCATATATATTATCAATGCATTACAAGTAAAATTAGCATTTACTATCCTTTTTTGTTGGTACCAAAAATTTAGTATTGTGTCATTTGAGCAATATTTGTACAATGGTAGTTATAATATCGTTTCTTAAACTAAATTAAATAGTTAAAGAATTTAAATTTTTACAATGAAGAAGTCTGGAAAATTTTCCGCTAACAAATACAATTATTTTTGAAATGTTTTTATGTTGTAGATTAAATTTAATTATAAATTTTTCTGTTTGAATGTAAAAAAACTTAATGATTAAGTTTTTATTACTAAGAATGCTTAATTATAAATTTATATTTAAAAAAAGAAAGTAAGGGATTAATATCTAATGTTATTTTTAATGCCTGTACAAGATATTTTAAATAAGTAAATGGCTTGTTCTTTTTTTAAAATAATCACGTTACCAAAAAAAAATTCAAAATAATTAGAAATGCTTTTATGTGAAATTCAAAGGTATTTTTTCTAATCACAATTCAAGCAAATCACGAAACTACAGCTTAAAATTTCCCCATTATAAATTAATTATCTAAAGAACTTTTTCAAGATTAAAGAGGAGACAAAAAAATCTGCGTTGAAACATCTCAATTAATAAAACTTTTTCATGTCATTTAAGATTATTTTTTTCTTAAATAAAACAATTTTTTTTTACTAAGTGTTGGTATGTTTAATTTTTGTTTTTTAGTTCCAGGTAATAGTTTTGTTTTTTATCTTTTTCTACTTATAGGTACTTACTTTTAGTGTTACTGTATCGTGGATAATATTGAAAAATTCCCGAGGCACATATTTTAGTAATTTAAACAGTAAACGTTTGGGAAGAAAAAACACAATAAAGATGTTGGTGGTAATAGGAAAATGGTCGTTATTCGTATAAATATAAAGCTTTTTAAAGAGTTTCAGATGTGCAATTTAAAAGTAAAACACTATTTCATGCAAATAGAAGTTATTACCCTTTAACTGTCGAGTTACATATTTTGATGATTTGGTTACATAATTTGTTAATTTTTTTCATCGCAAAAATCAAATTTTTAGAAGAAAATAAGATACAATTAGTAGTTAAAAATTGATATTTTGAATTGCACACATAAAAACTTTTAGGTTTTATAGAAACTGTATATTCGTTTGGGGCGACAGTCACACAGTATGGCGGTGGTAAAGTTCGTTTCTATTAGAGCATTATTTTCTAAAAAATAAAATAAATAAAAATGAATATATTTTACTTGTTTGGTGATTCATTTTTGTGTGGTGTAACTGGAAACTTTTTCCAAGCACAGACAAATTCCCATTCATTACACTAGAATCGTATTTCTTTAAATATCTTTTTTTTACGATTCGCTACCTTTTTTGAAATATATGTTACCTGCAAAGTATGAAATCCGGCATTCTATAGAATGCCTAAAACTAGCCTGTAATGTATGAAATGATTCTTATTTCACACATTGCGTAGGCATTCTATAGAATGCCTAATGAGAAACCGGCAAAGTATGAAATACATCTCCGATTCCTTTCGAATATTGTGTGGCAGGGCACGACACTTTTAACGTGGGCCTCAGGCTCAGAATTCGTCAGTTGCACATTATGGTTTGTTTGGAGTGTCAAAATACTCAATTTTACTTAAACTTAATCAGCAAAAAATTGGTTTTTTCCTGTACTGCATGAAAATGGTGAATCAACTTGTAGTGTTGGAGAAGGAGTCATGATCTATAGCAGGGACAGGCAACCTATATGGCACACGTTACAATTATCAGTGGCACTCAGCAATACTCAACAAATTTGTCAATTTTTGAATGAATTTCATAAATTTGTAATAGACCTTATTTGACAAACATCTCCGTAATATGGCAAAAGAAATTATGAAAAAATTTGAAAGAATAAGAATGGCCTTTGCGTAAAAAATGAAATGAAATTATAATTCAAAATGCCATTTAAGCCTACCATGTTGCAATAAGTAGATTAATTTTAAGTTATTTTTTATTTGAAAATTTTGTTTACCTTAATAAAAGAAGACATAAATTTTGTTTGGTACAATCTTCTTTTTCCTTTACGTATTTTGAATAATTCTTTAATGCCACTCTCATTATTTTGTCAGAATAGCATTTGTATTTTCTAGATATGTACGTCATTGATATAGTAACCTTATCATGACCTCATTTCATACTTTGCCTAAACTGCCTTAGTCAATCTATAGAATGCCTAGGCAAAGTATGAAATAATTCTCTTATTTTATACTTTGCCTAAAAACGTCCGGCATTCTATACAATGCCTAGGCATTCTATAGAATGCCGGCATTTCATACTTTGCCGGTAACATATCCAAACTTTGCAGTGTCTTAAAGGCTTACATTTCGCAGGGGGAATAAGGGATATAAAATGTCATTCACTAAGACGGGCAGTGTAATCTACTATAGGTAACCTGCCAGGATTCTTTTGTCCAGGAGCTGCATCATTAAGTTTATGTAAAAGCTCTTCTACAGTTTGGATTCGAAATTCTAAAAATGTAATACACTTCACAAGTGCTTTGTTATAGAGTAAAAATGAGTTCCAGTATCTAGTAAATGTAACAATATCTTTTTATAATAAATTTATTGGTGTTTTTGAATCGTTGAATGAAACGATGTCTCCTAATCACAGTGATCTACACTAGCGGTCACCAAACGTTTTGACCTCACGGACCAGTAAATTCATAATTTAAATCCCGCGGACCACTAATAAATTTTTAAATGTTAAATATATTTATAAAAATATTGTGATCGAAGAACATATAAAATGTACCTAGTTAACAAAATTAAACTATTCATTGTAACCAAATTATTAAAGCTTTATTAATAAATCATAATAAAATAAACAAAAACTGTAAAAACAAAACAATTAAAAAATGGTTTAAGTATATGAACTTTTAGCATTATATATTCCTAGTGTGGTGGATGTTCCTGTTTCTTTGATATAAGAGTATGGATTTTTGGATCCAATGTTGTTACTGCAAGACGGAGATATGTATTTATTTCAAGCTGAAATCGGTACCGTGTTTTGATGGTTGTGACAGATGAAAAGACCATTTCACATAAGTAAGTTGGGGATAATTGAATCAGAATTTTCATCGCTGTTCACTAAGAAAAAGGTATTCACTTTTTATGAAAAACCAAAACTGATATTTTAATAAGGATGAATGATATTTAGAGTTTCATCGGACGATAGGTCAATTAGGCTTTCTTTTAGATGCATGCTTAAATTATTATCCTTATTTTCACCTCAAATAGATCTAGTATCCACGTATTACCACGTCTGATATCTCCATTCTTTGGTTAATAACGAGCAAAAAATTATGTGATTCCAAGTGCTTTTTAACTAAGGTTACGAATTACTGGTTATAATATTATTTTTCTTCATGTATTCATCAAAATTAGAAAAGATTTGCAGATCTTCTTCAACCAACACATGCTTGCCACAATAATATTTTCTTTTGAAACGCAACCATTTTACATCGTATTGTGAACACATCCTTAAGTTGTCCTTGTACAAATATGTGTAGTTTATTTAACAGGAGAAAATATGTCAGGTACGCTAGCTTTACTAGGCATTCATTGCTGGACAAGAATTTTTGTAATTTTAGATTATTTTGTTCATGGAACAATAATTTGACTTCTCTTAAAACATAACTTAAGGTGATGTGAAAGTATATTCCACGTTTTTCTGGGTACCAGTGAAATTTTCTCGCTAACCACTAGCGTTCACTAAAATGCAACGTTAGCGACTTCTGCTCCACACCATCCGTAGTAAGTTACTTAAAAAGTACGCCAAAAAATTTCGCTCGGGAGTAACATTTTGGAGCATAAACATTTTAACTGCATTAACCGTTTTTGAGATTATCTCTGTCATGATTTTTAAAAGGTTAAGCTAACTTATAAACGTTTACTGTTGGGAACGTTATAGCATAACTTTATTAATAACACAACGTGTATATTTTTGTACTAGAAAATAATATAAATTTTAGCTTTTACGAAAGCCATGGGAGAAGTATACCATTCTTAAATTTATAAGATTTTATATATAATTAACAGTTATATATTTATAATTAGTGTTAAAATATTTTTCAAAATGTTCTTTTTTATGATTTTTTTTTCCTTTAAAATGATTCAGATATTTGCTTTTGGTAAGAGAACTGAATTTTGATTAAAAAAAATTATAAATAAATATAAAAAAATGAATAATTATCAGGTTATAGTTAGTTGAAAGACAGCATATCAACTTTACCAAATTAGATAATTATAGAAAATTTATATATTTTTAAAAAGAAATTAAAATGTATACTTCTATATATTTACATTTTCTAAGAATTCGTAAATCAATCAGTACAAGGAATTATGAATATTAAAATTTCAATGAGATTTCAAATCATTTAAAGTAAGTTTTTCGTATATGTTTAATCTTATAATTTTTTTTTAGAATTTTTAACTTAAGAAAATGTTTAGGAGTTCTGATTTCTATTTTTTTTTTCACTCATGACAGACGTTAAAATTTCAATAAAATAATGCCCACGTTTCATAATTTTATAAATGTATGTGTTACTAAATTCTGATGAGTTCGATGGAAATAATTGAAAATGTGCCACAGTGTATGCGTATATATATATATTTTCTGTATATATGATATAGTAATTTTTTTCATTTGCAATCTACTTTCAATCGGATTTTAAATTATTTTAATACACGCACATTGAGAATAATTCAGAACGAGAAAGTAGTAAATAAATTTAATTCAGGACAATAAATGTCAATAAAGGATAAACAAAAATAAATTTCAAAATATAATTTAGGTATAAAAATTCTGCAGCTACCATTTTTCATAATCTTAAACATACCATTTTAAGTTCGTTCTAGAAATAAAATGACATTGAAATAAAAAAAACTTACTTTTCACTAAATTCGCAAAAAATATAAATGCTATTATCCTATATTCATATATTCTAATACTATTTACATTCTTCCAGATATCTTGTAAAGTCTCACGATGCAATTGAAAGAAGACAGTAAGAAAAATAATAGTATTCTTTCTTATATATCCTGAATAGTAAATGGGAATTAATTATGCATAGAAATAATTGAACTGAATAATTGTGTATAGAAGCCAAGATTGTCAAATTGGAAGAAAAAAAAAATTACAAGTTCCGATCCCCGGAATGATTAGTATTAGTTTGTAATGCATGCATGATCAAAATGTATGGGCATATAGATTTTTATTTTATTGATGGTCATTGCTTTTTATTTATTAAGAAAGAAGTACTAAATTACATTTATATATAAATAAATAGAATATTATATAAAAGAAAAAATTATTTAATTATGATGCTGATACAGACAAGTTAAAATTTAAAATGAAGTTTCACAGAGAAAATAAATCATTGAATTACTTAATTCAAAATGTTATAAGGAAATTAAGTATTCCAAGGTTTTAAATATAAATTTTATGAATATATATCAATAAAACATTACTTGTTGTTACTATTGATATTCAATATCTAACATGCATTCTATTTATTATCCAGAGACATTTCTATTTTGTTTGGTAAATATTTTTCCTTATAAAATCTTTATCAATACAATTTTTTATGACTTAAGACTATTTACAGTATCAAATGTTGCCCTACATTTTTTATAAGAAATTAAATCGGAAAATACCAAACAACATCTAGATCGATATTTTCCCCCGGCATCATTCAGTTTCACGTAAACACTTCACCGCACGTATTAGAGATGCATATTTCTTTTATAATACATAAAAGTTGTTATAGTGGATATTGAAAAATAAAAAACAAAGAGAATATTAACTCGAAGAATAATAAATATGCTAGGTCAAAATTAAAATAATGGATAATTAGCACAAAAATTAATTGCTAACATTTTTCTTATTCTCATCCTCTGTTTGGTATTTATGAAACCGAAGATATTAAAATATTTTGTAATTAGAGTCTGATTAAAAAATAAGGAATGGATAGCTAAAAAATAGAAAATAAATAGAATAATCAATCTTTTTTTCTGAAAATTTTTTTCAAAGTAGCAGATGATGGTTTTTCTTCTCATATTTCAAAATAATTCACAGTAACATGCATTATATGTGAATGGTTTTTACACCGAAGAATTTATAATGTTATGGTAGAAAGCACATTAAAGAAAAATATTCAGTTAAAATCATCCATAGCTTATGTGCGTGTGTGTATGTAGTAAGAACGTGCAAACACGCAAATTTTACAATACGTGATTAACTAAAATTCTTCGATGAATAACATAGCACATTATTTTTTTTAACTTATTGCATATCAATACTGAATTACGAAACATAGCAAGAGGAAATATTTTAAATTTTAGAGAAATATTTCTGGTAGTTTAAGAAAATTTCTCTGGTAGAAAAACCAGTTATCGCATTTTAATTAAATGCATTGCTTTAAAAGTGTACAATCACGTGAGCAATTACTTTAAAAAAATAAATCCGTTCACACACACACGAAAATATTTTTTTTTAAAAACATATTAGTCACTCCTTTATTCAAGTTCATTTAAACCCTCAATATGAATTTAAATAACAAACAATTCTGTTATGGAAGTCTTCTTTAAAAGTCTATAAATAATATTTAAATGTTTCCTTTAAAATAAATCAAAAATTTTAATAATATGTTTTAAATTTTAAAAAACATTTTCCTTTGATTTATTCATCAAACAAAATAAGATCTTTCTGAAAGATTGTATGTGTTTCTCAGAAATATAAATATTTAGTATTTATTCTTAAGATTTTTTTTTTTACCTTTATGCGTCAAGTCAGAAATTTTATACATATATTAAAGCCTTTAACGTATGATTTAAAATAAAAATAATTTAACTTAGTTATTATTATATTATAAACTGTAATTTTAATTTTAAATTTTGAAGTTTGCACTTCCTGTATATAAATATGAACTAAATGTTAGGGGTATATTTGTTGTCTTTATTAATACATTCAACTAAACATGGATATAATGAAAGAGATAAACTTAAGTAGGAAGTAAATATATAGGTTTTTGAGGATACTTACAAAAACTTTTTATTTGCTATTTGAATTTTGTGAATTGCATTTCTTCCGAAAAGTTTAGCTTAGCACTTGAAAAAAATATTTGTGTAATAAGATTCAGAAGTCTTGTGATTTTAAATATAATTAAATGAATTATTTATCGAAGAAGTGTCTAGACTTCCACAAATATTTTGATTAAAAATTTTGTTACATTTCTAGGATTTTAGCCTCTCAGTACATGTTTATATCAGTATGTTTATATTACTTTCTGTAATGTTTAAAAAAGTCCATTGAAATTAAAATTACAACATATAGTTGAGAAGCTTTATCTTAATTAAACATTACTTTTATAGGCTGTGTATAAAATTTCAACAAAAAGTACATATATTTGAATAACTTTAAAAATTACCAGAATATAGATAAAGATATAAATTTTCCACTTAATTAAATTTATGAGAAATTCTTACATAAAGCTCTAAAAGTCTAAATATAAAATGGTCCAATGAATTTAGAAAAAAAGAAACGAATAGCATAGAAAGAAGCAGTGGAAATTAAACATGTATGTAGAAAATACTATTAAATCATGTATTTATATACCACTGAAATTTGTGAAACATATCCAGAAAAACATTTTCATACGCTTTTATGAAAAATGAGCATATTGTTCTTAATATAATTCATATAAATTTTAAGCATTATATGCAATTTGCCATATAATCTATTTATATGGATCTCATACTATATTAAAAGAAAATTTCATTTTGATTTAGTTTGTAAATATAGCAATATAATAAACAGAATTTTTTTATACATAGATAACAAAGGGAGAATAGAAGCATTTTCCGCACTTTTACAAACTTCTAGAATAAAATAACATTGTAAATTTATATTCTTGTTTAGAAACAAAAGATACTATTCAGATATGAATATCGTAGATCCTGTTTGGAATAATTATGTATAAAATTACGTATAGTCTACCTGTATAAAAAAAATATTATCTGTGTATAAAATTGCATTTTCTAATGAATAGAAATTAGATGTTTTTAATAATTTCTCTAAGGTAATATTTTATATTACTTGCACTTAATACCACTTTCAAAGTAGATAAAATATTAAATATATATTTTCTGAAAACCTCTTAAATGCTTAGAATAAATATTTTCTGTTATACCGATATCGGTACTTTTTTCCTTGTGGTGGTGGTGGAACTGATCCCCATCTAATCTAGTGAAACTAGACCAGATCCATGAGCCCATAAATTTATACAAAGTCTAAGAACAGCAGGGGTGGTGTAACAGCCTTCTCACAGGAAAACCCCAGACATTGCAGAATGTGCTGAGGAAAAAAAGGACTGATGTTACATTTGGGACAAATTTGGAAGCTTCCTTTGCCTTCATGGTAAAGGGGGTAATTTTACAGCTTCTGCTAGTCCAAAAACCTGAAGCACCTTGACAAGATGTTAGCATCAGAGGTAGAAGACTGACTTCTCTCCTTCACCTGCAGACCTTAGCTGAGCATAGTGGAACGGCCTTCACGCCTTAGGTGAACCTGCCAGGAGATTACACTCTCGACCTACATCGCTTGTTCCGCCCAGCAACACCCCCTCGCCGGCTAAAAATCACACTTTGAGGTGGCTGCAGGACTTGAGGGATTTTTTCCTTGTTATTTGTATATTCAAAAAGTTACAAAAAGTGATAAATATGCTAAAGCAGCTTGTACCACAGATACTTGGTAATCATTACGAAAGGGAAATTGTAGCACATCTTCTCTACCCGATGAAAAATTCAAACAGTTTAGAACTGAGTAATGAAATACTTCGTTACAGACAAAAGAGAGGTAACACACGCACAATAATTTTTGTCCGATTCATTCTTGTTAAATGTATCACTGTGTGCTATGTTACCGTCTGATTTTGTACTGACTGTAATTGTTCTATAAGTTAAATGATGTTTGTTGCGTAGATAAGAAAAAAGTGAAAAATTAAACTACATATATGCTTGTTACGACCCGCATTTGCAGATGGTACTACTAGTCATCTTTTGTTTACAATTTGTAATCAGTAGAGTCTACAGCGCACAGTACGACTCACCAACCATCGTTCAATAAATCAGCATTTAAGAATACAGTCCACCGCCTCTTTGTTTGAGTAGACAAATTAAACATAACTCACAAATATGCTTATAAACCGTTCGTTATACGTACAGTTGTGGTCAATACACATTTATAGCAATTACAATCAATGTTATTTCTGAAAAAAATCATAATTTGTATATTATGTTAATAGCCACCCATCTGACGAAGAGTTAGTAGTTAAGAGCTCTTCCTGAAAACAGCTATAATTATTTTAATTAAAGTTAAAAAACGTTTGTGGGAAAAATATTTTTGTAAAGACATACAGTGGCAAACTACGAATACATATGAAAATAAAAGATTTGATAGCTAATTTATTCAATAAAGGTAATTTATTCATATAGACTACAGAGAAAATTAAATGGCAATGTTAGCTTTTTTCTAATAAGTATATGAGACATCTTATATATAATGGAATGTTTCATTACGAGAAAAGGCAATTTTATTATTTATTTTTTAATATATAAAACACACATATTTCAATATTTAACAAAATTAAACACTAAGAGACCTCATTGCATATGAATAGTACATTATTTTTGTCTCACTTCGTTTAATTCGTCAAACATTGTATGGTACGATGACGGAAATCATAATTTTGCAAAGAATATCTATACACTGTGCATAGTATATAGTTTCCTTTTTTAATTTAATATAACTTTATTCATATTATAAATTTAAGATTTTTATTTTTCATTAAATTTTTGCGGTTTCAATTTTACATCTTTTCTTGCTACAGAATATAATGCTTCTGAAATTTCTTAATTACCTTCGATAAAAAGTAAAGAGATTTGACAACCCTAATTTTTTTAAATATTCCAAAACATAGTAATAATTTCCAGAACTTTTTATTAATCTTCAATCTCGATCTTAGTTTTATACCAAATTGTTGACAACAATAATTTTTTTTTTATTTGTGGAACTAAACCATATTTGACAATTTTCCTTTTTCTTGTACATTACAATTAATTTTGAATGGGAGCAATCCACAGCTTTATAATGGAAACGTAATTGTCCGTTGTCTCTCGTCTCAATCAATAAACTCAATCAATAACAACCAGTATTCCGAAATTAAACGGATAATTTAGTTAAACTAACAATAGTCTGTGTTATTCATCCCTGAAATTTATTGAATACCTTGGGAAATAACCATATGTTTATGTTCTTGACAATTTGGAGAATAATAGAAACTTTTGCAAACAGTAGGATATAAAAATGATGGCTGTTGTGGGCAATGACCTTTTATAAATGTTTCAAATAAATATATACCACTTTGCGATTAAATTAAATTTTAAAAAGCTGTCATATTTAAGTTCATTGTTCCTCTAAACTATGAACATGAAATACAATTTTCAAGAGATTGAGTTGTTTACAAGAATTAAAATTCAAATATTTTGCATTGAAAATCAAATTTCTTAAACTCAAGAATATCTAAATTATTTACTTTATGTATAGAAATGAGATTATTTCAATACGTGTTTGTGAGTGCGCAAAATGGTTATAATTAAATTTACATTGTTTAAGTGCTCACAGGACCCTTAGAAGATATCCGTGCACTCGAAAAAAACATCCTTCCTCAAATCATTGTAACTTAACAATAAAGCGAAACAATAATTTAAAATTTTTACCACATCATAATCATATATATATATACATTTTTTCTCAAAATTTCAGAGAATTTGAGAAGAAATTTAAAAAGTTATAAAGAGAAATAAAAATTGGACAATTTTTCAAAAATATGAAAATCAGTATTTTACACCGCGCAGGATTCTGAAGAACAAAATTCATCAATTTTACAAAATTAATTTTACTTGGTATAAAAATTATCACTTTTGAAATTATAATAACTTTTAAGAAAAATTTAGAGAAAAAAAAATATTTTTAAAATACAATTATAGCACAAATTTAAACTTTTAAGAAAAAAATGAATTAAAATTCAAATAAAAAAATTCTATTATTTTTTTTTAAATTGATGCATAAGTTATGGAGAGCCTTATTTTGAGAACGTGTTTGAAATTTCAAACTGATATCATAGATAATTTCTGAAAAATCCTGCGCGTAATCTAAATTTTTTGTTTTGCGAAAAATGAAGTTGAAAATAAGAAAGAGATAGGGTTTTCGTTTAAGTTTCTCTACTTATTTCTCAATATAACTTCGGAAGTTTTCGCAATATCAACACTATTTTGGTAACAAAATGCTCAGAAATATTGAGTCTGTAACATATATATTTTTTGCAAAAAATTGAAAAATTTGCATTTTAAGAGTCCTATGAGGCCTTGAGGGCCCGATGGCAGATGGATGTCGGTAAAACTCAGTATACACGTTATGTGCAGCATCTGCAATAAAAAATAATAGTTCAAGTTTCGACCAATAGAGGACAATATTCTTGTCGAAAAAAGTCGGGATACTAATTTGAAGCTACTTAAAAAAGTCAGTATTCACTGCGGCAAAATCATTCTGCATCATGCCGTTACAAATAAATCGCGATAATTACTGTGGAAGTTGTTTTATCCGAAACTTGTCAATATCACTTCGAGTTTATTAATTCTCGAAGTACCTACGAAAATTGTCTGTCGAGGGAGACGTTTAAAAGAATGATTATTGTGTTCGAAATGACTACATATAAAGAATTGGACGAATTGTAAAAAAAAGACCAGAAATACATTTTAAGTCAAACTGCTGCGTTCTGACGTTTTTGCCGTAGTCAAAAAAACATGTGGTTCCAATTATTTTAAGAGAAGTGCTTGAGCTATAATTTGTTTCTTCCTTGTTGTACAGCCCAAAATATTTTTTTAATTCAAGACCTGGAAAATGGACTCAATTTAGCACTTTTTTGGCCTGGATAGTCAATGGCCTTCAAACATTTTGTGGAACCTTAACAGAACCATAAATACTGAAAACTGCTGTCCATGGGGTACCATAATTCTGAACATTGTACATGAAAAGTCTTTGAATCCTAATTACTTTACTATGTGGTGAATTCTTAAGGTATCCGACTACGTTCGGAACAGTGATTTTAAAAAAGCTCATAAATCGATAGTTTTCATGATATTTTGTGTCACTTAGATTAGAATACACGTATAAAATTGTTTTAAGGACATTTTGATAAAAAATATTATTTAAATACAATATTTCGGCAAAAAATTAACTTAGAATAAATTTTTTTCCAAATGTTCTCCTTTTGTGAAAAATGCTTCTGTTATAATAATATTTTGCCTGCATATAGCTCAGACCTGTGTACAGAGGCTCAACTAGAATTTTTGAATTATATAACTTAGAAGTGAGTTTATCCATATTTTGCGACAACAGAGGGGAGCAATTTTAAGAAAAAAACGCCAATAATTATTTAAATTGGTGGTAACTCTAAAAATAATGTGAATTTTTCAAAAATTCTAGTTGAGTCTCTGTAGAGAGGTCTGAGCTATATGCAGGCAAAATATTATTATAATAGAAGCACTTTTTTACAAAAGGAGAACATTTTGAAAAAAGATTATTCTATTTTAATTTTTTGCCGAAATATTGTATTTAAATATTTTTTTTTGTTGCCAAAATGGCCTTAAAACAATTTTATACATGTATTCTAATCTAAGTGACACTAAATATCATGAAAATTATCCATTTATGCGCTTTTTTAAAATCACGGTTCCGAACGTAGTCGGATACCTTAAGGCTGAATTTCGTCCTCTTTCTACTTTTTCTTTAAGGAGAACATCATTAGTGCTCTTAAAAGGTGTTTCATTGCTATTGCCCATTACCGTGCTCTCTTTCAGCAGCAAGTCTTTCACACCATACAAGGACCAGAGTCTTTAAAAAGTGCTGTCTTCATGCAAGATAGTGCGTAACCTCGCTTAGATATTATTAAATTATTTAATATAGATTATTAAATTATTTAAAATATCATTCGTGCTTAGGAAAATTGCAAAATAACTTTCTAAAAGGCGCCACTATTTTTTTTTTCTTCTCCTTGTGCTAAAACGTCCATTTTTCCATCAATTTGCGCCGGACTTTGGTATAAGATGCATGTCTCACTTATTCTGGGATTCATTATTAAATGTAAATCCTAATTTTTTTCTATAGATTTTTTTCTTATTTTTCCTCTCTATGAGAAACATTATTGTTCTCTTTTATTAATTTCATTTTAATTTACAGTCTGGTTTATCATCCACGTGTGATAATAAAAGGCTTAACTTTTCAACATGGCTCTGTTTTTTTTTCTATTGTGTCGAAAATTTCTGCTGTACGGGGAAGGTGGATCCATAAAGCATTGTTTAACCCTAAATCACTGGAATAATTCAGAGACTGCTTTAGAAATCATAATAGGTCTCCATTTTAGTCCAAAGACTCTTTTTGTATCTGCATTTGTTGTGTCTCTTGAACTCCAATTTCTTTCTTCTTTGGCATTATAGGTTTTACAACTTTTCACTCGGTATCTAATTTTATTTTATTATATTATATATATATATATTGTACAAAAGACGTTTTCACCGTTCATAAAAATATGAAAGCAGTATGAAGAGTCATTGTAGTTATGTTGTCACGCATAATAATGAGATTTTTGCCTAAAAGTGCTTAGAACTGTTTTATTTTGTAATTTACTAAATTTGTTCTTAAGAGTTAAATTCGATACAATGTCATGTCAAGCTTTCCTTACAATGGTCAAATAATATATTAATCAACATTTACTTTTAAAATACTGCTGACGAAAATGATGTATAAATGTATTTTTCATTTACTTTCTTCAGCTTGTCATTTATTTGTTCTTTAATTTGTGAAATTTAAATACAGTTTTTAATGTTCAATAAGAAAGAAAACAGGAAAAACTAAATTTCCCGATGGCAATTATCTTACACAATGCATTAATGTCATTACTAACATTTTAGTTAAAAGTGTGTTTAATTGAAACTCTCTGGTGAAAATGGGCGGAATTTCATAAAAAAAATGTTTCTTAGTAAAACACATGTGATTATAAAGAATATTATTTGCATTGTACTACAGAATATTCATTAGTTTTAGCTTATTAAGCTATTAAGAATATTCCTTCTTTCTAAAAAAAATTGAGAATAAATTCCCCTTGCGAAGAAATTTCTTGAAGTATATTGGGTTTCTATACAAATTACACGAAAGGAAATTATATCTTTTTTCGTATACTTTATCGTTCCCGGCTCAGTGAAAGATATTAGTTTTACCCTTGAGAATATTTCATAAAATTCAATTATTTGTTTTTATCCTGAAATTATAGATTCTACGTGGAAAAGATTTCCCAAATGTGAATAAATTGCTTGAAAACTTATAAATTATTTATGGTTTTTTTGAACGCTCAAGAAAAAAATGATGTAATTTTATCCTTATTATCTGAAGTAGCTTCATTTTTATAAAACTCTTTATATATAAATCTAGAATATTATCTTGTATAACATTCTTTAAAGAGATAAAGAAGCAATTTCCCTAAGCACTCAATTTCCATACAAATTACACATTTTCAAATATGGAACTTAAGTTCTTATATATATATTATAATACTTTCTACCTAAAAATACTAAAACTCAACGAAAACGTAATATATTTCATTCCAATTATTTTATGTATGTAAATCTTCGTTTGCAGGATTGAAGATTGCAGTAGCAAATGTTTGACTTTCTCCTACTTTTAGCTGAAAACTTGCAGTTAATCGATTTGTTTCTTTGGTATGATTTAATTTTAAAGCAGTTCAAAATTATACTTTTTAAAAGTATGAATTTAATTGATAAACATTCAATTATTAATATTCAACCTCTTGCCAGTGTCACCCGAATCCAGTTCGGGCAACTACTATGTGGAGTATTTGTGATGCCCGAACTAACTGCAGGCAGGAGAAAAAGTAACGTTTCTATTTTGTGAATCCCAAGCGGAGTTCGTTTCTACTTTGGAATACTTAATTCACTATTTTCCTAATAGATGGCAATAGTGGTACTAGTTTTTCACCGATTACGGCTTTAGTCGAGGAAGGGAACATGTGAGTGCTGTCAGGTATTATATAATCCATTCATTATGTATAATTCAGCAGGAGGTGCGAAAATAATATGAACTGTAGAATAGCTATTGTCGAACAAAATAAGCCAAATGTTCAGCTACTAGAACCAGGGCGTTCTAGTGTAAGCTTGCTGCGCCTGACAGATCGACACTTTCCAGAACACATTTCATCAAAGGGAAAATAATCTTCTCCAACCAGACAGTGTTTTATGTACTCAAACTCAGTAGCACAACAGCCCATGGGGGCCTACTGTGCCCATCCCAGTATACTTGACCATTGAGCGCTAAGGTGCATGAGCAGATGACCCAATCAGTTGGTCAGTCTGAAGTGAAATTCCTAGTGTTTAAGTCCCCAAGCAAGTTTGGTATTTAGTTATTGACCCACTGCAGTAGGGATGAAAGACTAAATTGACCTTTCCCAGCCCGGAAATAGAACCCTGATCTGTGGTGTGGAAACACGATACTCTACCACTCGACCACTGTGCCTAGTTTTATATGCTGTCGTAAGACCGATGAAAAAGGGAAGAGGATAAGACATAAGACACGAGTTTATTGTAAAGAGATGGGATTTGTGTGCAGTACCGTGTTTTGGGTTATACGATACTGTGAAAGATTTGTAAAATTTATGTATTGAAAATTCTATTGTGTGTGTGTGTTATGCTCTTATATTATGCATTATATTATATTTAGCTTCAAACTTTTGTTTAATTTGCTCTAATTGAATAAAATGTGCGTGTAATTCATTACTTTTTTATGTGTGTGTGAAAATTATTTATATAAATATAGTAGTTATCGCATTTAAAATTTTATTTTTTAATAAAAAACCATTTTCTAACTTTTTATAATAATATACAGAACCAATTTAAAAACAGTCAAAATAAATTTCTATTTTTGGTCCATTTTTCTGAAATGTATGTCACAGTTAAGGGATTAAATAACAATGCACACACAAAGCACTAAGTTAATAAAATCATGTGAATATTAGAAGAATTTGGAAATTATCCTTTCGGAAGGAAAAAGAGCTAACTCAATCAACATTCCATAAAAAAAAGTCAACACTCCAATTTTCACATTATGGCAGTTTTTGAAGATTTCTTTATGTATATTTTAAACTAAGCTAAACTCAGTGGCACAACAGCCCAAGAGGATCAGGGCCTACTTTGCCTATCTCAGTATTTATGGCCTTAGGTGCCGATGTGCCGGAGTAGATATCCCGATCAGATCGTCAGTCTGATGAGATGTATATTTTTAAGTTGCTCATAATTCTCTACAACAGCGTTTCTCAAACTGTGGGGCGCGCCACCCTAGAGGGGCGGGATAACCCTACGAGGGGGGCGCGAGCATATTGAAAAGTCGAAAACAAAAGATTATTTAAACAAAAATTATTAATTTACTGAAAGTAAACAAACAAAATACATTCTAACATAATAAAATATAAAACACACATTTACCCTCCCCTCATAAATTCATCAGTACCGCACAATGTATTTTATAATTAATTTAACAATACTAAGTTAAGAACAAGTTTAATAATTACCAGTGACCCCATGGGTTTGTCATTTAAATAATTATATACAAACTTACTTATCTTACTTAATAATTTGTATGGTAAATGTAAACGTTTTTTTTTATGAATAGTATTGTTGTACAAGATTGCACCAATTAATAAAATGGCAATTATTCTGTCAAAAAACGACATTGTTAATGCAACAATACAAGCATCAAAACACTGAGAAGTATTTTTGTGTTTAGCCATTTGAATTATTGTTTCTGAGGACTAAGAATCTTTGTGAAACTGCGATTAACATACTATTTTTAATTTGTGATTTATATTGATTACACATTCGTGTGGATTGAGAAAATGGGTTGCGGACTTCTGAAGAGGCTGATTTACAACATGTAAGTAATACAATGGTATTTTGTAAACAATATTTCAGTTCATTATATCTATTTGGATGTGATAAATATTTTAATTCTTTGATTGAAGTAAGGGTGTATGATTTCGTTTATAAATATTGTGAAAACTTAGGGATTTACTAATGGATTTTAAAACTTTTCTGGACCAGAAGACAGCTAACTATTTATAATTCATTTTCGAAAATTAGATAGATGTGCCAATTTCCTGAAAGTAAAACAATTTTGGTTGGATTTTGTAAACGCACGAGGAAAAAGATAGATTTTATAACTAAAGTAGTATAAAATCAAGTGAATGAAAAAACAATATCTGCAATTTTTTTCAGAATCACTTTAAAAAAAAATGAAAATGAAGTAAAATTGAGTAACGTTATTAGATCACAACTCTTATTTATCTAACCTTAAAAATAATTTTTTTATTTAATTGTATGAAGGCTAAAATTAATTAAAAAAGAATAATTTCCTTGAAATCTAAAATACATTTAAATGTTTTTATATTGAGACATTTTCAGATAGAGAAAAACGGGGTTTTTTTTTTTCACAATTGTCTTCTCGATAGCACACAATGAACAAAGCTCGATGTAAATTTGAATTTTAAATAGTAAAATAAAAGTACTTTCTACTATATTTCTCAAAACCCAAAAGCTGTGATTTGTAAGTAAGGTTCCCCAAGTAAAACGTATTGAATATTAAAACAAAATTTTAAAATACTATGACAATATATTACTAAATGAACAATGTCAAATGCAGTACTAAAAGTAATAAAGAATGCAGAACTTACAAAATAAAACGCAGTACAGACAGTACTAAATTAATAGTATTATATACAGTAATAATAGTACAGATGTAACTGCTATGTACAGTATTTATATATATATAGTTCAAGTAATAACTATACTAAATGCAGTACCTTTAGTATATAAATGACAGTACACATACTTCTATAAACAGTATTAAATTAAAGTACCTTTTAAAGGTATTTGATTAAACGTAACTCGATCGAATGAAGAGAAGTTCGTCTTTGCATATGTTAAGAAGTTCTGTCTCATACTAAACAAATAAATGACGAATTATACTTGCGACCATTTTTATCAAGTTCGGATGCCTGACGAGATTTTCTTTCCCTTGCAGCTGCTACAACTTAAAGAAGCGACCCCCTCCACAGCCCCGCATCGAGATCACCACCGTGGGGGACCTCTATGCTTACTTCGAGGCCGAAAAGATGCGCTACGTGAAAGCCAAAAGCGCAACAACGAGCGCCTCAATGGGAAGCGAATGCTATATGTAATGAAGGAAAAGCCCTTTCACTTCGATTTCCATTGAGGAGCTAAGTTGTTGCATTTGGTTTCACGAGGTACCAGAGCGCTCTTTTACTAACGTGTAAAATATTAAGACAAGTATGGGTTCATTACAACCCGGTCGGAACATCAAGAGGGCTGTGATATAAAAAAATGTAATCTCATCGCAACCTGGTCAGAACATCAAGAGGGATGTGATATATAAAAATGTTATCTCATTTTCAACCCGGTATGAAACATCTAGAGGGCTGTGATATAAAAACATTCTTCTCATCACAACCCGATATGGAACATCAAGAGAGATGTGGTATGAAAACTGTAATCTCATCGCATCCCGATATGGAACATCTAGAGGGCTGTGATATAAAAACTTTCTTCTCATTGTAACCTGATATAGAGCATTAAGAGGGCTGCGATGTGAAAAGTGTAATCTCCTCGCAACCCGGTATGGAACATCAAGAGTTCTGTGATATAAAAACTGTAGCAACCCAATATGGAACATTAAGAGGGCTGAGATATGAAAAGCGTAATCTCATCGCAACCTGGTATGGACCAAGAGGCTGTGATATAAAAAAAATAATCTCATCGGAACCCAGTATGGAACATCAAGAGTTTTGTGATATAAAAACTGTAATATCATCGCAACCAGATATGAAACATCAAGAGGGTTGTGGTATAAAATCTGTAATCTCATCACATCCCGATATGGAACATCTAGACGGTTGTGATATAAAAAATGTAATCTCATTGCAATCCGATAAGGAACATTAAGAGGGCTGCGATATGAAAAGTGTAATCTCATAGTAACCCGGTATGGAATATCAATAAGGCTGTGATATAAAAGATGCAATCTCATCGCAACCCGGTATGAAGCATTAAGAGGGCTGGGATATAAAAATTGTAATTTCACTGCATCTGAGTTTAATAATTCAATGCATCCGTTTCACATAAATATCGCTTTGTAGCTTGGAAAAAGTATAGCTTTTCCATCAAACATCGCTGAAGTACATAAACAATCATTTAGAGCTGGCATGTCAAACTCGTATGATATTGTGGGTCACATGATCTATTTTCTATTAAGTTGGCTTTTTAATGATCAAAAAACTAATAAAATACGATTTTTAGAGAGAGAGAGAGAGAGAATGATTGTTTTATGTATTTATTAGACTAAAAATTTATTTATATTATACTTACACAGTCATTTCATATTCCATCTTAGTTTTACAATCAAACTATTAATACATTATATTTTTTTATAAGAAAACAAAACAGTTATAATAAGAGAAATAGTGTTTAATATTACTTTTTAGAAGATATTTGGCACCGTTTTTCACAAAACAAGTCATCAAAATTTAGTTGAACATATTGAGCTGATGAAATTTTTATAATTGATGATAAAGGCTGATGGGAGGGGGAGGGGTGTTATTCTTGACCTTTCTGAATTTCTGTTATTTTTCATTGAAGAAAATAGTTGTTCACATAAATCAGTGCTATCGAGCATATTCATTGTACGCGTAACAAAAAAGACTTTTAGAAAAGCGATCTACAGATAAATATATTTAAAAATCTAGAATTTCAAATCCCATACATTTTTGTTTCAACAAAGAATTACATTGGATGATTTCAGCTAACTCAATTTAAATGTTTCATCTAAAATTTCAATATCGATTAATACATGTGAAGTAAAAACATGAAACTGTAATTTGTAGCTTTTAAAATCAGAAAATTTTCCATCGAATTCCATTTCTAACAATTTAATTTGCTAAGCCAGTGTTTCTCAAACTGTGGGCCGTGGACCTCTAGGGGGCGTGATAACTCTACAAGGGCATATTGAAAGGTCTGAAAAAAAATACTTCAAAAAAATTTTTAAATACATTCTGCCATAATAAAAAAAAATCAAATACACATTTACATTGCTATAATATACTTATAAATGTATCAGTATTGCACATTGCATTTAATAATTAATTTAACAATACTAAGTTAAGAACAATTGCCGGCTGGGTGTCGTGGTTGGTTTGTAGCTGGCCTTCTGCACCGAAGGTTGCGGGTTCAACCCTGGCTCAAGTCGATGGATTTTTATGATGCAGAAAAATTGACAGAGGCCCTGTCGTGTGATTATATGACATGTAAAAGATCCCTAGATAGTCTGTTTGGCTTGGGTGCTCCAGGTAAAATTAAATTCTAGTACAGGTTCGCATCATTCTCTAGGGAGAAAACTGGGCGTCAAAATTACTTGCGGCGATTGGTGTCTGCCTATATGGTGACGCACTAAAAAGAGATACCAGCTTCCGGGGAATATAATAGGTCTGCAATGGCAAAACTCTATTCAGCAGCTCCCATTAGAAATAAGTTAAGAGTAAGTTTAATAATGACCTTGTCATATATAAAATTATCTACAAGAATTAACACTTATTTTGATAATTTCTACAGTTTATAATTGGTCTTAAAAATTCCGATTTTAAAAGTTACTCGATTCGCTGCCCAATGCCACTGCTTTCCACTTAGGTGCACGTTTGTGATGTATTGGGAGACGGGAAGGGGGAAAGCAAAGGAATAATAAATAAATTCTCTGAAATAAGTCAATCCTTCGCAAACACTGTCAAAGTCCTTTTATTGCATTCCAAAGCCTTCGGAAAAATTTTATGGATAGCAGTGCACAGAGAAAATCGTAGTTCGGAAAGACGGATATATACGTCCGGGGCATTTAACACTTTGGCTGAGTGAGACGTTTTTATATGCCGGTGACACCTAAGAGGTTAAATGTATTGTAGCTTCTGTGTCAAGGAAAAGAATTATTGGATTGAATACATTGTGTTATTGTATGGAGGGGGGCGCGATGAAAATTATGATTGAATATTGGGTCGCAAATATTGAAAGTTTGAGAAGCACTGTTCTACAAGTCTTAAGGTATCCGACTACGTTCGGAATCGTGATTTTGCAAAAGCGTGTAAATGGATAATATTTATGATATTTAGTGTCACTTAGATTAGAATAGATGTATAAAATTCTTTTAAGGATATTATGACAAAAAAAAATTTATTTAAATACAATATTTTGGCAAAAAATTAACTTAGACTAACCTTTTTTCCAAATGTTTTCCTTTTGTAAAAAATGCTTCTATTGTATTAATATTTTGCCTGTATTCAGCTCATACCTCTCTACAGAGGCTCAACTAGAATTTTTGAAATGCATAACTTGGAAGTCGGCTTACCCATGTTTTACGAAAACAGAAGGAGAAATTTTAAGAAAATTTCATCGATAATTATTTCAAATGGTTGTAACTCTGAAAATAATGGGAATTTTTCAAAAGTCTTAGTTGAGCCTCTGTACAGAGGTCTGAGCTATATACAGGTAAAATATTAATACAATAGAAGCATTTTTTACAAAAGGAGAACATTTGGAAAAAAGGTTAGTCTAAGTTAATTTTTTGCCAAAATATTGTATTTAAGTAATGTTTTTTGTCATAATGTCCTTAAAACAAATTTATACATGTATGCTAATCTAAGTGACACTAAATATCATGAAAATTATCCATTTATGCGCTTTTTTAAAATCACGGTTCCGAACGTAGTCGGATACCTTAATACCCAAATATTTCAAAATAATGTTTATAAATGACATCATAATCTAGATTGGGTTCCTTAAAATTATATTTAAATCTCGTATTAACTCCTAAGATTAAATGGATGTATATTTGCTTTGATTTAAAAAAACATTTTAATAGTGCAGTCACAGAGAAATGAACTCCCACACTTTATTGTGAAATCTTTCTTGAGCAATAATTGGATTCTAAAAAGATAAACTGATTTATGAGTTTTAATCAACACAATTCTTTTCATAACTTGCTTAAATGACGTGATAAGTAACGTGTTCTTACTTAAATGGTGTGAAAGCTCTACGCACTAATGATCAAAGAATAGACTACAATGTTTTGCTTGGAACAAATTCAACTTAAGTTATCAAATCAATTCCTTAAATCAACGCCGCAATTCTTCAAAAAACAGTTGTAGACTTTAAGAAATGCAAAGTTACAATCGGTGAGAAGTACAAGGGTGGAGTCTGGAGATTCATACTCCTCCCATTGACCAACAGATTTTTAATTTTTAGCATTACGTTACATTTAACATTTACATTAAGTCTTAGTCTTTCTTTCATGGGAGGGGTTACATTTTTATAAAAAGACGTAACCTTTTCCATGAAATTTGTCTGTACCACTGGTTACAATCATTTTAATTAAACTTGCTGTAACCTAATTATGCATGCCCACATTTATGACCTCATGTAAGATATGGGAAAATGCATTTCATACTTTTATCAGAATTGTAATTTATGGTATTATCTAATTTATATATAGTCATTTTTATGACTATTTCAACAAAATGCAGGTTTTTCTTATTAACGAAACTAATACGAAATTTATTCATGTTTACAAAACACGGTTTATCACCACAGCCAATAAACTCTGCAAGTTTCTGTCGATATTGAATAACGACCTGGGCTAAACTAATATGACGAAATCGAGCCTCAGAATAATTGTATTTAGAGCGCATCCACTTGTTATACGACAATCTCTGGACCTAAATAAAAAAAAACTTTATTAACCATTGGTATGGAGCTTTCTGCTAAAAACAAGATTATTCATTTAGAAATTTAAGTTTATTATTACATTTATTAATTACCTTTATTATTTACAGTAACTTCAAAACTTCGAGAACTTTATTTCATCTTAATTAATATCAACTACTTTTACATTTAAATGTATTTTGTGAATGTTAACTTCTAACATATTTGATTTTTATTTCATTTGAGGGTATTTTTACTATACTGATACATATATAATTTAAACATAGCTTTGTCTAGTTTAACCTATATGAGGCTCAAATTCACCAATAATTAGAGCTCTAAGCAACATTTTAGTAAATTTACGCTATAAGCATATATCGGAACAATTCCCTAAAATCACAATGGAGTCTTTTTACTATCTTGTCTGATACGTGTGTTCTTAAAAATCCAAAAGATTTGAATTAATCTAAGTTATACTTCATATGAATACCTTTCATATTTTTCAAAAAATATAATCAATCTTTAAAGTGGATTTTTTTTTCAATTTTTTTGTATCAAAGATAATAAGAAATCGTTTAGAATAGAATGCATTTAGAATTAATGTATTGCAATATCAATTTGATATATTCATTAATTCGTTCGGTGGTTAACATTATTTTCTTATTTTAACTCAAAAAATCTAGCTCATTTAAGTGATCTTTTTTGAAAGAAATGTCATAGTTTCTAAGACTCCTACTTCGAAGGAACTTAGAAACTTCACCCATAATAAACATAAATAACGACTTTGACTACAACACATCAAACGAATCTCTCGTACAATATTTTGTATTATAGAAATTTATCTTCAAATGGGATGAAAAGAATAATTAATTAGAACATATTAATGTTTTGATCTTTTTAAGAACAGGGTCAAACAAGTGATAATTTTTATAATTTTCGCATACAACTCTAAGTTATGCCCTAAAATCAATGAAATTAAATATGTCTTTAATTTTATAATCAAACATTAAAAAAAATAAGTTCAGTATATCAAAAACATTTCACTTACTATTCAATGCCATACATATATTTCCTACACATTAATCGTTTAATATAATTTTATATTGTACCTATTCTAAGAGGAATTTAATAGAGACTGATATCTATATTAAATTAACTAAAATATACATCTTTCACTCTTAAATTCGTAACAATTAACAGTATTGATTAAAATTGGGTTATTTTGCTTTAGAGTCTTTTTTTCTGAATGTTAATTAATTTATTCCTGAACACATTTCAGAGTATCATCCTAACTGAAAATAAAAGCATTGTGTTATTTGTTATATTTAATTTGCTTAGTAAAAATTAGCATGAAGTTTAAAAAAAAGCTTTTTATGAATTTAGTTACTTTAATTGAGATTAGTACTATTTTTCATAATAGTCCGGCATTCCTAATTTCGAAAATAAGCTTGTCTAACCAAGGTTGCCTTTTGACATTTATAATTTTTTTATTCAGAATACAAATAATTTTTTACCATTAATAAAACTCTTAGCACTGCATCAATTCTAAAAAATTTACACATTCATTTATTAAAAAAAAAACAATGTAATTTACTTAAATTTAGCCACAAGAAATAACTAAAAAATTAAAAAGAAATTAAGGAAATAACATAAACTGAAACAAAGACTTCATTAAATAAAATCTAAAGTTAAATATATATCCAATTATTTATAATAAATATTTCACAGAATTACTATCCTCTTCAAAGTACACATTACCTATAGATAAAATAAGGTAAATGGCGTAAGTGCGAACATTTATTTTAAACCCTTGAAAGAAATAACGCAAGTACTAATCGTTAATGTTTATGTGAAGATGGAATGGTTTCTTTACTGGCGCCATTTTTGTGCAACAGTAACTGTCATTTACGAAACTTACGATAATACGTATTTTGTGGCATATTTATAGGACGTTAAGCAACTTCTTTTAACTGCAAATGGTTCGCTAATTGCTGGTCACAAAATTTCCATTGTTTTCAAGTAAAATTTAGTGCATAAGGTCTTTTTGGTTGAACAAAGTCTATAGATTTAAGTTAGTCATTATAAAATGAATTTTTTACCTGGCAATATTAATGTTATCATATATCGATACACAAAGCACTATAAATTACATCAAGGTAATTCAAGAAAAGATACGAAACAAATATGAAGAGTGGATTTAATATATTTAATTGCTGTTTTTTCAGTGTTCTTTCTTATTTTCTTTCAGCATAAATTAATAAACATGAAACAATGTGTTATTCACTTGCGTCCAGTACAATTATTATGAAAAAGCTTAATATATGTATTATTTTAAAATTTGTTTTAAAATTCTTGAAAGATAAGCTAAGAAGTGAAGCGAAATGTTTGCTTTATTAGATATTAATACATTTTTATGTTTAGAGTTCTGTTTTTTAAAAAAATATAATACGATCGCAAGTTTCCTTTTTAACTTAATTAATATCATTGGAATAAATAATTTAATAAACTATTT
>BMAV01010990.1:656228-666585 GCA_019973955.1 Trichonephila inaurata madagascariensis
GTGTGTGTGTGTGTGCGTGTGGTCGTAATCGGCTAAGCCGAAATCCCTGTGCCACGCATTCTAGCCAATCAGAACTACTATTACGTAATAGTCACGCGCTTGCACTGCTGGTATATAAACAAATATCTGATGTAATCGTTCTCTTTCTCTGCTTGCCGCAATCATGTATGAAAGTGAATATTTGCAACTTTCTTTGTCTTTTGTGTTTGTGTTCGTCAAGAAGTCGCTTCTGTTATAATTGTCTGCTTACGTGTTATACCCAATAGATGTAAAATAATAATAGATTGATCAGTTACTCTATGTGTGCTACAAAATAAAAGAGAAAACTCAATTCTGAAGACTTCATTGCTAAATCAAATATTACACAGCTACATACACCGGCCAACACTACTTCAATACACGACATATATATATATATGTATTAACTTGCATAAATTACGCATATTATCATAAATTACTATTATTTGATAGAAAACCTTAAAAATATTTAAATCTACTCCTTTTTTAATATTCTTTAAAAATTTATATTTCTTCACGATATAATCTATGTTGCTTTCAAAACTCTTCTGCAACTGACAGATAAAAAATGTAATATATACGCACACTAAATTTTACTCCATAGAGCGAATGTACTTTAAATATGTAATATAAATAAATCGAAAAAAAACAAATTTCACAGAAACTTATCGTGAACGCATAAGATTTTTACATTATTCTACAATGTTCAACTAGAAATTTTTGCATGAATATTTTAAAACGCTTTTTTACTATTTTCTTATAAAGAATTTTACAGAAAAAAATTATTTTTCCTTATCAACATACCTGCAGCTTTCAAATATATATATATCTAAAAATATATCTAGAAGTGCTTTTGCATGCTGCTCTGAGAAATTGCTTTTTAAGCATCGCATTGTATAAAAATAAACTCCTTATAACTTATAGCTTAGTATACTTTATAAACGTGAAAAAGATCTTTATACGGAAAATTTTGTAAGTTTTATAACTGACTGTATTAAACTGAATAATGGAATTCACATTTGATCTGTATATATTATTGTGAATATTGTACAGTATTTAACACATTCACGGTAACATATCCCAGAATGACACATTCACAGTGCTTTCACTATCGGTTGGAGCACATATATTAGTACCAATATTAATGATATTAATGAATAACAAATATTTCTCTTTATTTCGGGAAGAAGTTCGCTTTCGCAAGACCTTCACCAACAGCTTTTGATAATAAAAGCTGAAATGAATAACATGAATTACTCAAAAAAAGGGTCTAATTGTTAGTTGTTAAACACGACTAATTTTTCAAAATTCAATAATTTTGCATATTTGCATTCGATTAATAAAGATAACTTCCTCATAGCAAATGATATGCACACATCCTTAAAAAATGAGACATCAAAAGCTTTTATATTATTTGAAGCAAAGTAAATAATAAATAAGGACTTCACACAAATACAGAATTTGAAGATTCAGTCATCTTAAAATTGATAATTTCGGTAAGCTTACGATCAAACGTGTTTGTGCTTGCGTGCGTGTATGTAACATGAAAACATATTTAACTTACAAAAATATCGCAAAGGGCTTCCTTACAGCAATATTGAAAAAATGAGTGAAGAATGATCATCAACAATATTAAAAGCTTGATTGAACCCAGAGTGTTATTTGTCAGGTTTCAAAGATGCGAGGGAAGACTTTTGCATAGGTTCAACCTCGATGTACAGTTTAGAGACAAGCTCCTCAAATAAATCAAATGTAGTCTCATACATAAAGGCATTCAAGAGTTCTCAGAAGAAGTCTTTAAAGCTGAATATATCTGGTGATCGGGGAGGTTATTGAACTAGCCTCCTCACTCAACCCAGTACACCTCAAAAGCAGAATTTAGGTATTTGCCGGTATTTATTTATAATTGAGCTGACATATCATTGCGGTGGTTTCTACCAAAGAACCCATTTCCTGTTAGAGAACTAGTGACGTCTCAACGGTCAAGTAGCTTCACGTGGAAAAATACCCCAGACTGGGCACCCCGACACTTATGTTCTAAGGCTAGTCAATATTTGACCGCCATTAAACCAGCCGACTGGGAATTCACAGGACAAGTTCCCCCACCAACCACCGTCTTCAAAGTCCACCGTGTGAGGGGGACTAGAACCAATAGAAGAATAGTAATCCTGGCTACGTCCATACAGAAGGGATTCTACATCACGTGTCTTTTTTGTGGACGTGACGTATTCCACCTTTAAAGAGACACCAAAAGGGGAAACCCAGAGATTCTGGAGACGCTACGAAGCTTCACAAACGCTTGAGAGACATCTCTACATGGTTCAACACGCTACGACACCACATAACACTCCAATGGACTCTGTCATCGATCGACTTCCAGATTCACTCGAACTCTCACATTCTGTGATCTATCAAGGCACACATCTGCAAGTATTCCAATGTCACCTTCACAGCCTTTCTGAGGAGTGATTCGGTCTTAACAGTGACCTCAACAGCGAAGCACTTTAGAAACACCACAGCTATATTGACCTGCTTTGCAGCACCATCTTATTGAAACCCCATTTGATTATAAACGGAAATCTACTATCTCGAAATAATTATAGCAAAACCTCTTCCATTAATATATAGATAATATCGATCTTCAAGTCACGTTAGTTAAAACTATGGTACTGTTAGAAAATCGCTCACAATACTCAAAATATATTTATAGCGAATAGTTAATGAAATTCGCGTTAATATAGAACGTATGGATTTGCTGCTGTTTACAGATGAAAATATGCATATTTCAAAATCCTTTCAAAGTTCATCTTTAAAGTACCGTTTACAATAGTTGTTCAAAACTACCTCTACTTAACCATGGAAGAAATGCAAAATCTTTAAAATTGAAATATCATTTAGTCTTTTTCTTCGAAGCATTAAAAAGTCATTTTTTAAATTTAAATCTATTCTTAATTCTGTTCTTTTTATTATTATTATTATTTCTTTTTATAGATTGTTTTTCGAAATAACAAGAGGGAAATAAGACTTAGAGTTCATTACTCAGAAAAATTTTAAAAGCACGCGTTCGATATTTATATATTTCAGAGTATTTTTATATAATCTCTGCTAATATGAACTACTTCTTCTCAAAAGCATTGTGCATTTAAAACTTCATGCATTAATTGAATTTTATATGTTTGAGTTTTCCAAAATAATAAGAAAGAATATAAAAAAGTTGAATAAATTTTCGTAACTTATGCCTCAATGAAAGGTAGCTTTGACAACTATATCTAAATTTAATTAAATTGAGAATATTTCCCAAATCATCTCTCACGTCTGATCTTAGACGAAAACCCGTTCTCTTTTCCAGTTTCTCTTTTGAAACCAAAATTCTTTTATTTCTTTTCATAACGCATAATTACGCCACTTTAGGAGAATTAATCTCAGAACATAAGAGTGTGTGGTATAGGGATTAAATGTATTAAAAAATAAAGAATCAATAAAGCCATTATTAAATTCATTAAAAGTATCTAATATCATGTGATTCTTATTAATGATTAACGTTCAACTAATTAGGTGTAAAAAAAGTTATCAATGATTTTTTTACTTCTTTTTTTCCCATCTAATTAGTATCTTTAATATCTTCTTTCCACAGATTAATTATCCATTAATATCTTAATAGGTTTTCAATTGTGCCCCTGTTTTTGTTCATTTAAGATAAAGGCTTGTGGGAAAAATTTAGCAATTAATACATTAAAAGTTTTTTTAAAAATAATCTACTGTCTCAAGATCTATTACAAGTATAATCTGTTTTTAAATTATTTGCACATTGTGGGATAACAGCTATCAGTTGAGTACTAAATTTCAATTCTTCAGTTAATCTCGTATTTTTTATATGTATTCAATATAATTGCTGATACTCTTCTAAACCAGTGATTCCCAAAGTGGTCTATATAGACCCCCAGGGTGTATGATGACCTGAAAGGGGTTCAAGTTAGCGAAAAAAAAATTTGAGGGTCCATGAGATGTAAACGATGGTGGCTCTAATTCCACCAAATCATGATTTTAAGTTTAAAAGAAAATTTAGTCAAGAGGAAACCAGATTTTATGTACTTAATAGATTTATCTACTAATTTTAATTGGTTAATTTGCAGTTACAGGCGACAGCATTAATTTTATTAAAACAATGACCATGTCTGAAATTACGGCTTTAAAAAGACATATCTGTTATTTATCACTAATTATGGAATATCGTGAGAAAATTTTTAATTACTTTACCTAGTGAGAAGGAGTTTCAGCGTAGTTGCCAATCTCCAAAACAAAAAAAGAAGGGGTTGGGGAAAAAAGGTCTGACTGAGGAGATTTAGGGTTAAACTTGTCACGATTGATTCCAAATGTTGAAAAATTGTCATTGAAGCTCTAGATTTACTCATCCCTTTAAAAGCATTTGTTTGTTGCTCAGTTATTTTATGTATTAATTAAACTTCAATTAATTAACATGTTTTTCATAAGTTTTAAAGACTATACTTTATTTCAGTTACAAATTTAAATCGTTTAAAGTAAAATCTGTATCAGCTGTCAAAAAGACATTTAAATTGGTAAATGTACAAAAATTCAATATTAGGTAAGCAGGGGTCTACTCCAAACCGAAAAACATGGCAAAGGGGTCTATGAGACAAAAAAGTCTGGGAACCTCTGTTCTAAACTATGAATCATTCTACAAAAATAGCATTCATTTGGCTCAAATTCCTTAATAAGTTATAATTCTAACATTTAGGAAAAATATGTATTACACTTTTTCTTAACAGAATCCATTATTAAATATATAATTTATTTTCTTTAATGTATCTAATGTTATTTTTTTATTACTTTTGATATAGATTTTGAATGTTATTTTTTTTAAATAGGTGAGTAGAGAAATTTCTATTTCGTTTTCAAGAAATAGGCATAGAATTTCGAGAGCATTTATCTAATTTTTTAAATGGATTTTATATTTAATTTTATCCACGAAAAACACATAATATATAAAAATAATTCACAATACCTATACATATTTACGAAATGAATGTAAATCAGAGATGGGTAATCCCCTTGTAAATCAATGCTTCTTCTTCCATTGACACAACAGCCCTGGGTAGGCCAAGGTTTTCTCGAGAACTCTCCTCCATTCCAATCTCCGCTTAGCAACAGTTCTCCAATTAGTTGCTCTTAAAACTTTAAAATCGTCCTCCACACAATCAGCCCATCTCAATTTGTGCCCATCTCTAGTTCTAGTTCCTACAGGTTTGTAATTGAAAATTCTGAACAATCATCTGATTATCCATATTCAAGGACAAGAGTTCCTTACAGCAGATGTGATTCGCAAATCTCCAACGTCCAATCTTGATGGATTTAATGGCATTATTTCCTTAAATAACTTATATAATTTAAAATTATATTTCCACAATCCATTCTTATTCACAGAACCAAAGATATATCTAAACACTTTACTCTTAAAGAGAGGGTGGACCATTAAAACTAATTTCTTAAATTGTTACTTTAATTAGCTGAAAATAGAATCAATATAGTAAATGATTATTACATTTCATAATTTAAATATATTTTTAAAAAACTATTATAAACTGATTTTTTTTTAAAAAAATTAAATTTTTTAAATTGTTTTTAAAAATGTTTCTTGCGCATTAATCTTTAAGATACGTACATAATTTTAGTTTTATACACACATAGATGAAGTACAACAAAATATATCTGTGTATGGATTTTTTAAATTCAGGATAAAATAAATTTTATCATCTAAAAAAAGATAAGTTTTCTGTATTATATGAAATATTTCACCAATTATCACATATTCAATGTATTCAAAACAACACAAAATATGATTCATTAAATTCTTTAGAAAACTAATGCACAAGTTTGTGAATTATATCACCTTTCATAACTTGTGAAAATTTCAAAGAGATATGACATAATCTGAAACGCAAGGAGAATTTTACATAGCAATGAAAAGGGAAAATTTACAAACTAAGAAAAGTGTATTGGAAAAATTTACTTGAGTAAAATAAAAAATAATAATTCAGTAATTATAAATTAAAATGACAAAATATTTTGACAGGATTATTCTATGAATTATAAGGAAGTAGAAGGTGTGGAGCCCATTTGGGATTTATGTTGTGTAGGAATGGATGTGCACGTTATCATATCCTTCCTATATTCCCTTAATGACGTAAGGCCAAGAGAGCGCCACCTAGCGGACAAGGCAGTTCGAGGATAAAGAGACGACAGACGGACGAATGGGACGATTGCGCGGGAAGACAGAGAGAGAGAGACGAGTCAGACGGGACGAGACGAAGGCAGCGACGAGACGCCTGGTGGAATCAGACCACCCGATAACTTTATTCTAAATTTTAGCCCTCCCTTGTAGATAATTCCCCTAAATAAATGCATACTTAATTCAATCTGGTCGATGTCACTCTCTATAGTTGTAAATTCACTGCTATATCCAGTACTTTGCGGGTTATTTTTCTACAATAAAATCAGTCGCTCTTAAGAAACTGTTTCACTCTTTGAGTCTGATAGCATAAGACCCACGAACCCCTATCAGCGTAACAATACATTTAATATGTAACATTGAATACATTGAATTAAAAACCTCTAAATTCTGGAATGTAAAACCAATTCATGAATACATAAGTAACTAAACCATTAAAATGTGTGTTAAAACATATTTCCCTTATTCAAAGCAAAAATTATATTTCCGCTACAATTATAATGATATTTGAAAGAATAGCATCAAAGCTTAATGCATTTTCCAACATTCAACAGAAATATATTATCTGAAGAATGGAATTTTTAAGCTCTAATATTCAGATTTTTAAAAAGACTGTATACTTTGTTACAGATTCTCAAATGATCGCTTGTTCAATACGAAATTATATTTTTCCTCTCTGTGCCCTTAATACATGAGAAAAATGCATTTTACCACATTTTTACCCGAAACTTGGCACAAACACAATTTTAAAATGAGACGAGCAGTTAAAGGAGTTACAGTTACATATTATGCCTTCAATTTTAAAAAATAAAAACTCCCGTAAGAAAGTTTTCAAGCTGAATGCTTATAAGCTTGCTTTATGGGCTTTTGTCCACATTATTGGTTTGCTTTTGTTCAATGGTAAAATTGTGTTTTCACATTCTCGACACATTTTCTTTCCAAAGTTGCACATAAAATATTTTAAAAAGCAGCTATTACGATGAATTAATAATCAAACAGAATATATGTAGGGTTAGATATTTAAGAAACATTAATTTTGTAACAAGTTTCATGTCACTTCACCTTTTTTTACCTTTAAAATAATCTCAAACTTTAATTTTTGTGACCCAATAACAATGTGTTGAACTTAATAATAATGTACTTTGACGTAAAGCTACAATACGACTTTAAGTTATCCGACTACGTTCGGAACCATGATTTTGCAAAATCATATAAATTGATAATATTTATTATATTTAGTGTCACTTAGATTCGAATGCATATAAAATTGTTTTAAGAATAGTTTTACAATAAAATATTATTTAAGTACAATATTTTGACAAAAAATGAACATAAAATGACCCCTTTTCAAAATATTCTCCTTTTGTGAAAAATGCTTCTATTTTATTAATATTTTGCCTGTATATAGCTCAGACTTCTGTACAGTGGCTCAACTAGAATTTTTGAAATATATAACTTAGAAGTGCGTTTATCCATGTTTTACGACAACAGAGGGGAGAAAATTTAAGAAAAAACGCCGATAATTATTTCAAATGGTTGTAACTCTGAGAATAATGTGAATTTTTCAAAAGCCATAATTGAGCCTCTGTACAGAGGTCTGAGCTATATACAGGCAAAATATTATTATAATAGAAGCATTTTTCACAAAAGGAGAACATTTTAAATGAAGGTTATTCTACGTTAATTTTTAGCTGAAATATTGTATTTAAATAATTTTTTTGCCAAATGTCCTTTAAAACAATTTATACATGTATTCTAATCTAAGTGACACTAAATATCATGAAAATTTTCCATTTATGCGCTTTTTTAAAATCACGGTTCCGAATGTAGTCGGATACCTTAATTATAAACCGTACAATTATCAAGATAAGTATTAAATTTTTTATATATGAGAAGCCCTTTGGGTCAATGGTAATCATTTTAAGTTGTTCTAAACTTGTTATTATTAAATTAATTATCAAATACGTTGTGCAGAACTGATACATTTATATTTATATATATATATTATATCAGTATAAATACGTATTTTATTTTTGTTATGTCAGAATGTATTTTGTTTTGCTTCCTTTCAGTAAATTTATAATATTTTTAAATAATGTTTTATTTTTGATTTTTCGATAGGCTCGCGCCCCGTCGTTGGGTTATCAGGACCCCTTAAGGGAGGGCTCCCCACAATTTATGAAACGCTGTTTTAAAAAGATATTAGTGAACCCAGATAGCAATATAATGACATTAAAGTCGATCAAAACCATATATTAAATCTGTATTAAATCAATATGCGAAAAATTGTCCCTGAGCCATCAAGTATGATGAAATTACGAAATTTACACTGCTTTAAAAAGATTGTCTCTTTTTACTTCTTTTCATATTGCAGAAAACTCAATTTTTATTAACAATATGTATGCATAAATAAATTTACTACTTTTAATTTTTACTTTCTACCATGCTATTTTATCAGTAACTGTAAGATAAAAGTTATTTTCTTCTCACAAGTCTTTTTGAAATTTATTGAATAAAATTCTTAAGATTGTCATTTTTTAAGATTGAAACTTTGTAAGGATGTTTCAATTTTTATTTTAAAGAACTCATATTTTTTTTTTAGGTTTTTTTTATTTGCTTTATAAAAGAGTTTAGTTATTTTTAGTATTTATTTTAGATGTTTGAAAACATCTTACGGTATAAATGAACATTATTCTATAATTACCTTCAAATGAATACTTATTTAACTTTTCTCGTTTAATATTTTCATTTGCTTTTATAAATAAAATTTTCAAATCTTCTAAAATGTAAATTGTTCACAGATATTTTAGCTTTTAGATATCTCATTGCTTAGCATTCAACTGTTTAATACTATCAACTTTGGGACATGACAACTAAGTTCAAATTCGTTGAATTAAAATTCAAATTGAAAAGTAAAGAGAATTATTTAATGAAACTAATTAATTCTTCATTATTTAATGAAAATCTTCGGTGCTTCGAATATACGAGTAACTTCGTAGTCGTAAATTTAATAAAAGAATATTTTTTTGCTAAAAATAAATAATAAAAAAAAACGATCACGAAATTCTCTTATTCTTTATTTGATCCGGTTCATTAGCCATAGTTACAGAAATAACGTTTCCAATTAAGAAGATTATAATAAAATACTTGTTTATTACTTGCATGCCTGAGTTTATGTCATCTCTCCGGAAACTAACATTTACAGTCAAGCACATAACTTGTTTTTACCGTAAAAAGATTGCGTATTAACTAGATCTTTTTTTATGCATAATTTACCATATTTTTTGGATCCAAGGCAATAACAAGGATTTTATATTACACATAAGAGTATCTAGAGAATATGCAACTGTCACAGGCTGTATTTTGTATGCCTTGGAAGCCAATTTTTTATTTATGTTGTATGTTTATATATATATATATATATATATATATATATATATATATATATATATATATATATATGTATGTATGTATGTATGTATGTATGTATATGTATATATTGACTTCTTTACAAATTTTAATCAACTGAAATCGTAAAATCATTAATAATTCTTCATCAAAACAAATTGGCTATATGTCATATCTTATTTCTATATACTTACAATGAAATAGAAAAGAATTATTTAATTAGTGTTGTTAATAAATTATACGTATTATTAATAAATTTTTGAAAATACTTTCCTACTTTAGAAGTATCTAAAAAGTTCTTAATTCAATAACTATTAATTTTTTAAATAATTTATGTTTTAGCTAGAATATTTAGCTTTTTCTGTCTTTTTAAAATTTAAATAAAACCTTTTTACAAGTCTTATTTTTTGTACAAATTTTTATAGCATCAAGCTTTTTAATTTATAAATTTCAGAAGTGAACTCTTTTTCAGTACATACAAAATAATTTTTCTTGTTCCTCCTGCACCATTTTTTAGTAAAAAAAATGTTTAAAGATTGTGCTTTATAAAATACACTTCATTTCATTAAAAAATATCTAAGAAATTAATTATAATGTAATGTATTAAAAATTCTATGGAAACCATTTTGTTTTTAACGAGAATTTGAGGAAATCACAAAAAGGCGGATTAAAAGTGCTGCCTAA